>JAINUG010000292.1:134248-671748 GCA_029706075.1 Aldrovandia affinis | reverse complement strand
CACGCCCTCTCGCCGGCAGCACAAGACGTAGGCCAGGAGCAGGCACAGGATTAGGGCCAGCGCCAAAGGAACGATCACAGTGACGATGTAGTCTGGGACGTAGTCACGGCTTGGAGGGGAATCAGGAGGATCGTAGAGCCCGCCCACCTCCAGGACACCTGAGCCAGGGGTGGGGGCTGGGGGGGGGAGCACAGGTCTGGACAGGTCAATCTGGAGTCAGAGAGGGCAGCACAGGGAGAAAGGGAGGTGAATGGGAATTTGTGGGACATTTTTCAGTTGATTACACTTGATTATGTTTCCGTGGTCAGTTTGGTAAATGAGCCTTATCTATCAGGTAGTAATCAATGTTAGCATACATATAAAGCAAAGGGAGACCTTGGCTAAGATCGTACTCAGACAACTATAATTGTCACAGCTAAATGAGCAGCTTACTGTGTAAAAGTGAAAACACAAATTCCAGGCTATGCCATGTTTTACTGAGGAGCAAAAATAATTTGGACTGTGCTGTTCTAGTGACTTATATATATTTTTACAAATATATTGTGGCGTCGCAAGGGGCTGCACCAGAAAATGGCTGCCTGGCCCTTTAATTCTTGGGAGCCACTGGATAGGAAAATGCTTAATTTCCCAGCAGCTCGCAGTCCCACACCGAAACAAAGTCATGCGATTGGACTACGGACAGTTGAAGACCATTTGAAGGCCTATTTAAAGGAATCGTTTGGATCACACTGGGAAGGAGTAGGTTGGTGTGTTGTGGAGAGTGTTGGTGAGTGTTTTGGCGAGGTGTTTTGGATTGCTGTTTGGATTATAATTGGATTGTTTTGAGGACCCTATTTGTGTACCGACTTGGACTGTGTGAGGAACTGATCTGGATTTCGACATTGGATTACGGACATTGACAAAGAATTCCCCCAAAGACCCCACCCTTTTTGTGTTTGTCAAGATTTGGTTAATAAACCATTGTTTTGTTTGTTACTGCCTCCTCTGGGTTATTTAACTGCCTATGCCCTCTTCAAAAGTCTGTGCATGTCACCCAACTCCAAGGGATGCCACGATATATTTTTGTTTCCGATTTCTTCCCCCTATTTTCCTCCCAATTTGCTGGCCAATTGTAACCTTTATTGACTCAATTACCCTCCCTACGAGCCCGCTGCCTGGAACTACAGGACTGCATATGTTTTTTGTATTCCATACATTTTTTCGTATTCAATCTGTGCATAGCATATCAGGGACTTTTTCAGGGTTTGGAATGAAATGTTAATGAAGCTGTGTGAGGTGCACAGTAGCCGTCCACCAAATACTGGCCTCACCAGGGTGGACTTGCACCAAGTGACACAGTTGCTGGGATCTGAGCACACAGAGCAGTCTCCTGAGATCTTGCCCCCTGCTTCACACTCCTGCTGGTGGCCCGGGGTCTGGAGCCTCAGGAGACACTCTGAGAAATACTGGTCCGTGCCCATCTTCACGTACACCCTGAAAACACACCCCATCTGAAACCAGCACACACACATATACATATACAGTTCCTTATGCACCCCGTACAGCACTGAACGGTGCTGATTCCCACATTTTTATCAAAACCTATTTTAGAAAAATAGAAAACTCTGACTGGCAGCAAATGGAAATAAACCCAGTTGACATCACTTTAGCTTTGATTATTAGACTGCCTTTGGCTAAGGTCTGGCTTTTAAGCTTATTAATGTCCTCGCAAAATAAAGAGGGAAAGGCAATAGGTGTCTGCTTTAAGCAGACCAATGGTTTATTTAAAATGTATTGAATTTAGTCAGGGTTAATAAAACAGGGTTAAAACAGACTATGACATGCACTGGTACCAAACCAGAACTCAGTTTGTTTACATTGCTAGTTTACTTCCTGTTTGTAACCGATTGGTAGATAGATAACAGATTGTTTTAACCCTGGATTTAGTCCCGTTCTGGTTTGACTTTAGGTATTTTCCTGGAACTTCATTTCCAGGCAATGGAAAAGTTTGGGCAATGGGCAAAGTTTGACACCAGATAATCTTATGCTGATCCTATGGAGTCCAGATTCTCTATTTGGTAGGAGGAAATTCAAAAAAATGGGTCTGTCATTGGCTGTAAAATGTAAAGAAACAGGTTAAAACAAGTTGCAGGAGTAGTTTCAGAGTGGGTTCATAATTGGCTGCAAGGGCGAATACAAAGAGTATCAGTAGGTGGGGCCGTATCTGACCTTGGTGCTGTGGGCAGTGGCGTCCCACAGGGATCGGTGCTGGGACTGCTCTTCCTTATTTACATAAATGATCTTGATATGGACGTTAGTAGCAAAATAGTTACATTTGCAGATGATACTAAACTCAGGGGTTTGGCAAACAGTTTGGAATCAACTAAAGTAATCCAAGATGATTTAAACAAAATCCAAGAATGGGCAGATACGTGGCAGATGACATTCAATATTCCATCCATCCATCCATCCATTGTCTAAGCCGCTTATTCCTGGTCAGGGTCGCGGGGGGGTTGCTGGAGCCTATCCCAGCATGCGTTCCGGGCGAGAGGCAGGAATACACCCTGGACAGGTCGCCAATCCATCACAGGGCACACACACCATTCACTCACACACTCATACCTACGGGCAATTTAGACTCTCCAATTAGCCTAACGTGCATGTCTTTGGACTGTGGGAGGAAACCGGAGTACCCGGAGGAAACCCACGCGGACACGGGGAGAACATGCAAACTCCGCACAGAAAGGCCCCCGGCCTGGATTCGAACCCGAGACCTTCTTGCTGTGAGGTGACAGTGCTATCCACTGCACCACCGTGCCGCCGACATTCAATATTGTTAAATGTAAAGTTATGCATGTGGGAAATAAAAACATTAGACAGGAGTATTTTTTGGGAGGAGTATGTGTTCAATTTGAAAAAGACTTAGGAATTGTAATTGATCAAAGCTGCATCAAAGCAGTGTGCTACAGCAGTGAAAAAAGCCAACAGGATGCTGGGATACATAGCATAAAGTATTGAGTATAAAACAAAGGAGGTTATATTAATGTCATATAATGCCTTTGTCAAACCTCACTTAGAATACTGTGTGCAGTTCTGGGTACCGCATTACAAGAAATATATAGAAGCTCTTGAAAAAGTTAAAAGAAGGGCAACTAAACTGATACCTGGTATGAAAGGTAAAAGTTATGATGATAGACTTAAGGCACTCAATCTATTTAAACTTAGCAAACGGAGACCAAGGCTGGATTTGATGGAGGTTTTTAAATTCCTAAAAGGGATTAACAAAGTAAAATACCAAAGATTTTTTAAGATAAGTGGGGTCAGCAGAACAAGAGGCCACAGGTGGAAATTAGTTAAAGGCAAATTCCGCACAGATATTAGGAAGTTTTTCTTTACACAGAGAGTTGTCAATGCCTGGAACAGCTTGCCAGGTCAGGTAGTAGAGGCAGAAACGCTTGGCCTATGCAAGTCCAGGCTAGATGTAGTACTAGATACTCTTTAGATTAGGACATGATGAGCCTAGATGGGCCGAACGGCCCATTCTCATCATTATGTATTCTTATGTTCTTATGTTCTTATACATATGATACGTACAGTGCTTTACCGGTTGAGCCCCCCGGGGGCTCTGTCTGCATATTCTTTTTTGTATTCCACTATTTTTTTCATATTCAGTCTGTGTATAGCATATTAGGGCCTTTTTCAGGGTTTGGATTGAAATGTTAATGAAGCATCAGAGACCGGAAGCCCAGCTTAAATGTATACAATGAATGAGTATGGGCCGTGTGAGGTGCATACTCCTATTAACACTTAAGATAATCAATCCAATCTGTCTAAATTGGAGGAAGAAAGTGAAATTGAAAACAAGATGCTTCATACACACCGTACACCACTTCAAAATTGAATACAGTAAGTGCTCAAAATATTACACATAGCACATTTTAAATGAATCTTTAAAAAAAGGAAATGTTACTTGAAATATGCAGTCATGTCTATATCTCCTGTGGATTTCATTAGAAAAGGTATTTAAAAATCTATCTACATGAGTGTTCAACTTTAGTTTCTGCAAGGGACAATGGTAAGCCATCATCGTTTTGATCATTGCAGAAGGATTCATATTCATATCTTCAGTTAGACACCATAACCACCTGCTTTTCTTCATTGAAATGTTGATTTGAGGTGGTATGGGTTGATTTTACATTTGTGTGGCAACTTTGGGATCCATGTGTGGTTATCTGTCCTATAGTTCCTTACAACTGGTCAGCAACTCCCTGAGGTATATACAAATCAACGTAGACACACATGCTCAGTTCTATATGACCTGAAAAAAACACACAAATAATCAAGGCCACACCCAGCCGTACGAGCTAATAACACCCTGTGTACATGAAATCACAATAACGTATTTCACACATTTTTTAGTATAAGTGCTGTGGATGTGAGAAAGTGGTGCCCAGAATCCAGATTTGACACAATTGTACAACCAGGTTCATTCCTGTCCATTCCCTCAACTGTACAGTACTCTGCATCTGCTGCATGTCTAATTAAACACTGCTCAGCCAACATGTCTCATATTGATGTCATAACAATATTGTATAAACATCATAATTGTGCAGTTACACTTAAGAGTATGATCATTATACATAAACAATAATGTCATTTTAAATTTACAGTTTGTTTCTGAATCAATTTGAAACTAATAAAAAGTATGTGTTTCCTATTAAATTTAAGTGAATGGGTTTTTGTTGGGTTTAGATCTAGTGGCTTCCTTGCTAATGCTAATTGCTAATAAAATGCTAATTATGAATTTAAGATAGCATTATTTGTTGGCTTGGAACCTGTAAATTTCTGGCCATATGTTGTGCTCTTGGCCCAGTGAGACCAGAGGAGAGCTGATGGTGAGAGTGATACAGCAATGGGCCAGAAGCATGATCCTCTACTTCTCTCTAGTGGCGGTTCATAGTGCTGCAGCTTGAAATGAAGAATCTAAAATAATCTGGGAATCTGATTAGAAAGAATCTGATGAGTCACTGACACAGTCAAAGTGTCATATTTCTCACTTATAAGTATTTACTTTCTATAGTGAGTGGTATAACTTTACAAACATTATTTGTCTAGTTTTCATTTCATTTTGTTTTAGTTGTTGGAGCAGAAACTTACTTTATTTAGTATTTTTCCCATGAGAGCACTTAAATATTTATTATATCCATCAACCATATGTACTTATCTTCTTTTTCTTATTAATATCAATTATAATCAAACAATTGCACTCTCCTTCCACTGAGATGTCCCACAGTTAAATGATAGTGATATGTGAACAGAATGTGAGAACCAAGTGGTTATGAATTTCTTACCCTTCATAGTGACCTGCTAGTGGGAGGGGAACACGTCCACCCCTGTCCAGCGCAGAAGTGATGTTGACAAAATCTAAAAGTTCAGTTCCCCACATCCTCTGTATGTCCTGCTTTATATCCTCCTGGACTGTAGGGGGCAGCACCTTCTCAATCTCTCTAAGCGGGATAAAGAATTCAGCTTGATAGGGCATCCTTTTCCCTGTAGAGGTGAGGCAAAATCAGATATCATTTCTATTGAAATTTTTTGTTAGTTTTTTGGTCTCGATTTACATCCAATCACAGATCACAAAATAACATGTAGGATACCTGGCGTTCCAACTGTAATCACCAGTCTCTCCCTAAAGGTGTCATAGCTGCGTTTGTTAGCAACCGTGATCTGAAAAAGAATGAAATTATATATATATTAAATATAGTATAATATTGACATTAATTATGCATCAAGATTTTGTTTGTCCTGGGATAAGATAAGACTGTCTTTCTTGTAAGATGGTTGATATATGGTGTTCCTCTTATCATTATAGTACAAGTGTTTATTATAATTCCTTATTCTATTTATAGTGGTTGTTCTCATAGTTATTTACGCTTCTTTATTCTATGCTAGTGGGTGTGTGATCTGCTGCTGGTCTGGCATGCATATGGCAGGGAGAGACAGTCAACAAATAAAAAAGAATTGGCTGTGTTACCGAACTTACAATATAGTTTATATTTCGGCAGCCTGCCGTATCTATGATACCTACAAGTAACTGCCAAAATAAAGGAAACACCGACATAAAGTGTCTTAATAGGGTGTTGGGCCACCACAAGCTGCCAGACCAGCTTCAATGCCCCTTGGCATAAACAACTGTCTGGAACTCTATTGGAGAGATGCAACACCATTCTTCCACAAGAAATTCCATCATTTGGTGTTTTGTTGATGGTGGTGGAAAACACTTGCTCAGGCACCACTCCAGAATATCCCAGAAGTGTTACTGGGTTGAGATCTGGTGACTGAGATGGCCATGGCATATGTTTTACATTGTTTTCATGCTCATCAATCCATTCAGTGACCACCCGTGCCCTGGAGATAGGGGCATTGTCATCCTGGAAGAGACCACCCTCATCTGGATATAAATTCTTCACCATAGGATGAAGGTGATCACTCAGAATGGCTTTGTATACATTAGCATTCACCTTGCCCTGTAAGGAGTTGAGTGGACCTAAACTGTGCCAGAGAAATGCACCCCACCATAATAGAGCTACCAGAACCCTTCATAAAGTGTTTCCTTTATTTTGGCAGTTACCTGTATATCGTTTTATATGTTTTAGTAGTTTATTGTGTTTTTACAACATGTACAGTGTTTCCTTTTTTAAAATATTGTGGCAGCCCAATGGGCTGCACTAGGAAATGGCTGCCTGGCCTACAACACATGGGCGCCAGGAAACACTACATTTCCCAGCAGGCCACAGTAACACCTGAACCGAGTCAAGCAATGGAACTAAACGACCAGCTGAAAGCCATTTCAAAGGCCTATTTAAAGGGCTGATTCCCATTGTACTGGGAGAGGAGTAGGAACGTGAGGTGGAAGGAGTACTGTGTTGTGTGAAGAGAGAGAATACCTGTGGAAGTCGGTTGACCAGCCAGGATTTAAAGAGAGTGTTGGAAAGTGTGTTTGTTTGTTTGAAAATTGGATTGCCTTTGGGATTTGACTACGGACTGGATTACGGAACTTGGAACTGGATTTTGGACAATGGAACGGACTTTGACAACGAGATAAGGATTTGTGGACTTCGTTTGTATTCCCCTGAAGACCCCACCCTTTGTTTTGTGTTGTCAAGATTCGTGTTAGATTAATAAAGTAGCATTTTTGTTTATATTACTGCTTCTTCTGTGTTCTTGCACTTGCCTACGCCCCCTGCAAGGTCCGTGTGTGTCGCCCAACCCTTGGGGACACCACATATGGTGGAGAATGCGGGCAGAGGGCAGCACAGATAGGCAAGAGGAGGTAGTGCAGCAGGGTTTGTGTTTGGTTTGTGCAACGGACTCCACGATGGAAGAGATGCAGAGACTGAAGAGACGGGCAGCCATGGTGGAGGACCGATGGCGTGTCACCCTCCGTGAGGTCCAGCAGCTGAAGCAGAGTGCCCAGATTGAGCTGTGCAAGGCAAAGGTGGAGTTGAGCACCTCAGAGGAGCGCCACCTGCTGGCAGTGATGAAATTGCGAGAGAGGAGCACCACATGGACTCCTGAGAGTGCTGGGAATCATGGCTGGGGAGATGGAAAAGGAGAAGGCATCCCTTGGCGATGAGATGAGGCGTGTAGAGTCCCACAACCTGGCGCTCAAAGAGCAGGTGAGAAACCTAACCCAGATGCGTGAGAATGAGCAGCGACAGTGTCTGGACATGCAGGAGTCCCAGGACCAGGCCACAGATGAATATGCCAGGGCCTTGGGGGATGCACAGACCAGGCTCGCCCAGAAGGAGGCAGAGCTAAGGAAAGCAGCGGAGAACCAGGCGTCCGAGGCGGAGCAACTCCGGTGCCGAGTGGAGCAGGTGGAGAGTATCCTGACTGAGAACAATGCTCTCCGGACTAACCTAGCCGCGCTAGAACGGATCCAGACCGTGAAGACGCAGGAGATGAACGTGCTGCGGGACCAGACCATGGCGCTGAACGTGGAGCTGCAGCAGAGGCAGACCGAGCAGGAGAAGCTCCTGGCCCAGAGAGATGACGTCAGCTCCCAGCTGCAGGAGGTGAACCGTGCCAACAGCCGGCTCCTGGAGCAGCTGACTGAACTGGGCCAAGAGAAGGACAAACTCCAGCAGAAGCTGGAGGAGACCAGGAAGATGGCGGACAAGCGCAAGGCCATGCTGGACGAGCTGGCCATCGATGTGGCGCAGGAGAAGTCGCGGCACAAGGAGGAGCTGCAGGCTCAAATCCAGTCCATGGAGGGCACCAAGGGATGGTTCGAGCGCAGACTCAAAGAAGCGGAGGAGATGGCGGAGAAGAGTGCGCTGGAGCACCAGGAGCAGGTCCAGAAGCTGCAGCTGGAGCAGACCGCACAGCTTCAGGGGAAAATGGCGGAGATAGAAGCCCAGCAGCGGGCCACAGAGAATTCATTTCGGGAAGTACTGAAGGTCCAAACCGAGACTGTGCTGGACCTACAAGACCGACTGAAAGGGGTGAGTGAAGAGCTGGACTTTGTAAAATGTGTTCCTGTCACCCAAGACGCTAGAACGCAGGTGGAGGTCTCGCAGCCAGCGGAGCTGGGAGGACATGATGACCAGACATTGGAGTGGGGACAATGGTCCTCAGTCCCACTCAGCCTGCCGGACCTTCCAGGGAGCCTAGAGGAGCTATGGGGGGACCATAGTGTTGAGGAAGGCCTCCTGATTATGGCCGAGGCCTGTTTGAGCACCCGACCATCTCCTGACGTGGTAAGTCCATCTCCCTCACTAACATTAACCAGACAGAGAAAAGAATGGGAGTTCAGAAGCTCTCACATGAAGAGAAAAGGGAAACAAAACAGGCGGCCATGTAAAGGAAAACGGAACAGAATGATGAGGAAATGTCTATGGAAAGGTGATTTGAAGAAAAATGTGGAAAAGAAATCAAAGGAGAAAGTTAACAGTGTTGTGAAGAGCATGTTTTCCCCAGTTACCCCACCGGACCCCCTGAAAGAAAAAGGGATGTGGAGAAAAAGGCTGAAGCATGGACACTGGATTCCGGAACGGCACAAAGTATACCGGAGGAGCCATGGAGGGCTGGTGAAGACCAGAGCAGGAGCGGTGACCGCTCCGTCCGTGGAGCCCAGAGCCGGTACACCCTTATGGCCAGTTGGGGGCAGACAAGGTGAGCGACTTTCGCCATTCACTAACGGCTTGCAGACGTTTTTTCAGGCGAATGGAGATGGGATCTGAACGTTTGACCCGGGTGGAAAACTGCCTGAGTGGACCTGGAGAGGGGGACCCTCCTGGTGGCCGCTGGGAATAGGCCGCTCAGCCCTCCCGAGGTCAGAGCTGAGGAGGAGGGTGTGTGGCAGCCCGATGGGCTGCACTAGGAAATGGCTGCCTGGCCTACAACACATGGGCGCCAGGAAACACTACATTTCCCAGCAGGCCACAGTAACACCTGAACCGAGTCAAGCAATGGAACTAAACGACCAGCTGAAAGCCATTTCAAAGGCCTATTTAAAGGGCTGATTCCCATTGTACTGGGAGAGGAGTAGGAACGTGAGGTGGAAGGAGTACTGTGTTGTGTGAAGAGAGAGAATACCTGTGGAAGTCGGTTGACCAGCCAGGATTTAAAGAGAGTGTTGGAAAGTGTGTTTGTTTGTTTGAAAATTGGATTGCCTTTGGGATTTGACTACGGACTGGATTACGGAACTTGGAACTGGATTTTGGACAACGGAACGGACTTTGACAACGAGATAAGGATTTGTGGACTTTGTTTGTATTCCCCTGAAGACCCCACCCTTTGTTTTGTGTTGTCAAGATTCGTGTTAGATTAATAAAGTATCATTTTTGTTTATATTACTGCCTCTGTGTTCTTGCACTTGCCTACGCCCCCTGCAAGGTCTGTGTGTGTCGCCCAACCCTTGGGGACACCACAATATGTATATATTTTTTGTTTCAGATTTTTATCCCATTTTCTCCCAATTTGGTGGCCAATTAGACCTGCTATTTAAGTCAATCCCCCCCTAGTAATGTGAGTTCGCTGCCGTAGTCCTGCAACCGGTAGCGACACGCAACCTGACGCCTCTTCCGAGACGGCACTCGCCCAAGTATCAACCTACTGCAGGGCCACTCTTATGCGCAGCGAATCTCATGTCGGCTTCCCTCCCCCCTCCCTGGGGCGGACAGCCAATCGCCACCCCCGGTGGCACTCCCGGCCAGAGCCGACTCTGGTGAGACGGGGAATTGAACCCCGGTCTCCGTGGCCAGCGTCGGACGTTGTAACCACTGGGCCACGCAGGAGGCCCTAAAATATGTATATTTAATACTTATCCAGGTTAGCAGTTAACCAGTTTAACTTAGCCTGCTAGCCAAGTATACAATGTTTCATGGCAACCAGCTAGCCAGCTAAGCTAGAGATCAATAACGTTGTTAAAGTGACAACAGAGGACCACTCTCCAGACCAAGATTGTTTAAATCAAGTTTTGTAGCGTTTGCCTGACTCCTTTTTTCTTTTCCATAGCTAGCCAAATACTCAAGTTTATTATAGGCCCCTTGACAATGGGTGTCATCACCAACTTTGCTTATAGCTTTCTAGCTATCCCCTTCTTAACCTTCACATCACTCCGGCAACCCCTCAACCAAACAACAGATTCATGAATAATTGTGTCATTCCCCCCTTTGAATCACACCTGGCCAGTAGGTATTTTTTTCTTTCCCCCTTTTTTGTTTGTATAAAACTATGTAGGCTCTGTAACGTCAACAGAGCCTACATAGTAGAACTGAGTGGACGGATTGTTACAGTTTGTTTATGTCAACAACATAATGTGCGCTGTTCCCTTTTGATATGGATAGGAACAGAACTTTGTGTGTCTCTGGGACATTCATACACTAGACACACGCACATGCACATATTGGGAATCCCCTAACAATGTAATGTATAACATAAATATATTGTTAGCTGCATGTAAAGAGGTAATCTTTCTTAAAACAATTTAACTTGTGTACAGTCCTACTGTTTGCTATTTAACCTGATTACATATTTATATATTTATCTATATGCTGATGGAACTTTTTTATACCTAACTCTAAAATGTCCATAAAATAATTCAATTTCACCGATGAAGGCAATATGCCGAAATGTTGGTCGTTTTTAGCCTCATGTTAAAGACGTTGAGTGTGGATCATTTATGAATATAGTTCTTATATCTAAGCAACCCAAAGGGCTGAAAAAAAGAGCACAATCCATTTCTATTTAAAATACATTTGTATACTTAAAATACTTTCCCTCTTAATCCCTTAACCGTCAGCCCTATTTAAACATACCCAAATATAACAGTTAATAGCTCAAGAACTGTGATGGCCACATGCCTAAGTTTGGTATCATATGAAAGGAAACACCTTACGAATTATGAGTGTGATTAGCATGTGGAAACACACAGCCTAAAGTACCAAAGATCAAATATAACTATAAAAGCGTACTTTATTGTTTCTTGTGTAGAACGTCATGTTTGAAAAGCAATAAAGTGGTCACATTTCCATGTCTTGAACAACATGTCAACAAAGCATTTTAAAACATGAGACTCCTCGACCCAATGACTCATGAACTAGAGGTCTTTTAGTGAGTGGTGTCCCAAATCCTTTCCAAGGTGGCCAAGTTGGTCCAATGATTTCTATTCACTTCTGTGACACTGGAAAAACACATACCTGTTTCCAAAACCTGTTTCTATCAATCAAACCATTATGGATCATTATTTTGCTTACAAAACAGATATATATGATAGCTCAAAGTTTCTCCTAACATCTCCAAGTGGCCCAATTCACTTCTGTGACACTGAGAATCACACTACAACATGTTGTTGCCTATGAGACACACACACCAAAGTCAAACCAAATAATTGGATAGCAGAACAGAAGGTTTTTTTCCCAGTGGTAAAACAAGTAACCAACAGGCATGTACCATTATAAAAAAAAACGAAAACAGCAACAGCTGTCAACATTAGCAAAATAAATCAAATATTAATTTAAAATAATCAAAATCTATTAATTGGGAGACAGTGGCAGGTCAGGGCAAATCTGAAGAGGAGTTTTTAGATATGGTCAATGACTGCTTTTTGGTACAGTCTGTTACTCAGCCTAGGTAGGAGCACCACTAGGGCAGAGGGATATTTTTTGGCAAATCAATACTGATCTGGTTTTGTTGGGTAAAACAATGCAGAACTGAATGAAAAATTGAATTTTAAAAGCAGCACAGAGGAAAAATAGGAGAAAAACTGAGCAAACCAGATTTTGAGGCAAAAGAAGCGACTAGGGGATAACAAAGAGAAACAAGTGACCAAGGCAGTAAGATCAGCTTATTTTTGAAAAAGTAATTTTTTTTCAATATTGTAGTAGAAAAAGGAAAGTTAAGGAGGAGGTTAAGTGCAAGATAAGACATAATAATAAGCCTAAACAGTTACTTTGTTGAGAGCTAACTCTAGAATCTTGCAATAAGTATTATTAAAACTTAACACAAATAAGGGCATAAGTTGAACTTGAATCATTCTATTTTCATTCAATCCATAATCACTGAAAAATAATAGAATTTTAAGAAGGGGGGCCGTAGAGGGAACTATAGGCAACGTGGTTTTCATCAAAAATAATAGGGAGGTCATGCCTAACAAACCTCCTGGACTTTTTCGAAGAGGCTACAAAGTGTGTTCACCTGAACCAGGCTTATGATATTATTTATTTGGACATTCAGAAAGCATTTGACAAGGTACCACATGAGAGGCTCATTGCTAAAATGAATTCAGTCGGAGTAGTTTCAGAGTGGGTTCATAATTGGTGTGAGGTACTGAACGGGGACCCAGACGCAGACCAGGATAAGGCAGTAAAGGAACGTTTAATGATCAGGCGAGGTTCAAAAGCCGATAGTCAGTCAGAAAAAGTACAAAATCGAAATCCAAAAGAGTAGTCAAAAAGGCAATACAAAAGTCAAAACCAAATGATCAGAAAGGCAAACAAACAAAATCGGAAGGCGAACTCAAAGTCAAAGAGAAGGGGTGTCTCGGAAAATACAATAAACTCTGGCTTACAAACAATCGGCACAGTGAATAATGATCAACGTTCTGACAATGAATGAAAGCAAACACGGAACTTAAATACAAACGGGGAAGGGAAACACAATAGGAAGCAGGTGTGACTGGGAGGAGAGAAGGGTAAGAACACAGGTGAGAACGATAGGGATCACTAATACAATAATGAGGGGAGGAAAAAGACACGGACTGGGAAGCACATAAACACACTGAAAATAAACGACCTGGACTAGCGGGTAGACACATGCACAGTTCGAAGGGGAGGAGCGCATAGAAAGAATCTGCATGCAGATAAAGCGAAAAGAGAGAAG
Source organism: Aldrovandia affinis (assembly GCA_029706075.1). Lineage (NCBI taxonomy): Eukaryota > Metazoa > Chordata > Actinopteri > Notacanthiformes > Halosauridae > Aldrovandia > Aldrovandia affinis. Next base: position 658,383 of record JAINUG010000292.1, on the reverse strand, counting down.
CGTACAGGGATAGGACAACGAGAGAGAGAATGATAGTGGTAGGTAGAAGCGTGAGATAATTAGTAATTATTAATATTAGTAACTTAATCTAAATCCCTAATGTTAGTAGATTAGTAGGTTAGTACTATATACATCTAACTAATATATACAGAGTGTTTAGAAAGAAAGAAGGAAGTAAACGAGATAGAAAAACAGAAAACCCGTAAAGTCGCAATCACCCGAATAGTGCAATAACAAAGACGAGGAGTGGATATCGAAAAACACGGAACACAGACAGACGGGGAAACAGACGTGAATGAACCGTAATGAATGAGAAAATAACAAAATGCAAAAAACAAACAGAACAAACATTGCAAAACATAACAATTGGCTGCAAGGGCGAATACAACGAGTATACGGTGGGGCCGTATCTGACCTCGGTGCTGTGGGCAGTGGTGTCCCACAGGGATCGGTGCTGGGACCTCTGCTCTTCCTTATTTACATAAATGATCTTGATATGGACGTTAGTAGCAAAATAGTTAAATTTGCAGATGATACTAAACTTGGGGGTTTGGCAAACAGTTTGGAATCGACTAAAGTAATCCAAGATGATTTAAACAAAATCCAAAATTGGGCAGATACATGGCAGATGACATTCAATATTGCTAAATGTAAAGTTATGCATGTGGGAAATAAAAACATTAGACAGGAGTATTTTATGGGAGGAGAAAAGTTAGTAGGTGTTCAATTTGAAAAAGACTTAGGAATTGTAGTTGATCAAAGTCTATCTGCATTAAAGCAGTGTGCTACAGCAGTGAAAAAAGCCAATAGGATGCTGGGATAGATAGCAAAAAGTATTGAAGCTCTTGAAAAAGTCCAAAGAAGGGCAAGTAAACTGATACCTGGTATGAAAGGTAAAGGTTATCATGATAGACTTAAGGCAATCTATTTAAGCTTAGCAAACGGAGACTTAGGGGGTTTTTAAATTCCTGAAAGGGATTAACAAAGTGAAATACCAAAGATTTTTTAAGATAAGTGGGGTCAGCAGAACAAGAGGCCACAGGTGGAATTTAGTTAAAGGCAAATTCCGCACAGATATTTGGAAGTTTTTCTTTACACAGAGAGTTGTCAATGCCTGGAACAGCTTGCCAGGTCGAGTAGTAGAGGCAGAAACACTTAAGTCCAGGCTAGATATAGTACTAGATACTCTTTAGATTAAGACATGACGAGCCTAGATGGGCCGAACAGCCTGTTCTCGTCATGATGTATTCTTATGTTCTTATTTTCTTAAATACATAAAAATAATGCACCAATATAGAACAAATAATATATAAATATTGTAATACTATATGTTATACAAATAATATAACAAATATTTTTAGCCAAGAAAAAATTGCACTTCTGGCAACTGCCCTCATTGCACAAAACTAAAAAACAAGAACTAATAACAATAACAACTGTAAAACCAAATACTACAAGAAAAGCAAAGAGAGGTTTCCATAACTCCTGGGTGTTTTCAATGCTTTAGCAATGTTTTTATACCCTTCCCCAGATCTATGCCTCAACACAATTCTATCTCGGAGGTCTATGGAGAGTTCCTAGGACTTCATGGCTTGGTTTTTACTCTGACATGCACTGTCAACTGTGGGACCTTACATAGACAGGTGTGTGCCTTTCCAAATCAAGTCCAATCAATATAATTAAGCACAGCTGGACTCCAATGAAGGTGTAGGCCCATCTCAAGGATGATCAGAAGAATTGGACAGCACCTGAGTTAAATATACAAGTGTCACAGCAAAGGGTCTGAATACTTATGGCCATGTGATATTTCAGTGTTTATTTTGTAATAAATCTGCAAAAATCTCTACAAGTCTGTGTTTTTCTGACAATATTGGGTGCTGTGTGTGCATGAACGAGGAAAAAAATGAAATTAATTGATTTTAGCAAATGGCTGCAATATGACAAAGAGTGAAAAATTTAAGGGGGTCTGAATACTTTCCGAACCCACTGTATCTCGTAGACCCAGGAGAATTACATCTTTGCTGTTGTTGGCGTTACAAAGCGCATAGTATACATGGGAACTCTATCCATTTGGCTTGCTCTTGTGATAAAACAGGTTCACTACTTTTTATCGGTAGACCCTTATGGTGATCAGGATGCCCACATTATCAATGATCTGTCATATTTTGGGACTTCTAGACTTCACTGTTGGTAAGGAGCAGCTATTCTCCTAGAGCAGCTATTCTTAAGGCCTTAGTATACTTGAAACAAAATCGAATTTGAAGTTTTGACAAGATGGCGGGTTTGCGACCAAAACGAAGTGCCGCATTTGGCTTTGATCGCCGCAGTGTGTGCAGGCTGGTTAGGTGAACTTGTCAAACTTTTCACACAGCCTTGTTCACCACCTACCAATACACCGTCACCTGCAATTGGTCAACAATGTCACATGATCTTGTTAGCATCACGTCCAGCTGTTCCTCAACTTACTTACATGGGCTTATTTTGTACATCAAGCAGGACTGCATTGCACATTTGGCCATTGCCAATTTTTGCTTTGTTGGTATTTATATTTCCGGTTCTGTACTCTAGCGACTAGCAAGAGTAATGGCGTGGAGTGCCATTAAACGAACAGACCTCAGGTCGCAGCGAGTATACTGACATTTGCTCGCAACGCCGTATTCGACAGCAGTTTGACAGCCTGTGCAAACATGCCAAATTCGATTGCATTTTAATAATACTGAGGCCTTTAGCTGGTAGACCGCAGAGCTCAATCTGGTGGGCGGCGGAGGTACTACTCAAATAGTGATTCAGAATGGAACGTGAGCCAGAACGGCAAATATACAGTGAATTTACAACTTCAATTAAGCATAGTACTAATTCCACATTACTTATATGGCCCCAGTGATTTGTATTAATGCATATGCAATAGTTATCTCAGGGGTTGTGAGAGTACTCCTTTAGCTATTATATGAATTCCTAATCAGGTAAATATCTATTTTACTAGTAGTTCTATGACATTTATTAGGTGGAGGCACCACACACAACATTTCATCTCACACTCACACATACACCCTCTTATACACAGTTCCATCACATTACAAACACACCTGCTCAAGGTCCCTGTCACACAGCAGAACCCAGGTCCCTAAAGCATCAATATCTACATAACAACACTTTAGCAGAGAAGTTCATTCATTTATTTTGTAGACATCTTCATCCAGCATGAGTTTGAGACTTTACCTCAATGACATTCTTTCCTTGGTCCTCTTGCAGGGGGGTACCATACAGGAAGCCATTATCAAACGTGTGCCTCTGGGTGAAACGCAGCCAGCCTGGCAAGTCTGGGACATACTGCTTGTTGCACTTGAACACCATTGGATCATTGTTAACCCGACCTGGGTTTCCAACACAAAATACGCACAAAGAGAGGATAAGAACAATGCAGGTACTGTGTGGAGTCTCACTTTCAATCTGTTCAATTAAGACAGGCAAACTTATTACCATAATTTAATGACATTCTCATTTTTAATTTACATATTTATGGACCATATTTATTTGATATTTTGATCCCTCCATCATGGTGATATCTTGAGTTTAGGTGATTTCTCTATGTAGCCCTGTGTGACACTGGGAGAGGTGAAGGGAGGAGTAGAGAGGGCTGTGCCTCCCTTTTGGCTGCTGTCAGGTTTTCCTGTTCCCTCCCACAGCCTGGAGAGGACTACAGGGCCTTGGACAGCAGCGGCCTCACTTACAGGCACACTCACCTGAGGCTAATGAGCAGTCAACTCAGCTGTGAGCCATTGCTGTCATTAGGCCATTATAAAAGCACAGCCTCCCATGCTGGATGAGATCATTTTTGGGGCATGGAGGCAGAAGTGCGGGGTTTTTTGGCGGTTTCCTTCAATTGCATAGTTTTTGGATTTACTGCTTTATCTTCCTGTTTTTTTGTTTTTTTTGTAAAAAGGTAATAAATTGGCCGCTGGCCTATCGGAACTCAATTTTAGTTTGGTCTTTCCACCTGGCATGGTGGCCACCCCTGCCACCTTGCTACACCCTGGTTTTATATTTCTTTCCTAAAATCCATCAATAAAGATAAACCAACCCTGGTTGTTTTGATTTGTTTAGCATTTTCTACGATTTCTTTGACTATATTTCACTGGAGAGGACCCTTTTACATCATTACAGTATAATTTGTTTACCCTCTATCCCAATTCTTTACTAAATATAAAACCCAGAAGTTACACCCTCCTTTGGTTCACTTTTTAAGCTGATGTTGACCTATGGTTCCTGTCCCCTCTTTATTAGTTTCACATAGCAGTGGTTTAATATTGTCCTGATATCTTCATATCAGGAAATACACCTTCATCAGTTCTGTGTCACAATCCAACTGATTTATGCAGAAGCTCTGTGGTAGTCTTACCATAATGTTTGAGGAAGGGTTCAAACTCATTCTGGAACGTCTCTCTCTCTAGCTCGTACACAAACAGCTGGCCCACCCGGGTGTAAACCTTGATGTCTGCATGGACAGCCAGGAAACTAGCCACACAAACTACGCAGGAGAAAAATATGTGATCCAGGGCCCTTCATTCTCTACACTTGCAGCACTGAAACATTAACCCATGTGTGGGAATCAAATATGGACCATGTCACTTTATTTTCTATTTTTGTAACAACCACAATCAATATGTCAGAACAAATGAGAGCTGTTTGAGGAACTTTGACAAAGAGGCTATAACTGAATTTTAACTGCAAAGACTACTATGTATACCTGACACAGATCCCAGCAAAAACATACTATAACTAACATTCTTTCAATATTGCTGAAACATTACATATATGTGGCAAGAATGCTGTGCATTAGCTGGGTGATAGTTGAGCCAAGTCTAAAGGATGCTCAGACTGTTCCCAAGATCTGTTGTTCTTATTAAACTGCAGCTGTATTTGTGACAAGCACATGTCCTTGTTATACATGTACATGAGTACAGAGGCAGGGCTTGTATTAGTACAAATTAAATTAAATAGATCACTCATGGGAAGGTGATTTGTGTCTTAATATTTCCTTATATATGAGTTTGTATTATTTGATCGAGCAGCTCAATTGGGTAATGGCTTAATCAGTCACAAAGTCACATAGGATCACATCACATGGGAGATCTCAACAACGTTCACATTGCTCGTACCCATTAAGCCACACTCACTATGTCAGAAATGTAACTTTGTTAAGGAAAGACAGAATAAAGTGTCATACATGGTAATATGCAGGTTATAGTATCTATCCTCTCTTGAAAGGAAATTGTAAAAACTTGCCTGTGAGAAAGAAGCTGCAACTCTCCTGGTCCGCCATGTTGTTTTTTTTATCTCTGTGATTGACAGGAGCATGAGGACAGGAGGGGTTGGAAGTCCTGGCCAGAAGTGGTTCAGGAGGGCTATTTTTGATCCTCACATTCCATAACTTCCTAAAGGGATGTGTGAATGTGTATGTGTGAGCGAGAGACAGAAAGTGATGTCTTCCAAGTGTCCCATAAGTAGTGTCCATTTTTTGCAAGATTTTTGTTAATGACATAGCTTAATCTCCTTCACACAAGAAGATGGACACAGTTCTAGCTGTTCAATGAAAAATATAGAGGGAATGGTTTATTTATCTAGAGTAGGTATAACAAGTTTTCACCCCCTTTTTTCACATTTTATTTTCTTACTTCATGGAAACAAAATGGATTTCAGTGGGCTTTTTTACCACTGATCAACACAAAATACTCTCCAAAGCTTTTTGTTAATTACAAATAAAAAACAGACTGCATAGGTATTCATCCCTTTCTCTAAGACACACCTAAATAAACTCTGGTACAGTCAATTGTCTTCAGAGGTCGCATAAGGTGTACAATTAAGGTAGCAAGCTGAAAATAGATTGCCATCTCACATCAGTTCAATATATCAATGTTTAGGGGTTGCTCACAGTGAATTATTTGTACTTATATACTCACAATATTACATTTATACAGTCCCCTCGAGAATTATTGGAACCCTTGGTAAAGATGAGCAAAAAAGGCTATGAAAAAATGTCTTTGTTGGTGAAAGTACCAATTAAATTGATAATTTTACTAAAGGTCTCTCCTATGCACTTTGATATATTGTTACATCCCAAAATCCACCCACGCTACAATATCTGAATGAACAAACACTGGACACAACACAAGTAAGCCACCAGGCCAAACTGTCCACAATTAAACAAAATATATTTATTTACAACAAACAGTTATCAAGAAAGCATACTTACACATGACAGAAGCAAAATTAAACAAAACAAAAAGAAAACAACTAGCTAGCCTAATCTCAAAAAGATGATTCTACCAAGACTACCGAGGTAAAACAAAATGTGTGAATTCTTCCGAGAAGCTAGCTGACCTACTCTGTGCTTGCCCTACCTACCAAAGGTGCTCAAAGGGACAGTACAGAAATAAAACAAAAGAAAGCTCAGTCCAACGCCATGAAACAAAAAGCTGCTCTAAAAACCAGCACAAAAAAGACGTTGCAAATATAGATATTTCATCTGGTAAACATACCCCCTGCCCCACTGCCAATTGCGGAATATGAAAAGCGAATCCGACCCTTCCACTCTCTGATGCCCGAGACCCGTCTGTATACACCTGGAGGGAAGAACCCCACACCTGCCTCAGATGGGAGTCAGCCACTACATGTGGTGCCAGCTTCGAATTTCCTGCCCTCACTAACTCCATTATTCTAAAATCCACCTCCACTTTGGGTAGAAGCCACCATGGTACAGGAGGCCAGAATGTCTCAGCCCCAATCTCCACATCAGCTAAACCCATATCCCCTGCCAACCCTAAAGCCTGGACCAGAAATACCCCACTCTGCAACCTCACAGAAGACCGTCCACCACAGTCAGCCAAAATCCTAGAGGACGGACAAACAGTCACCCGACCCTTCAGCATAGCCCAGTATCTAAGTCCCAGCTTTAGCCTACCGAGGTGAAGAGGAACCTCCCCCATCTCCACCAACAGTGCCGCTATAGGCATTGTCCTAAAAGCCCCACAGCACATTTGTAATGCAGCAGCCTGCACAATATCCAGTCTCCTCAAGGAGGACCCATAAACCTGACACCCATAATCCATCACAGAGCGAATCATGGCCTGATATATGCACACTAATGCATCCCTCTCAGCACCTCAATGACTCCCAGCCAAGCACCACATGAGATTCATAATTTTAGAACATCTGGCCACCATCTTATCAATATGAGTCTCCCATGTCAGTCTCTCATCAAACCACATGCCTAAAAAATGATATACCTGCACCCTCTCTAATGGCAATCCATACAGGGACAGAGCTACAGGCCCCAACTTCCGCCTCCTACCAAAAACAACAAACGTAGTTTTTGCCGTTTAAATCCTGAGGCCCCACAACGCTGACCACCGCTTCACAACACCCAGAGCACATTGCAGTTGCTTCACCACGTACCCAACATTCTTCTCCCTCTTCCACAGACCATCATCTGCATATAATGAGAACCCAAAGCCCGAACCCACCTAAAATAAATCATTGATTATGATATGAAATAATACTGGGCTTATTACACTTCCCTGAGGAATGCTCCAATCTATCCCCACCGAATCCGAGAGAGCCCCATCCACTCTCGCCTGAATTGTGCGTTTTAACAACAAAAAAACAATCAAATTAAACATTCTGCCCCGAAGGCCAAGCCCCCACATCTTGTGTAACCATCCCCCATGCGAGGCATGCATGGAATGCCCTCCTGGCTGTGGCCTCCAACGAGGCAATCAGGCAGCAATTAAGAGGGTAAACAGCACCTGCTTGGCCTCAACGACGCCGGCCGTAACAATATATATAGACACATTACTCCACACTCTCCAAGGCATAGCACTTGCACTTCCTAATCATACTCCTGGTTTGTGTGCCATACACATGTATGTTATGGGTCACAACCCTGTGCTCTGTACCCCTTAATCACACACCAGGGCGTGGCTTATTTTGACTGGCAGAAGGAGGAGAGGGACCAGATGTGGATCAGACAGAACTAAATTGAAACCACTCCAGCCGAGCACATTAATAGGTAGATATAATGGACACTTTATCCTTCTCATACATTGTAGGGAATGTAGCCTTTCCCAGTGCAGTGCTCTAATAATAATAATAATAATAGTAATGCAATATAGCAATGGTATGTACTGTATATGTATTATTGTCCTTATAAAATACAGTGTTTGCATAAAATACAGCATGCGCACACACACCTCGTGGGCAGAAAATAATCTTTGGTGAGAAGTTATCCTTTCAGTCAAAAGTGGACTTGAATAGGGAGGAATGTTGGTGTATGCGGTTTCTGAATCCCTTAATATGCAAATATTCTACTTAAAAACAAGGTCCCATTAAATAGTTCTGTCTCGCAGCTGTCAATCATTAAATGACTGAAGCAGAGGGAGAGGAGCTGCGATCACGGATTTCTGTGTTGCTATAGATAGATCGAAGCCGGACTTGAACACATAACAGAACTCACTTATTTCCCAGTCACATTTCTGATGATATTTTTGGGGGAAGTAATGAATTTATTTATTAAGATTCAAGACTGAACTACAGATTGAGCTGAGTGCTGATTATAATAATACCTGTAGTTAATGGTAGCCAAATAATTCTGAAATGCCGCTGTAGTTTTTTCACTGGTTTGGGTGATAAAATACCAGTCAGAAACGTTAACTAAACCTAGTTGGGCTGGATATACAGTTCTAAACTGCTGCTGCAATTTGAGCCATTACAACAATTAAAACAATTAGTGTAGCCTATTATGTATATTCAATTAGTAACTATGTCTCCAGATCATTCAAATATTCAAATAGAGGTTGTTTTTGAAGCATTATATGATACTTAATACTAATACGGTCATTTATAAATAATATTAAATAAAAACCGAATATGGGCAACTTTGGTAGCATATCTAATTTGTTTTAAAAAATGGGGAAAGGATACTACCAGTCAAATTCACTTTTATTAATTATGCCTAGACAATCATATTCGTCCTCCTAAATGTAACCAATGAGGTTTATACGATTATAACATTTGATTAAAACTTGATTTAATTTAGCAAAGACAAATAGGCGCAAAAAGCTTGCCTGCGCTAGTGGTTCTTATTCAGTAAGGGTTAATGGTAGCTGTGATGCCATATGTTCGTGGTGGAGGCTGAGTGGAGGAGGATATAGTGGTAGGCGGAGAGAAAGGGAGAAGGCAGGCGCCACTACCGAGAGCTCGTGGGGAATCAAAGAGCGAGAACAGCGTGGACACAATGAAGTACCCGACAGACGGACCCTGAATTAGCGACCCTTCAACACTGGAGCCAAGGTAATTTGACTAGACATTGCGTGCACACCCATCCGATGTGCGGATGCATGAATTCTTTCTTTCATTGCCTTCTTCTGTTTTGATGTGAAAGCAACCTAGATATTCCTGAAGACTCCTAAGATCCTGGAAGCAACGTAGCAAACCCAGTGCATCATTGGGCCAGTGGGTTTAGGCCCTTAACTTCCGCAGGGTCCTAATGCCTTTTTGACAGCATTGCTTAAACAAACAAATTGCTTCAGTAGTATAAAGAAGCTTCATGTTTGTTCAGTAAGCGACGTGTATGGTTAAAATGGTAATTTCCCGAGGTGCTCAGGCTGTTTCTTTTGTCTTTTACACAGAGGGAGTTAAACGTAACGAGCGTCGCAAAACAGATTTCTCTTTAACAAAGCCACCAATTGCAAAACAATGCTCATCCAAACTGATGCTTGAATGAAGATTAACGACCAGACAGGGCGGTGCATTAAGATATGTGACAGCTGCTGCATACATCAGATTAAAGTGAAAATTGCTGTTTTATACAAAAGCATAAATACATTGCGGTAATAAACAGTAGCTAAACATTGGGAACTTGTAATTGCATGGCGTACGACCACAGTTTGAAGGAAATTACACTGCTTTTCAAAGAAAAGTGTCTGCATTTCTGACTCAAGCTATTCAAGCTTTCTATCTGTTTGCAATCATACAAAAATGTGCTATCTGAAATGAAACAACTTGCCGCCTGAGTAGGCTACTGTGATGAAAGGAACATTTGAAACATTAAATGGCGCAAATGGGTTGGTGCGAGTAAATAATTAAATTCTGTTTCATAACGCTAATTTATACACAGTTTAGAAAATGCGTATGTTTAAGAATCGATAACCACGAAACTGATACACTGGCTAGCTAACTGTTTATATTTGCGTATAGACAAAATGCATAACGGCGAATTGAATAATATCATGTGAAATTATTCGTATGGACATGCCCATTATACAAAAATTTACTATAATATACTATGAAATCGAGATTTCAAAAATTAGAACGGCGAAAGAGAGGAAAAGCGAAAAAGACTCACGCTAAGACCCAGCGGCGGGCTTCCTCTTTACAGCAGGTTTGGCTGTTGCGGGAGGACCACAACTGCAATAAAGGCATTTGAAAAAAATAAAAGAAAATTATGTATTAAAAGAGAACAAGCTTACAATTAAGAACAAACAATCCGTTGCGAGATAAATCTAGGGATCAATAGTGCTCTAATTTGTTGTTCGCTGAACCAGTTTCGGTGAATGTTTTAATTTTCCACATACTTGGACCTTCTCACTGTCTGTTGCGTTTGCTGTACCAGATGCGCGAGCATCCGTTTACCCCACTAACTTTTCACGTTATTTTAGTTTTCGCCTGAAATCATTGATATAAAAGCCAGACCCTTCTCTATTTTGACCTCTCCTTCTGTCCCCTAATTTTCTGTGCATGTTTGTTTGTTTTTGTTCTCTGCTGACCACTGGATCTGTCTTACTGTCGCTGCCATTGGGGGAAAAGGGGGAGCAATGCCGTTACTGCCCTGCAACAGTGCCGCTTGATTAACGATGATGAAGACCGAGTCATCATCCTCTTCCAGTGCTAGCACTAGCTCTGGCTCCACGCTGAGGAGCCCATCGCCACACCGGAATGCCTATGAGGCGGGGATACAGGCACTGAAACAGGTGAAGGACACCTTGAACAGTGCTGCTAATGGGGATGGTCAGGACAGTAAACTAAGGCCCTCTTCTCGTGGGCGCAGGTATGGCTCCAATGTGCACCGCATTAAGAACATGTTCCTGCAGATGGGCACCTCTGTGCCAGGTGAGGATGAGGACCCAACAAAGGCTAATGACCGGTCAGTGCGGCTGTCACTCCCCAGGGCAAGCAGCCTGAATGAGAATGTGGACCACAGTGCACTCCTCAAGCTGGGCTCCAGTGTTTCAGAGCGCGTCAGCCACTTTGACCCCAAGGGAGATGTGGGGCAGCCAAGGGGGTCATCAGGCATTTCCAAGCTGCAGGAGACTCGCAAGATCTTCGAGCAGCGACACATGCAGGAGAAGCAGGCAGCTACCAATCGCATCCTTCTAAAGAAGGAACGGGCTTCGGGCTTCCAGGACAGCCGGCTGGATGTGGTGGTGCGCTTCAATGGCAGCACAGAGTCACTGGACAGTCTGGACCCAGGGGACGCCACCGAGGCTGTGTCACCCACTGTCAGCCAGCTCAGTGCTGTGTTTGAGAAGGCTGACCTCCGCAACAACCTGCACCGGCCCTCCTCCACCTCCCCACTATCCTCTCGGGGGGTCAGCTCTCCACCTGAAAAGGTGGGCATCCTCAACTCCAAAATCATCTCTAAGAGGGCACGTGTCTTCCTGCATGGCAACCAGGAGGAAGGTGAGAATCTGACGGACAAAGAGGATTTACCCAGGAGCCCCAGGGGCAAGTTGAGCTCCCAGACTGAGGAGGATTCTGGTTCAGAAGGTGTGAGACAGGGGGGGCAGGCCACCTCTGGGGACTTGCACAAGAGCAAGCCAGAGTCCGGGAGCAATAGAGCAGAGGAGGCCGTGGACTCTGCTGCCAGGGATCAAACTGAAAGGGAGCCTAAATCTGTGGGGCAAGAAGGATCTGGTGGCTCAGAGGCCGGTAGAAGACTGGTACAGGCTGAGGTTCACGCCTCGCTGGAGAACGGGGATGCAGCTGCAGAGAAGGAGGCCTTGGAAAGAGGCTCCCCAGCCTCAGAAGGCCTCTACAGCACAGAGGGCAGGCAGGGAGGATACCGAGATGAACTGGACGAGACCCTGCAGGGCGAGGACGGAGGAGAAGAGTCCCGCAAGGAGGATCACTCTGAGGCAGACCTGGTGGATATCAGTGCATACAGTGGTGGCGGGGAGGACTCTGCGGGCAGTCAGCTGGAGGAGGAGGAGGAGGAAGAGGCCTATGAGCCAGAGTCCAGCTGCTCTGAGGTCCCAGGATTGCCTGCTGAGGAGGAGCCACCACCCAGCCGTAAGATCCGCTTCAGCTCCGGGCCAATCAAGGTGAGTCCTGGCACGGGCACCCAGGAGCAGGATGGGGACACATGGGAGGGTTTATATATATTTTTTTATGTGTTGCAGTACATAGAGCACTAAAAACCAGCCTTATGAAGGCCTTCTTTTGCTCAAGCTTATCTTTATTAGCTAAGTGGATAATAAGTCCATTGTTGTAACAGAGAAGTTTTGTTCCTGTAAGTTTTGTCTAGCTATAAGAATATTTCAAGCTCTTATTGACTGTATGAAGGGAAGTCGCTGGTGGTTTTGTTCAGGGATAACTGCTAGCTATGTAGTCTTTGACTTGTGCACTTAAAACACCTTGACTGAATTCAAGATGTGTCAGATTTGATTTGAAACCTACACTTGTGATCCTCATGAATCCACCTCCCCCTTTCACAGGTGGTCTCAAAAGGCTTGCAAGGGAGTTAGGGTGCTGCTTTAAGGTGAGGCACTCATTGGTCAAGCACTCTGCTCATAGAGAGAGAAGCTGTCCCAGCCATTGGCTAGCTTATTGCGTAATTAAAGGCTTCTGAAATACCTACGCTCTGAGAGCACCATCAGGCAGCTTACAGAATCAGCTTTTGTTTGGGTTAGCTTTGATATGGCTGCCAGAGAGGGGATCTGATAAACTTGGCCTTGGCCTTTTCCCCACTGCCCTTTTTTTGTTCTTTTTTTTTTTTTTTTTTTTTTGTTCACAGCTCCACAACAAATACAGGTTGAAAATAATGGAAATGTTTTACCTTCAGGCCAAGTTAGGACAGACTATTCACTTTTGCTTAAATGCTGTATATCCTGTGTGTTTGTCCTTGATGGATAGTAAAAACCAGATTAGCACACCCAAGCATTGATAAACCCGAAAGAGGTCATCCTCACCAGTAATGCATATGTAGAAGTTAGTGCTATAACGGCACATTTTATGTAAGCACATGGAAGTTGTAATTGCAATAATTTGTGTTTTTCCCCACATGAGCACCTTTACATTTACATTACATTACATTTTAGGCATTTATCAGACTTGGTTCTTATCCAGAGCGACTTACACAGTTTATATTTCTTTTACATACAATCCACAACCATACAAGCTATTTTACTGAAGCAATTCAGGTTAAGTACAACTCAGGTTAAGTGCTCAAGGGTACAACAGCAGTGTCCCACCTGGGAATTGAACCTGCAACCTCTCAGTTACAAGCCCAGCTCCCTAACCATTACACTACACTGCCAGCCACTTACTTTACTGTGGGCTAAGCTTAATGGAACACCAGCTAGTGAGCATGCTGTTGTAGTTTTGTAGCTGTACATTTTTTAAACATTTTTACAGCAAATGGATATAATAATAATAATCTTTATTTGTACAGCACCTTTCATACAATGATTTGCAGCCCAAAGTGCATACAGAGAAAGACAACTGACAAAACACAATAACAGAGGTAACTTTGACATAATAAAACAATGAAAAAGCAACAAATAGAACAGATAAAAGGTAAGTTTTAAAATAATAAAACAATATTAATTCTAAAACAACACAAAAAAACAGGAACCTATAAAACAGAGGTGTGGGTAGAAGAATATATAATAATAATAATAATAATAAATTTAAAAAAGTCAATTAAAAGCACACATGAAAAGATGTGTTTTTAGTTGCTTTTTGAAATGTTCAATAGATCTGCTTTGGTAGGGAATTCAATAACCTAGGTCCATGAAAACAAAAGGAAGCCTTCCCACTTTTTTATAATGTACTTTGGGAACAACAAGAAAACCATCATCTGCAGATCTGAGAGAGCATTGGGGCTGATATCTTACTAGAAGGTCAGTTATGTATTCTGGTGCTAAGCCATTAAGTGCTTTAAAAACAAATAAAATCATCTTAAAATCAATTCTAAAATTCACATGCAGCCAGTGCAATGACTTGAGTACTGGTGTAATGTGTGCTCTTTTCTTGGTTCAAGTTAAAACTGTGGTGCTGCTGCATTCTGAATGAGTTCCAGCCGATCAATGTTTTTTTGGGAAGACCACCAAAGAGAGTATTACAGTAGTCTAGTCTGCTCATAATAAAATAATGCATCAGCCTTTCTGCATCTGCCTGTGTGAGAAAAGACCGTACCTTGGCAATATTTCTAAGATGATAAAAAGCAGCTTTAGTCACATTCTTAACATGAGGCAGAAAGCTCAAATCAGCATCTAGAGTAACACCTAGGTTCTTTACTTCAGTTTTGATGTTTACAAACAGTGACTGTAGGTTCTTGGATATATTTTTTCTTGGTTTAGTTGTAGAAAATGTTGTACCATCCATTGTTTTATCTTAGTTATACATCTATCTATCTATATTTTTTGTTTGATGCAGTGCGTGTCTCACATATGGTTATCAGGCCACTTGCCTGGTGCTTCTGCTACCCAGGCTTCCAGAGAGAATGCAGATCAAGACATTTGATTTCACTACCCATAACCCCATGTGAGAGTCACATTTAGGCTCAGGTGTTAGTGTGTACATCTAATATCATAACGCCTGATCGCTTATTAGTATAAGTCAATCATGCATGGTATATTGTGTTGATGCACTGCAATGGGATTTCTTCTAGTGCATATTAAAACATACTGTATATAACGTGTTCTTGGATGATACTTTCAACTTTGTGGTATGATTGTTCAGAAATGGATATGTGTCCTAGATATTATTAGTAAAAAGTATGAAGTTGCACCGCTAAAGTCTAATGTTCCACTTTAATTTTCCCCTGACACTTCTCAGAAGCTAGACTTGGACAGATGTGAACGTGCTTGCATGTGTGTGTGTGTGTACCTGTTTTATGTACATGTATGTTGTGTAATTTGTTGCTGACCTGCTGATCCTCAAGGCTCCAACAATACTCTGAGGAGGCGATGAGTTCACCTCACTGTCCCCTCTGGGTGTAAAAGGAACATTTGTACCCTATGTGGTGAGAGGTCAGAGGCCATATCACCCTCCTAAATTGATTTAATTGTGCATCATCTTGTATGCATGATTGAGCTACAGGCGCATTTCATTCTGAGTGTGACCCACCATTGTCAAACATTTCAAGCAACACCAGTGACAAAACAAATTAATCACCAAGATAGAACAAGGAGACACTGGTTATTCCTATCTTCTGACCGTTCACCTCTGGTAAGCATAAGTTACTGGGTTACTGAGAATGGCGTGGCTCCCCTGGGGGCATGGCTCCACTGGGGTTTACACTATGTTCTGTATTGTGACAATATGGATATTGTTCCAGATTGCGACCAAATATTTTTGCAGTGCGACTAAAGAATTGACTGAGAATTTCCTTGAGAATTTGCACGACAGAATATCAAGGAGTCTATTCAGTGCCTGCACTAACTTAATGTCCATGGGTTTACAGTACAAAAATCGGATTTCAACGTACCTATGGCTCTGCCTTCAAGATGAAATCAGCAACTGATCTTGTTTACCTCAGTTGATAGGCATATGTGCCAACATTAGCTAGAATGCTGGTCAGATCATAGATGGCACAGTTGTGTTTAACTACGTAAGCTCCACTTGATGCGTCGATCTTGTAGAAGGGTGTTGTTGTAGCTTCTGTAGCTGGCTAGCCTGGCTGTTTCTGGATAAAGTGTAATCGTTAGCTATCTACCTACTGCAAGAGTAAAAACATGGACTATTAATTTTTTTTTGCCACTGCCCGTGCCCAACTTTCGTCTTCACTACCACCACCCAACTTGACCTCTGTGGCATCACCGCTAACATTAAAGTACCGGCAGTAAAGGAAAACAGAGTCTATGCATTACGCATGGCAGGGGTTCCCAAATTCCATTCACCTTCGGGTATGCTGGTTTTCATTCCAACCAATCTTTTGATGAATTAAGGTTGTTGAAAACGTGTTTTAAGTTCCATCATTTTGTGGAACAATGCAGGAAGGAATCATAGGAAAATTAAAAGGAATCATTCGCCATATACCATTGCTTCATCATGTAGCACATTCAAGAAAAGTAAAGCATTTGTCTGAGAACTGATTAAATGAATATATAATATTCATTATATGTGATATCTGTTTCTGACATAATGTGACATTAAGAGATTGTATTGAAAGTATTGAACACAAAAACAATTAACAGCTCATTATACTTCAGGAATTGCAATTATGATTGGAACGAAGGCCAGGATACACAAGTTCATGTGGTTAAGGCAAGATACAGATTGGGATAATGCACTGCCCATAATGCACTGACCAGGCTGGAAGTTTCAAGTGTGTAGAGGGCCAGGAGGCCAAACTACAGGTCATGGCCACAGGTTGAAACTGATAACTTATTGTAAAATGTATTTAAAGTGTACCAATAAAAGTCTACAATGTAAATGTAAAAATGTAAAAATGTCTATGGTGCGACAGAAGATTTTACTTGCGCTACCAAAGCAAGTGCTACTAGGAAAAAAAGTTAGTCTACAGCCCTGAATAATGGATATGTACGATTTGAAAATTGATATTTGTTTTTGCACTTGTTCAGTGGTCGCTCCCCCCATTTCGAGACAACAAATGCAGGAAAACACAATTTTCACTAAAATTGTGGAAAATATATTCTGGTTTATGCCCCACTTCTCATTCTATAGCTGCCTCAGAACACATCTTATCTTGAAAATTGATTTTCACTGCATATACGTAGCACAGGGTAATCCACACTAATATGTAGTTATATACGCATGTATGCGTGCAGGTAATATAAAGTGTGGTATTCTAACAGCACAGAGAATGGGGATTACAAACACAGCCCACTGTGTCTGGGTAATTAATGAAGTGTGCTGCAATGAAGTCAGATAATAGATTTTTATTTCTGTGGGCGGGTGAGCAGTGGGCTTCTTTTAGACAGGTGGTGATGCTGATGTCAGACTGACTGTTGGGGGGGAAAAAGCTTTGTTACCCTCTCTTCTTAAATGGGTGTCCCTGAAAATGGATTATCTTAAGTGTGTAAACTGTCCTGACTGTGTCCTTTGCAGTATTTTCAAACAGAAGTTTGAATCCATGAATGTGCCAGTGTTTGAGAATCTTGTAGGCATTATTTTACTTATGCCTGCCTTTTGCAGGGACATTGTAACAATGTGCTCTACTGTTAATCATTCATAACTTGAACAAGGAGTTGGGCCTTAAACCTGCTTGAGATATCCAAATTGCTTCAGCAGAGAGCTGGCTGCAGAGATGTGTTGTAGAATGTGTAAACATGGAAAAAGGCAAGTGCCACAAATAACCCTGGATTCATATGCCATGCAAATGAGTGAAAGCGATGAAGGGGGATTTCTTTTACATTTATTTATTTATTTAAAAAAACATTCAGCATTTCCAGCCATTATCTGGAGGCATGTGGGAGGTTGTGTAAAGACATTGAACTGCTTTCCTGGAACTGCTTTCCTTTTCTCACCTCAAATTCATTTCCCTGGTGGTGCTGATTTTGGGTCTGTTGTTGATTCTGTGTTTGCATTGATGTAATGGTTCAGAGCTCTTCACTGATGGTACAGTTAAACAAAACATAGTCTCATGTTCTGTGTACATTTTGTTGCCTCATTATTCCTATTTAGGTGATACTGTAGTTAGCTAACAACTATGCGTGCTGTTTTTCACTGTATAGTCTATATAATTGTACAGTCCCCATAACTGTTGTAGAGAGCAGACCATCATTATGATTTTGTTTATTATATGATATTGAAAGACCATTCTAAAATAGTTTGATTTTATTTACCCTTGTTAAACCTTTCATCTATTTCGGATAGTCACTGTAAAGCTGAAGCCAGACTTACTCTCTAAGTTCAGGTTTGGGATAGCTTTCTATTGTCTTTTATGGCTTGCTGAGCAGGGTCTGCTCAGCCCATTTGCACTGCTGGTGCTGGCCCACTTACAAGTAAGCTGTGGATGGAGTCAGCAAGCTGTCTAACTGCTGTTTAGGAACACATTGGCATTGCTAATCACAACAAGCAACAACCGCAAGATGGAACATGGGGCCTAGTCTTTTAGACTGTAGTCTTCTAGAAGAACCTCAGCCTTGCAGGCTGGCAGTATGGGTGATCTCCAGTGCTGTGTGGTGCCATGTTGTGCAGCTGTGGAAAAGCAATGTTGCTGTGCTGAATAAGCCAGGCTCCTGGTTTCAGCTCAGGGAAAAGGGGTATAAGTGACCTGCTGGCCTTGAGGGTAGTGCTGATGTATCTGTGTATGTGTGATCCTTTTATTAAGTGCTTCCTCGTCCCAGACAGATTTGGGGCTTCTGACCCTTTTATCCTATCTTGGGGAGGAAATGGCTCATGGAGAAACAGTGTGTGGGGGGTGGGTTAAATCAGCGAAGGGCACCATACACCCCCAGTTCCCTGAAATAATTAGTGTTAACATCTTGCAAGGGCAGAATCGTAGACATTGGGACTTGCACCACAAGGTGTGTGTGGCAAAAAGGGCTCCTGTCGCTGTGAAGGCGGCAACATCTTTTACTCATGACAACATTCGCCTCGCACTTGAGTTCTGCCCCTCCCTTAGTTAGGATGGTGCAGGAGTGGGCTGTGAGTCTTCTCCTGTTTTCAAGCAGTGTTGGGCAAGACCAGACTTGCCTTTTGAGTGGTTTTGTTTGTGTTGTCATAGTTTTGGTCTCATGGTTGTTTTGTTTAAGGAGACAATTTCAGTCCATTTTTATAAATACTCAATTTAGACTCGGGGATGGGGCACAGGAGCCTTAGCCAGAGAGCTTTAAGTTCTAAAAGTAATGAACACCTTAAATAACAGGTGAGGTTACTCAACTTAGCATGAGCTGAATAATTACAAACCGTAATAGAAACCAGAATGCAAGTATTTCTCAAGAATTGGAATTGCCTATCATGGAGGGGAACTGGGCTTGTAACGTTAAGGTTGCAGGTTCAATCCCCAGGTGGGACACTGCCGTTGTACCCTTGAGCAAGGTACTTAACCTGAATTGCTTCAGTTAATATCCAGCTGTATAAATTGATTGTAAAGAAATGTAAACTGTAAGTCGCTCTGGATAAGAGCATCTGCTAAATGCCTGTAATGTAATGTCTTTGGATTTTAATAGTTTATGACAAGCTGAGGAATTATTAATAATTCTGATCACAGTGGGCCCCTGACACTTTTAAATGTTTGAGGGACTTTGTGTCACAAAACAAGCTTAAAGAGCTTTGCTTAAAGCTTAAAGGCACTCCCCTGAGTGCGGGTTGCCCACTGCGGTCGGGGTTCTAGCCCGAGTCCCGTTCTGGCCAGGAAGGGGGAGCCGGCATGGGCTCGCTGCATATAAGAGTGGCTTTGTGTGTACCAGAGTTACGGCTTGGAGGAGGCGGTACATTGCTTTTGTTACTGCTGGTCCCAGAGCTATGGCAGCGAGCTCATAAAACAAGGGGGGGGTAGTTGACATGAAGAGGGTAAAGTTGGCTACTAAATTGGAAGGAATTCAAATGTGAGACATTTTTGAGAGGCACAGAGCTTTGCTGGTGCTCAGCATGCCAGAGCAGTCCAGCTCACAGCAGTCTTTGTACGGCTGACTGAGCCAAAGAACAGAGAGAAGCCACATTCTGCCTGCCACTCAGCCCACATTGGCTTATTTGTGAAACGAGCATCCTCTTAATGAACAGGAAGTGACACGTCTGCTTTCTGCGACTGCCGTAACTGTTGGGCCCTGCTGTGGTAAGCCTGCCCCGTTCTTCTGTGCGAGCCAGTTAATGGAGTCATTGCCTTGGGAGCAGCTAATCTGCTGATAGTAGCAGACGTGTAAGGAAGGAGTGCAGAGCTTCAAGGTGCAAAGATGGATCTCTTTACATTTTTTATGAGCTGTAAATCTTTTCTGTAAATTGAGTCCAGGAAGCATCGGTGGCTCCAGAGTAATGTTGATTTGCTTTTTATTGAGTTAATTTCAGATTAGTGGAATAATGGAAAATATCCAAAATATGGAGTTGTGAGTGATGTTAGCTCGGTGAGGAGCTATACCAGTGGTAATGCTACAGACATCTTTCTTCCTCCCACAATTAGAAGCTGAAATATGCTGAGGATCACTCTAGTTCTGTAGTGCCGCAGTCCTGCAGGTTTTCCTCATCCCTTACCCAGTAATACATCTTAACCTCTTGAACATTCCAACTGTTGCTGTCCTTCAAGTAGAACAAGAACAGAAAGGCACTGTTCAAGAGCAGGTACTACTTTGTTAGTTGTTTTGTCTTCTCGTTCACTGTTGAGGGAGCTACCCACTCAGTGAGAGAGGGTACGATTACCATGGCTGATTGCTGCAAATAATAAATGTGCCATTTCCAAGACTGTCTGTCCAGGTCCAATCCTGCGAGCAGATGTGGGTCACCACAAGCCTAGGGACTCACCGTGGATCCCTGACCATGCCAGACACATGCATTACATTGACTTGGGTGCAGTGGTGCCAGAGATGACTGAAATAAGTGAGAAGAAATGATCCCTCTGATCAACGCCCACTGGGCAGCTCCCTGCAGTCTCAGATCATATCATTTCCTTAGGCAGATGGAAACCTATGAACCAAAATGGCAGAGATATTATCACAAGAGGCCTATGTCAGGCTATGAGGCATGTGAAGCACAATTACATTATGAGAAAAACCTGAGGCAGTTTTGATGCTAGAAACATTCCCTCTGTTTCCAGGGAGGTACTACACATTGGTGGCTCATTGACATGAGCTTCCTCCTCTTCAAGTGTTTTGAAGGTGCTCTATAAATGCAATCTATTATTCTTGTTCAGCACCCTCTGTGATGTTCCTCTCTGCTCTTCCCAGAGGAAATGGTATTGAGGGATGAAGTTTGATATGGAGAGCACCAACTTGGGGTTGCTCCATTACCTGTCCCCAGCACACCAACTTTATAATCTCTTACACCCAGATAATCTTGTTTATCCTGTCTTTGTCAGACTTAGGCAAAGTGAGAGTGCTTCTTACGTGAAGTAGGCTGCCACCCAAACTCTGTGACATTGTGCCCCTGAAAAAACCTTTCATACAGCATGCTGCTTCAGGAACTGGAAAACTAAATCAAATAAGCTTTTCGGAGGCTAGGAGGTCATACCAGAGGGTGAGAGAGGCCCACTTGATCGCTAAACACTCTTTCTATTGCGCTATAGCGGGCCTCTCTAGGGGAAAGCTTCCGGCTGATGTAGCACACCGGGCGCTATCTGGGATGATTAGCAAAGGACCGCCACATGGAGTTGCTTTGATACTCATGAACACCACCTGGCACTGCTCCATCCACTGGACCGGATCTGAGGCTCCCTTTCGGGTGAGATCAGTTAGGGGACTGGCCAGTGCCGAAAAGCCAGGAATAAACTGGCGATAATAATTTGCCAGTCCCTGTTTCTTAGACTATGGCTGTGGGCAGGCAGAAATGGCAGCGGTCTTTCAAGGGTCTGACCTGCCCCCATTTACATTACATTTACATTTTAAGCATTTAGCAGACGCTCTTATCCAGAGCGACTTACAAGATGTGTATTAATACATGGTAGGAACAATCATAGTTTGTGCACGAGATCAGTGCAGTAATACAGCGATATACATTGTTGTAGGCAGCTGCGTACCATACCTGTAACACTGGGAAGGAAAAGATTCGTAATTTTAAAACATGTTTTAATGAGTAGGCAGGGATACATATACAATAAGTATCCCACCTAAGATGAACCTCAGATACTGTACCTCTCTCCGCTCAATAGAGCACTTACCTGGATTAGCAGTGAGCCCCGCTCCCCTCAGCGTCTGTAGGACGGCCCGAAAATGCTGCATATGCTGCTCCCAATCATTGCTATAGATGGCGATGTTATATATATATGCCATTTAGCAGACGCTTTTATCCAAAGCGACTCACAGTAGTGAATGCATACATTTTCAGTATATGTGGCCCCAGTGGCCCCATGTTATCCAAATATGCAGCATGCGGTCGAAGTAGCTAATCCATTAGGCGCTGAAAGGTGGCCGGAGCCCTATGCAATCCTTACGGATCCGTAATCCGAGTAGAGAATGCCGATTTCTCCCTGGACGCTGGAGACAAGGGAATCTGCTAGTAGCCCTTGGTTAAATCCATTGTCGAATTAAAGTGAGCAGTGCCTAAACGATCCAGCAGCTCGTCAACTCGGCATGGGATAGGCATCGAATTTCGAAACTGCGGTAACTTTCCTGTAGTCCACGCAGAATCGAACAGACCCATCAGGCTTAGGTACAAGCACAATGGGGCTGCACCACTCACTGTTAGACTCCTCTATTACACCCATGTTTAGCATTTTTTCCAATTCTTCCTGAACAACTTTTTTTTTTGTTCAGGCAAGTGATATAGCCGGCTCCTAGTCACGGTGCCTGGTGGGGTCTGAATGTGGTGTTCAATCAAGTTTGTCTGCCCGGGTAAGAGAACACGTCTTGAAAAAATATTGTGGCAAGTGGCCCGGCATAAGATGGCTACCAACGGGAAATGGAAGTATCGTGCTTTAAACTGGCGCTTCCGGTCCCAGCTCATCTTGCATACTTTCTGGCATGGTGAAACAGGGTCTACCACCTTCAACAGTTTTAATAAATTGAGGTGGTGTGTCTGACCCTCCTCAATCCGAGCGAACCACTTCATAATCAACATCCTCCATTTGCTGTGTAACCTCAAAGGGTCCTTGCCACTTTGTGAGTAATTTAGATGTAGGGAGTAAAACAAGGACTTTCTCTCAAGTTTTGCAATTGTGTCCCGCTATTATATTGCCATCTCTGTTGTTCCTGGGCCTAGAGCAAATGTTCTTGTGAAATTTGTCCGAGTGAGTGCAGCTTTGCTCATAGGTCCAGGATGTACTGAATTTCATTTTTGCTGGGGCTAGAATTTTCCTCCCAAGTTTCCCTTAATAAATCCAAATTACCCCTGGGTCATTGCCCATATAACAACTCAAATGGGGAAAACCCTGTGTAGGCTTGGGGAACCTCCCTGACTGCAAACAACGGTGGGTCAATTAGTTTGTCCCAATTCTTTAAATTGGTTTGAACGAACTTCCGAATCATGGATTTCAACGTCTGATTGAACCGCTCTACTAGCCCGTCGGTTTGTGGGTGGTATACGCTGGTTCGAATCGACTTGATATCCAATAATGCGTGTAGTTTCTTCAGTGTTTGTGACATGAATGAAGTGCCTTGATAAATGAGAATCTCTTTCAGGATTCCCACCCGGGAGAAAATGTTTTACAACACTTAAATAAGCCTTTCGGCAAACACATAACACATATGCAACATGTTTCAGTTTCAGTTTCACTTCTCGGTCTCGACAGCCTTCTCCTTCCTGGTTCCAGCCACCTACTGAAGAGAGTAGAGCAGTTTTAAGCACACAGGTATAATTATCAGACACAAGACCGGTGTGTGCTCTCGTTGCTCTGCCAGTAGGCGTGGCTGCTAATTGCCCTGATTCCGCTGCCGAGACCGACGCCTTCCACAGGGGTATTGCCTACGACCAAATAAATAACTGGAGGGATAATAGCCTGTGGATATTGAAGCCTCAGGAACACTAGCATGAGAGTCAGTCTTTTTCCATAATTATGTTTTTTCTATAATTAATCTCTGCATGCAGAGAGAACCCCTGGGCCAGAGGGTGCAAGATGGATGCGTGCTGCTTTGTTCCACATTCATGTCTTCTACAACCCCGGGATAAACCTTCTCACCCACTTATTGATCCGCTGGCCAGCATCTGTCACATCAGAAGTGACCCTTCCTCCACACAAAGATCCTCTGATCTTCTCCCCCTGGTGTTATCAGCACATCCAGAGGCACAGTTCATGTGCATCCACACAAATCTTCAGCATCCAATTGTAATGGGTGTGAAGCAGTGGTGGGCCGTCAGGGCCTGCAAGGCCTTCTCTGCTGGCCTAAAAAATATCTGAATCACAGACTGATGTTAATTATATTTTGTCCATGAATACTTATTAAATAATTCCAAATGGTCTGTTCGCTTCCTTTCATAGCTGTTCCCCTGGTTGCGCTGCATCCAGACGTGTATTTTCATATTAAAGCATTTAACCAATCACATTTCAGCCATCATTTGTTGCCAGGGTCAAAGAAATCTGCCTGGAGGCCTTCACAATCAGTTCTGCAGGCCCTGTAGCATAAAATAAGTGTTGATCAAACTGTTGCTTCAACCAATCAGATTTTGAGTTGGGGACACGAAGGCCTTCTAGAAGGCCTAGGTAACGTCAGCGTATTCACACCCTTTGATTGGATAGTCAGAGAGTGTCTGACTATGATGTAATGTGATTGGTTAAATGCTTTAATATGAAAATACACGTCTGGATGCAGCGCAACCAGGGGAACAGCTATGAAAGGAAGCGAACAGACCATTTGGAATTATTTAATAAGTATTCATGGACAAAATATAATTAACATCATCAGTCTGTGATTTCAGCCCTAAAGCGAATTAAAACTTATGCCAGAAATACGACAGGGCAGGCTCGACTTTCAGCATTAGCTTCGATGGCGATAGAAAAGGACTTCTTGATGGAACTGAAACACACGGATAATCTGTACGACAGAGTAATTGAACTCTTTGAGGAAAGAAAGGAGGATGGATTTTGTGTACAAATAATAAGGATTTTTGGTGAGTAAAATGTTGCTATTTTCCTAAATAATATTGCAATTTTATGAGGTTATTATTGATGTTTTTTTATGTGTGTCGCAGCTGTAGCACCCCGGGTTTGTTTCTTCAGTAAAGGCATTTATTCTGGATACACGAGTTATCTATCTGCGATGCAACGGCAACGGGTGTCTGTTCGGTTTGTTTTTGCACTTTGTTTATTTATCTTTCTTCAGTCATGTTTCATGAGAGAGAATGACAGTGATAGAGACGAGAGAGAATGACAGCGATAGTTAGAAGCGTGAGATAATTAGTGATTAGTAGTGTTAGTAACTTAATCTAAATCCCTAATGTTAGTAGATTAGTTGGTTAGTACTATATACATCTAACTAATATATACAAAGTGTAATTAGAAAGTAAGAAGGAAGTAAAACGAGATTAGAAACGAAGACGGAAAAACCGAAACATAGAATTTCCCGAAGTGCATGACAGAACGAGAATGAAACATGACTGAAGAAAGATAAATAAACAAAAACAAACCGAACAGACACTCAAAACATAACAATAAGATGGCTTTTATAGCCATAAAATAGTTATTGAGGGGTGGATTGATTCAGACGGAGCACTACTGAAGGCCTAGGTGTGAAATGCACGGCCCGCCACTGGTGTGAAGTATACATGAAACTGAAGTATTTAGCTGCCAAAGTAGTTACTTAAAAAGTGAGTGCTGGATTAAATAATATACCCTGATCTCAGTACTTCTCTCTCTCTTTCTCTGTTTTGTAACTGGCATTAACCACACTGATACCTTTACTGATTAATGAAGTATAGGAACACTTGTCTGATTCACATACAGTGTTTGACATGTTTCCGGCTGGGCTTTTTACTCTTTCTGCTTTTATAAGCCACTTGCATGGCTCAGAGCACGTTATGGGACTTCTGCCATCTCAAGCGGCATGTGATGGTATCTTGGGATCTGACTCTGTAAATGATTGTTGAAGAAGAACAAAAATAGGGTGCTAGGGGGTCATTTCTGGAGCTTGAGTAGGGGACTGGGTCCAATGACAATTCTCTGCCCCCCCCCAACACATCATAATGAGTGAGGGCACTGTAGTAATACACTGCAGGATGGACCTCGCTTCAGTGTGCTGTCCACTCTGTCCCCTATACTGAACCATCATGCTGCTGTGGCCTGTGATTGTACAGTATTGGTGATGAAGATGCACACCCTCTTTAATTTCACTTGTTATTTATTAGGGAGAGGCTCTATAAATACACCATAAAAATTGGAAGCGGATATGCACTTCAATGAACTTTGTGCCTGGATGGTGTGTCTCCATCAATGTAATGAAATTAGGCTGGAGACCAGGCTTTAAATAAACAGCCCACGCCCAGCATCCCTTGATGCAAGAATCCACAGCTGAAATGTCCCTCGCCACTGTGCACGGATGTATTAAAGGAAAGGGGTTCAAGTCATCCAGCTATCTCAGGCCTCAAAGGTCCAGTGCCAGTACTTTGTCTCTTGAACATCCTAAGGGATAGAGGTAGAAGGTGCATATCAATATGGCTTCCATTATGTAGTCATTAAGAAAATTCCAGCTTTTAAAAGAGTCTCGGCTTTGCCCAGTTGTGAATAGGTTAAGTGCTTTTTCTAAAGAGTATCTAGTACTACATCTAGCTTGGACTTGAATAGCCCAAGCGTTTCTGCCTCTACTACCTGACCTGGTAAGCTGTTCCAGGCATTGACAACTCTCTGTGTAAAGAAAAACTTCCTAATATCTGTGCGGAATTTGCCTTTAACTAATTTCCACCTGTGGCCTCTTGTTCTGCTGACCCAACTTATCTTAAAAAATCTTTGGTATTTTACTTTGTTAGTCCCTTTTAGGAATTTAAAAACCTCAATCAAATCCCCCCTAAGTCTCCGTTTGCTAAGTTTAAATAGATTGAGTGCCTTAAGTCTATCATCATAACTTTTACCTTTCATACCCGGTATCAGTTTAGTTGCCCTTCTTTGGACTTTTTCAAGAGCTTCTATATCTTTCTTGTAGCGTGGTGCCCAGAACTGCACACAGTATTCTAAGTGAGATCTGACAAAGGCATTATATAACATTAATATAACCTTCTTTGATTTATACTCAATACTTTTTGCTATGTATCCCAGCATCCTGTTGGCTTTTTTCACTGCTGTAGCACACTGCTTTGATGCAGATAGGCTTTGATCAATTACAATTCCTAAGTCTTTTTCAAATTGAACACCTACTAACTTTTCTCCTCCCATAAAATACTCCTGTCTGATGTTTTTATTTCTCACATGCATAACTTTACATTTAGCAATATTGAATGTTATCTGCCATGTATCTGCCCATTTTGGGATTTTGTTTAAATCATCTTGGATTACTTTAGTCGATTCCAAACTGTTTGCCAAACCCCCAAGTTTAGTATCATCTGCAAATTTAACTATTTTGCTACTAACGTCCATATCAAGATCATTTATGTAAATAAGGAAGAGCAGAGGTCCCAGCACTGATCCCTGCGGGACACCACTGCCCACAGCACCGAAGTCAGATACGGCCCCCCCCTACTGTTACTCTTTGTATTCGCCCTTGCAGCCAATTATGAACCCACTCTGAAACTACTCCTGCAATTCCTACTGAATTCATTTTAGCAATGCGCCTCTCATGTGGTACCTTGTCAAATGCTTTCTGAAAGTCCAAATACATAATATCATAAGCCTGGTTCAGGTCAACACACTTTGTAGCCTCTTGGAAAAAGTCCAGGAGGTTTGTTAGGCATGACCTCCCTTGAGAAAACCATGTTGGCTCTCCCTTAAAATACTATTATTTTTCAAGAATGATTCCAACTTATCCCTAATAATACCTTCCAGCATTTTACATGCGATGCAAGTTAAACTGACAGGCCGGCCTATAGTTCCCTGGGTCAGTACGGTCCCCCTTATATATTGGAATTATACTACCCTGCTTCCAGTCATCTGGTATTTCTCCAGTGATTATGGATTGAATGAAAATATCTGTCAATGGTTTATATATAATTTCCCCAAGTTCTTTGAGTACTCTGGGATATATGCCAGCCGGGCCTGCTCCCTTATTTGTCTTAAGTTTTAGTAGTTTTTGTAGTACTTCTACATCCCTTATCTCAAAGTCCTCCAAAACATTCTGTACCTTGTCTATACATTTAGGCATATTTATAACCTCTTCTCTAGTAAAGCTCTCAACAAAGTAACTGTTTAGTGTGTTAGCAATATCCTTATTATTATAAACCAATCAATCAATCAATCAATCTTTATTTTTGTATAGCGCCATTTACAAACAGGTTGTCACACAGCGCTTCACAATTGGCATTTTCCAGAGGGAATCAAAAAACCAGAAAACCATTGGGACCAGTGTGGGAGACTGGAAAATTATTCCCTGACCCCTTAAAAGGCGGTCGAGATGAACTCCTGGAAAATTGTGGGTTACAGAGAAAAACAAAACATATAGTCCTTGAGGCTCATGAGGCTTAATAGACCACCGGAAGGGCATTCTAAGTGTAGGGGTGGGGTGGACCTCATCCCTCCAGATACCAGGGCAGGGTGGGGGATGGAACCAGCAGCTAGGGTCTGGGCCAGCGGCATCCGGCTAACACATGGCAGGGGTGGGGGGTTGACTCTGGGGCAGGTGAGCTCCGGGCAGGTGCCACGAAGCCGGGGAGAAAAGAGGAAAGGTGCAATTATGACTATGATAAATATCACACCGGATCAGGGGGAAGAGTAGTGATAACACTTTTGCACCAGCAGAAGTAATCTAGGGCAGCATAACTAATTAGGTGAGTGGCACAGGGAGCACGCAGCCATGAGGGCACTCAGAGACCATCCCACCACATCATCAGCAGTCCTGATAGGGGTGGATCATCACTTATGATTGGTGACAGTAAGGATAGCTCATTGCACCAGAAGGCTCTATTGCTACGCCCCCTCCACATCTGCACCTAATGACTATAAGAGAGACTAAAGAGATGTGTTTTTAACCTAGACTTGAAAATTGAGACCGTGTCTGACTCTTTCACAGAGATGGGTAGACTGTTCCACAGTAAAGGAGCTCTATAGGAGAAAGCTCTGCCACCTGCTGTATTTTTGATATTCTAGGGACTACCAAGTTGCCTGCATCTTGTGAGCGAAGTGAACGTGGGGGATTGTACGGATGAAGTAGATCCGTCAAGTAAGAGGGTGCAAGTCCATGCAACACCTTATAAGTTAAGAGGAGTACCTTATAGTCTACACGATAGTTTATAGGAAGCCAGTGAAGTGACGCTAACACGCTAACCAAGGTTCCTTCCTTATTCTTAATGCACTTAACCTCATCTTTAACTTTCCTTTTTCTACTACAATATTGAAAAAACTTCTTAGGATTACTTTTTGCATCTTGGGAAAAAAAAATTTCAAACCGCCTTTTAGCTGGTCTTATTTCCTTTTTAGCCTTAGCCCGCATATTACAATAATCTAACTTGTTTCTCTCTGAGTTATCCTTTTTATATACTCTGTACAGTCGCTTCTTTTGCCTCAAAATCTCCCGTAAAGCTTTAGTCATCCACTGCGGAAACAGTTTTTTCATCTTATCTTTCCTTATTTTGGGGATGAATTTACACTGTACATCTACAATAACCCTTTTAAATATAGTCCATTTTTCATTCACAGTTCTGCAATCTAGAAGTTTTACCCAATCTATATTACTTAAATTATCTCTCATTTTATTAAAGTCAGCTCATCTAAAATTCGAGAGTTAGAGCAGGCTGTCTTAACTTGCCAAAAAATATCAAAAATAACTGCACTGTGGTCACTTGCCCCTAGTGGTTCTCCTACCTCTGTGCTGCAAATTCTATCAGGATTGTTACACAAAACCAGATCCAGTATTGATTTCCCTCTCGTAGGCTGAGTAACAGACTGTACCAAAAAGCAGTCATTGACCATATCTAAAAACTCCTCTTCACATCTGCCCTGACCTGTCACTGTCTCCCAATTAATAGAGTGGTAATTGAAGTCGCCCATTATTATCGTCTCTCCATCAGCACAGGTTTGTTTTATGTTACCAAAGAGCGTACTATTTATGTTACTGTCTGAAGCTGGAGGTCTATAGCATACTCCTGTCGTGGAAATTAAAACTCAGTAGGATCAGAGAGAATTCCTTTAAACAGTATTAAAGCTTTAATTACGAGCAGCTGCACGGAGACCCGTGTCACGCAGGACAGCGAATCTCCCGCCTTCAAATTCAAATGGATATTTATATCCAACACAACGGAAGGGGAGGGAACAATCACAAGGGGGAAGTAACAGGGCGTTAACTTACAGGTAAATGGAGCTATGGGCTAACATGAAGATATAACAGGTTGTTAGGACAGCCCTCCAAGGGTCTTAAACCAATGGGAAGGAGGTTTCCTGCCGTAGGGGAAACGTTACAAACGAACAAATGTTCCTTTGAAGTTGTGGCGCGAAAAGCCTTTTGTCTCTGACTTCTGTGGCGCTGCAGTTTGAACCACTCCGAACTGCAGCGTCACACTGAGTTAATTAGTGTCTACTGTCCACCTCTGTGGATGTGGTCTAGCATCACAACTTGATACAAATTTCTTCCTCCACACTCCTATATTAAGGCCCTTCTCATGATCTCCCAGTAATCTAATCCAGATGTCCTCACAAGAAAGTAATGAGTTTAATCCTGGAATTTCCTGCACATTAAGATTGTCTTTCACATAAAGGGGCACTCCCCCTCCTCTTTTATTAGTTCTGTCCTTCCTAAACAATTAGTACCCCTCTACATGATATTCATCCCCATCCGCTGTGCCAAGCCATGTCTCTGTAATCCCAACAATGTCATAACCCCCATTCAACATAACAGCCTCCAGTTCCAAAAAAATATTTTTTATGCTTCTAGCATTTAAACACATGAACTTCAGAGCTTTACTCACACTTACGTTGTCCTCTCCCTCCACACCTGAGTGTGCCGAACCACCTCTATTCACATTATGATCTATGATGATCCTCAGATTTATTATACTCCGCCCTGGTATCTTCCATGTGGGCAGTCTGTACCTCCCTATCCATAATACTACTACTACTAATTTCCCTCCCTGCCCCCCCAGTCCCTAGTTTAAATATTCCTCCACTACCCTAAGCATACGCTGGCCCAATGCATCTGTACCCCTCCGGTTCAAGTGTAACCCGTCCCACTTGTACAGGTCACCCCTGTTCCAAAAGGAGTCCCAGTGCCCCATAAACCTGTATCCCTCTTTCCTGCGCCAGGTTTGTAGCCACGTGTTAAATCTCCAGATAAAATTCTGCTTGCCTTTGCTAGCACGTGGTACTATGGCAGCTTACCGTAAAAAAAATAGCCGCTTAGCCAGTATCAGATTAGTCAGAATGGAATGGAAAAAATGGCTTGGCAAGCAGAGATTGAACATAAGCACTGGCAGTGGGGTCTAGACAGGGCAATCTGTACTAAGAAATGGAGATTGCAAACGTTATAGGTGACAGAGTTGGATAGACCTATACAATCCAAGCCAGCTATGAAAATATATGTTAAGAAAAGATAAATCCCTCACTCTGTTAGCAACCTAACGATATATTCTCTGCTATCTTGTTGAACGAGTTGGGTACCTCTCCATCTCCCCTCATTGGCTTTGCCTGGCAGTGGCTGGAACCAGTCAGGAGCGGTTCGGTGAAAGGAAAAGCAATGGAAATGCGAACAGGAGCCCTGACAGATTTCAGGTTTATCTTTCAAACTCTGCTCTGCTCTGGCTCTGATTACCAGTGGGAAAGTGGCTCCCTGTGTTCTGTTTTGGCAGGCTGTCCTGACCGGCATGGTGAAGTTGGCACTGTGATAACGGGGTGGGTGAAGGAGTCCAGGGCTTTATGAATCGGGATGGACGTTCGGTAGCGGTATTGGATAGATGCAAATAGCTCAAAGTGTCTTTCACTGACCTTGCATTGTTCCCCTCTCACCCTCACTGCACAGTTTGTTCCCTGCGTAAAGCTGGCCTTTTGATGTGTCAGAATGCCACTGATATATTTTAATCCCCCAATCCCCTATCAACAATGGAAGCAACCCATCAGCAGAGCCTGACAGATCCTGGCATATCCTTCCTTTATCTCCCAATTGTTTATTTATTTTTAGGGTTTTATCTTTTCAGGTTCATATTGTCCCCAAGTTCTACCTGGTCAGTCACCATGCCTACCATTCTGTGTAGTTTTAACTAACTATTGTTTGTTTCTTCTGCCAGTCTTCTCCAGACAGGACTGTGTTTTTTTAAGATGCTGTACACAGCATACACAATGCTGTAATATTTTCTATTGTATATTGTGTTCTTACTTAGATAGGCCTATGCCTGGTTTCAAAGACCTCACACATGCAAGTTATAAAACCTATAGGAAACGGCCATTGCACTACATAATTCTTATGCGGAGAAAGAGTTAGGGCAGGTCAGGCCAGCAGGAAATGGAAAATAGTTGAAGCATTATGTTGACATGTCAGTACTGGAGAATGGGTCTTGCTGGTGAGACACGGGAAGTTTCACAATCATTCTTGTGCTGTTCGGAAGGCTCAAGGCGGAAATGTGGTTTTACAAAAAAAATGTCCTTTCATGTCTTCAGACCGTGCAACTCGGTATTGTGCTCCCTGAGTTTACAGTAGCATGCAGTGGCATAGAGGAGGGGAAGACTTGGGCCTGTTGTGTCACTTCCTGTATTTTGTCATGTTTGTTTTGTTTGAAATTCCGGGGAGGAAGTTGTCCATGCCTGCTTCCTGGGGGGAGTGAGGCTGGGAGTAGCCCCCTGCTGTGGGAGCTGGATTGGGCCAATCAAAGCATTTGATTCTACTTCGCTGTTTCTCATTTTGTCCCAGAAATTAAGTATTATCTGGATGAGATTATTGGCCCTGAAAAGTGACTGTCAACAGAAAATAATGTTACTGTGGCATGCTTGTTTCAAAGTTGTCTTTGTTTTTGCTGTTATGTCAGACGTGTGTGTGTGTGTGTGTTTGTGCATGTACTCTGGGTGATAAAGAGGCTCAATAGTTAAGACATGGCTTGTCTTTGGGGTAGACATTTTTGTCAGACTGTGTCACTCGCCCGCCCGCGTACAGGAAGTGCTACTGCTAGTACATTTCGAGGGAGGGTTTTGTCCCCCAACTCCCCTAAACATTTTGAAGTCCCTCCCCTAAACATCTGCAAAGGCTATGCACAGCCTATGCAACATGGCATCCTTACACTTCTGTACACTAGGTGTCAATGTACTGAACAAGGTCGATAAAGTTTTTATGAAAACAGGGAAATCCTTTCATTGTTTCCAACTTCCGGATCCTGCAAAAGTAACAGTAACACAAGTTGGTAGTAGCCATGCTAGCTGACAGGCCGAGATGCATCATCTGCATTTGTTTTGCAAATGCAGATGATGGTGCAGCTGCAAGCGATAGATGACGAGGATGAAGAGCTGCTGCTTTTAATTGGTAGGAGAGGGAGAGCACACCGAAGCCGGCGAAGATGGAGTGTGAGAGCGCTCAACATCTCAAGGGAGAATTCAGTTTGCTTGAACTGCAGATGAGGTGCATGGACCCGGAGAAGCATTTCCAATTCTTAAAAATGGCATAGGATTGTTTCGATCACCTGGTGCGTCGCCTGGGTCTGTTCATCAAACACCAGCGGACCACCAACATTGATATCGTTTAGCGGCTGGCAGTCACCCTGCGACTCCTTGCGTCCGGGGAAACCCAGCAATCCGTGGCAGCCAGCTATAAATTGGGGAACACCACTGTGTCCAGCATTGTATCGGAGGTATGCCAGGCAATGTGGTTGGTACTGAAGGCAGATTTTGTGCTACCAGCAGCTGCGCAATGGGCAGCGATAATTGATGATTTCTGGAGGCTATGGGATTTTCCAAACTGCATTGGCAGTGTGGATGGGAAGCATGTCATCATCAAAGCTCCCCCCAATTCAGGCAGTGACTTCTTTAATTACAAGGGCCATCACTCTATGGTGCTCATGGCTGTCTGCGATGCCTGTTACCGATTCATGATGGTGGACATGGGGGCATATGGCCGGGAGAGTGACGGAGGTGTCTTCCAGGACAGCCAGTTTGGAGGTGACTTGCTTCAGGGGAAGCTGGATATACCCCCACCTGCCAACCTACTGGGAACTGGAGTCACTGTCCCGCACATGCTTGTTGACGATGCTGCTTTCTCTCTGCACATGAATCTGCTGCGTCCCTTTCCAGGTGAGCTAATATCATAACAATGACAAAATAAGTTTGGGAACACAGTGGATAGGTCCCTCGTCACCTTGAGCCTATCACATAAACAATGCAGATATAGATTGTTAATTCACACTGGTATTTGTATAAAACATGATCACTAATGAGCTGCATTTATACAACACCGGTACGAACCCCGCCATCCTCGGGTCAGGCATGTCATCGAGAACACCTTTGGGATTTTGGCTGCCAGGTGGAGGATCCTAGGTCAACCTCTGGAGTTCAGACCGGACAAGGCTGTTGATGTTGTTAAAGCATGCATTGCTCTGCACAACATCCTTGCGTACACAGATGCCGCCAACGAACCCAATGCCAGATACACCCCACCAAACTTCACCGACTCCCCATCTGCCTCCGGTGAGTCTCAGCCAGGGGAGTGGAGACAGAAACCTGCTCGCGCCAGGGCGCCTGTCTGCTTGCGGTGCCTTTGCTGTACGGAATGACTTAATGGAATTCTTCCAGTCCCACAGGGACTTGTGCCATGGCATGATGCGATAATCAGAAGAGGCCTAATTATCACTAAACTGAACAACTAAACTGAACACAGGTCTATTGATACCTTGTCCACACCTTTTTCCCCACTAAAAACCTTGTCCGTATATTTTTTAGAAAGCTTTAAGCCACAATTTGCAATTGTTTACAGTGCCAATTATGTTGATGTACAGTTATTTTGGAAGAGTAGGACTTCTAGATTTTGTTTGCATCTTTCTCACCCCACCACAACTCAATACAACCCAGAGTTGCTTCAATGTTTGCTGTTGTAAAAGGCTATTCCTTGTATCAACAGCTCTGTCAATGAAGTTGAGAGTGATACAAATTGTACATAGTAGCTTTTACTAGAAATGAAAATCAATTGTAGAATAATTTATTTAGTCGACTATAAGCCGTCCATTCTCGACTGTAGTCGACTAATCGTTAATTAAAAAAATACAATTTTCATACACTTCACATCCAAAGTTTTATTTTTTGTTTTTAATCAGTGCAAATAAAGTGTTCATAAGGTGTAAAACAGAACAAGTCACAACTGTGCAATTTAAC
Organism: Aldrovandia affinis; assembly: GCA_029706075.1. Taxonomy (NCBI): domain Eukaryota; kingdom Metazoa; phylum Chordata; class Actinopteri; order Notacanthiformes; family Halosauridae; genus Aldrovandia; species Aldrovandia affinis. The sequence continues at coordinate 623,144 of JAINUG010000292.1, read as the reverse complement.
AGTTCTTCGATTGGTGCTAAACAGCTCTTCATAATGTGCAAAATAGAGCAAGGAACAACAGTGCAAACAGTGAAAAGCTGTTCAGGATTTACTTTTCAGGATTCAAACTATATGCAAAAACGTCTGGAACATTGACCTCTGTCTTCAGAAAATCCAAATAAAAGAAATGCATTCTCTGGTAAGTCCAAGTAAAAAGGCAGAAAAAACCCCCTATATATTAAAATAGAGAGTGTAAGGCACAAAAGAGATGCACACAAATTTCTGGAACATTGACGTGTGTGTGTGAGCTAGAGTGAGGCATGATGCAAATGCACCGACTCATACACCATTAGGTGTATCTTAGCTTGTTCCTTCTCTGGCAACAAACGCAGCAAGCCACCAAGTGACCTTTTGAAATTGACCAACCAGATCATTGTCCATGATGGCGTGTTCTTGTAGGTCAGCAAGCAGCTGGTCCCTTTGCTCCCGGGCTTGGTTGAGCTGTTCCAGGCATTGGGTGAAAGGGTCGTCCTCCTCTTTGCCCTTCCTGGCTCATTTTGGTTTTTGGGTTGGAGGGGTTACACTGGGGTCAAGCTGCGTTTAATCTTTAAATTAGCGTGATTGAGCAAACGTGTGATTTGAATGCATAAACATAGATAGCTTGGGTCAGAATGCTTATTATCGACCTCAGGCCTCATTCATGAGTGAACAAATATGGCACCACATTTATAGAGCCACATCATTTTTGGCTTTCATATGACCGATTACCATAAATAATGATTGAGAACAGCTCCAGTCAGGGTAGCAGATTGCTAGTGGCTAGTTAACACAAACAAACAAAGCTAGTTAGTTAGCTTGCTAGCTAGCTAATGTTGGCAAACAAAGGCTGTCTGTATTTACCTCAGGATAATTTGTCTCCATCTCCCTGTGTTTTATAAACACTTTTGATGTCCAGGACATCATGACAGAGAACGTCCCCACCTGCAGCTCCACTTTTCCACTTTTCTTTTCTTTCTTTTCATCCGCACAAACTTGTCACGGATCTTTTTCCACTCTTTGTTGCATTCAAGCCAGTCCATCCCCATGGTCTGGCCGATCTCTTTCCAAGAGTTGATGGACATTTGGCTGTCTTTGTAGTCAGTGCATGAGTCATAAAGGTTTCTGTACCTTCAAACTTCTTCAGCCAATCTTTCCTGAAGCCAGTTCATTTTGTACCATGTCAAACAAATTATGCTAGCTATCTATATCATTAGCTACTAGCTCGATGAACTGTGACCTATGAACTATGACAGCTCCGCCTCCATTTGCTAACCAACGAATCAATGATGCGCAACATCTACGTGAACGGTTGCACAGCTGTCGCGAGTTTGATTTCTGTGCTAGGTACGTGACACCCTCTGAAACCCCCTTTGCATAGGTTGCAAAGGTTGCGTTGATGTTGCCGAGCCCTGGTTGTGTTGCTGTCGTGTTGTCCTTCGAGCATGTAGAGGCCTTAAGGGGTCACAGTGGTCCCATGGCAATCTGTTCTGTTCCTATATGTCACCTTCCTTAATCACTCTTTGCATCCCTCTGCCCAGCTTATCTGTCACCGCAGAGGAGAGTGAAGAAAGAGTGAAGCAATTTCCAGTAATTGGAATTCTGGCCCATCAATACTTCTGAAAGGGTAACTGACCAAGCCTGTAGTGCCTGCTGCTGATATTGCACTTAGTAGGGTCATTGCTGCAGAATTACTGATCCAACACACTTGTCCAGGCTTGATTCCCCTCATTGGCCAATACTCTGCACACGATCACTGCTGGGTATTGCTTGAGGCACTGGGGTAATATACCTTACACAAAGGTTCAAGAGTTGTACTAGTTGTACAGAATGGGCTCACACCAAAACCTTCAGGATTCTCTGATGCTGTCCAATCATTACTGTTGTAACATTATAGCAGTGCTTTGATGAGTCTCAACTAACTTCTATTTCATTGCCTAAGCAAAACACATTTGTGAAATATTTGAGAAATAGTATGTGTTTTGACTCATGTGATTGTGTACTTTAACCATTTCCCCTGTCAGTCTGGTTTAACAGCGACTGTAGTGAATGTTACACGTCAGGAGAGACAGACAGTGGCCACAAGACAGAGGGTGGACCCTTTGGAGAGTGGCAGCATGAGTGTGGATGTCTCTGCTTCATTAAGCCTGGAGTATGCGCTTAAACAACATTCATAACGCTCTCTGTGCTGAGTGCGGGATCCTCTGTGAGCTTGCGGAGAAACACCAAGACGTCTCAGGCTCCACAGGCTCAGTATCTCCACAGCACAAGGTCTGCAGGCTTGGTGAGCAGGTTCCACAATATGTGCTCAATTCATGGGTTTTAGGAGGTACTCTTTGGTTCAGCTTCTGTACATCCACCATTATGAGAGAAAAGTGTTACTTTAGCGCTAAAGTGCTTGATTTCACATGAGAATATCTCACAATTATGTTTCCACAACGTTTCCCTTAACATTGTTTCAGTTGCAACTGCATCACATGGAGAGAGCTTTGGCCATGAGTCGTCTTCACAGCTGTGGGAGTACTGATTTATGACTGCTGATGAGTTGTGTCAAAGTGATCAGGTCTGTTGTTGAATTGAATTGAATTGAACGGTCTGAATTGAACATTGGACTTATATAGTGCTTTTCAAGGCACCCAAAGCACTTTACAACGACAAGGAATGGGGCAACTCATCTCAACCACCACCAATGTGCAGCACCCACCTGGATGAACACGACGGCAGCCATTTTGCGCCAGTACAAACCACTGCACATCAGATACACACCTACGCCATGGGATCTTTTATGACCACAGAGAGTCAGGACTGTTGGAATACACATGAGAGTTTGCACTCCATCAAACCCCCCCTTTTTGTGTGTCTTCCCCCCCTGATGTGTCTAAGACAATGGTGCCATTTGGTGCCCCAGTCCTCCCCCCATCTCCTGTCTTTGAAACCTCATCTTGTTTGAGTGTGAGATGTGACACACTCATTTACAATGTATAAAGCACGACCATTCTGTTTGCATCTTTGGTTTTTTGTCAATCTGTACTTGAGAGGACAGGCCCAGTATGTTCTCTACTCTATTAAAAACATACATTTTGAAACACGGAAACAAAGACTTCAGCCTGCATTAATTGTTCTACTAACAAAGGTACGAAGGAACAACTTTAACTCTTTTTAAAGGAAATTCCACATCAAGGACCTCGGTTTTTACTGTCCCATCCGAATGAAGGACATGTAGTCCTGTGGGATTTAACCCACAACCTTGGCATTGCCAGTGCCATGCTCTACCAACTGAGCCTCAGGAACCACACCTTAGAGGTTTTATCTGTACAGAATACTCCTGACTGTGTCATCAAATCAAATTTATCTGTATAGCTCTTTTCACAAATGCATTTGGAATGTATTGGAAAAATGTACTGAAAAGTCATGTAATGTAACACTGACCGTGATTGGATTTATACTGCAGCCAACTGTACCGTTAATGAATGTAGTACTAGAATGGTTGAATGAGACATATGTGACCTTCACTGGGTCTTGCTGGAGAGACGGTGCTGTTTCTGGCTACCTCCCGCCCTGTGAGGCGAGGGCTCGGTCATTTCCTCTCTGTGAAGCCCTCATGATTTCAGGCAAGCTGTCTAAGCTGCTGTCCTCATGACCCCTTTTTCTTGTGTGTGCGTGCACGTACGCGTGTGTATATGTGTGTAACATGCTCTAGCAGTTTGAAGTGCCAGGCTTGTGTGCTCTGTTGGCTCTTCTGATTGGTGCAGCTGTTCCATTGGGGCTCCCACTGGGGGGGTGTGACATCAGTGCTGCTCACTGTGCTGCAGCAGCAGAGGAGGGGGGACTCTGCAGCACTTGAATTCTTTGCACAGTGAAAACCTCCATTTGAGGTTATTTTCTGATGAAAACGAGAAGAGTCAACGCTGTTGTATCTGTATTGCATAACAGTGTGGCAGTTATGGTTCTGTGAAGAGTAAGTGGGGGAGGGAGGGGCTGGAGGACAAAGCTAAGGAGAGGTGGCGGCGCTTCACTATGGTCTTTAACATGAAGGACAAATATCCACTAAAAGTAAACACACTATTCTTTTTGTTCTAAGAATAATTTGTGTGCACACCTTTTCCTTGCAACACTTGATCTTCATAATTTATTTACAAACACAGTTGAGCATCAACACCTGTTTATGCCAAACAAGAGTGTTGCCTCATCCACCAAGGTACATTACATTACAGGCATTTGGCAGACGCTCTTATCCAGAGCGACGTACAACAAAGTGTTAACCGTAGTCAAGAACAGTTTTGCTGAAAGCCACCCTAGAGGGAAGTACAATTCCAGGTGCTAGGAGCAACCACATAGTTAAACTAGAACCCTGTAGGTAAATCTGTAGCCACGATTCAAAGGCAGCAATAAAACAATCAGTGCGGAAAATATTGGCGAAATAATGCCTAAACCTAATACAATACATAAACAAGTAAACATGAGTGCAATACTAGACAGCTATGTCCCTAAGTAACAAAACCGGACTACAGGGAGAGGTGCGCCCTGAAGAGGTGGGTCTTCAGTCGTCGCTTGAAGGTGGCCAGGGTCTCGGCTGTTCTGACTTCCACGGGAAGGTCATTCCACCATCGAGGAGCCAGAACCGACAGGAGACGTGACCGGGAAGCACAGGTGCGGAGGGGGGGAGGCGCCAGGCGTCCTGAGGTAGCAGAATGGAGTGGTCTGGCAGGTGTGTAGGGTTTGAAGATCTTGAGGAGGTATGTTGGGGCTGATCCCTTGACTGCCTGGTATGCTAGGACCAATGTTTTGAATTTGATGCGAGCTATAACAGGCAGCCAGTGGAGGGTAGTGAGCAGGGGGGTGACATGGGAGTGTCTGGGAAGGTTGAAGACCAGGCGGGCTGCAGCATTCTGGATGAGTTGCAGGGGTCTGATGGCAGATGCCGGAAGGCCAGCCAGAAGAGAGTTGCAGTAGTCCAAGCGGGACAGTACCATTGCTTGGACCAGGAGCTGGGTAGAGTACGTGGTAAGGAAGGGACGGATTCTCCTGATGTTATACAGGAAGAATCTGCATGCCCGGCTTACTGCTGCAATGTTCTTTGACAGGGACAGCCTGTTGTTCATCACCACACCGAGATTATTCTCGCAGGGTGATGATGTCACCAAGGTGTCACCTAGAGAAATGGAGAAATCAAGGTGGGGTGAGTTTAGAGCAGGAATGAAGATTAGTTCTGTTTTACCTGGGTTGAGCTTTAGGTGGTGACTGTCCATCCAGCTCTGAATGTCCCTCAGGCAAGCAGAGATGCGGGTCGAGACCTGAGTGTCTGATGGGGAGAAGGAGAGAAAGAGTTGACCTTGGAATCCTGAAAAAAAAGTCACCCCAGATGGGATGCTGTTCAAATAATGTGTCTGTTTTCTGTAGGGATATATTTGATTTTTATCTCAGGGTGGAGGAAAAGATCATGTTAGTGTGTACCTTTCCAGTTACAAGCCCCCACAGCATAGTGGAGGACTTAATTTACCAGTCCAGGCCACTCTGAGTTTGCCCCTCACCTGCTATGAATTTGATATTTTACAAATGATGTCCTATATAACATCTTCCAATATTATTTAACTGATCACATCATTTTTAGTTGGTGCACTTGGATACAAATGTAATAGTTTTCCCTGACATAAACTTGTATAATGTTAAGTAACTGTCCCTAGTAAGATAGCTGTTAATATTTTGGATAATGTAGCCCGCAAGCACTGAAGCTATCCCAGCTCTGGCATTCCTGGTGAGGGGTTTGGTCAATGCTGTAACCCCCCTCCTGGTCTAAAAGGGGCTGTCCCTGCTGCTGCTCACATTCCTGATGATCAAAGTACCCCCTCAAAACTGAGCTCAACTGATAGGGTGATAGACTGCCTGCTGGATAATGTCATGAGCATGAGCTTGGAGATGCTTATATGGAGAGATGTGGTTGAGGTGTGGCAGTGCTACCAGGGGTTCGTTTGTGTAGATCTGTGGGGTTCTGCTTCTGAATACTGTGAGACTATCATTCTGGAATAGTTTTGTCTTCTGTGTGTACTGTAAATGTGCACTTTTGGACAGGGAAAACCATGCACACAATGACTAAATAAAAAAGGAATCCCCATTCACACTTTTTGTTTCAACACTTTCGTTTTTTTTATTGATTTTCACAGCCATCCATTTAATAATATTTTTAAATATTAATATGCAAGCCTACTCTTTTAGTATCTGTGAATGGAGATGGGTTGTAAATGTGAAGTTGTATTTGCATACACTGTATATCAGCATGTTTTACATGTTCACAAAAAATCTTTCTTTTTTGTTCCTGCATATTCCTCTATAAGATGGCCCCATGTGGCCAGTGGAAGGGATGGGCAGGCAATATATCAGCCCATGGCCTCATACACCCTGCAACTGTCTGTGGACTCTACCGGCCCAGCAAATCCACTCACAGCAGGCTTCTGGGACAGGGTAGGAGGACGTCTTTGGGCAAGGTGGCTCTGTCCTATTTCCCCGGTCCCAGCCTGCCTCCACACACAGCAGCTTGGTCCTCAGACGCACCGGCTCTCTGCAGCACACACGTACACAACACCAGGTGGGCTGTGCACAAGCTCGTCACGATTCTGTTACCCTAGTCCTTAGGATTGGGGCAGCGGTGTGGTTTTTGGGCCAAGTTTTCTGTTCAGGGCACAGGTGAGTTAGATCTGAACTGTTAAAGATGTTAGATGTTAAACATTGGAGCATGGTATTCCTATAGGATGTGAGGAGAAAAAGGATGGGTCGGTACAAAAAAGGATGGGTTGGTTTTTTGTAGTACGTTTTTCTTTTTGCATTGCCACAGATTTTCTTGCGTGTTGGAAAAATAATGTCCTACTGTGAGGAAATATGTTAAATGATGTTTACATCATGTTTCCCCCAATTTGGTTGCCAATTATACCATCTATTTATATCAATTCACCCCCCCCATGACATTTTAAGCATTTAGAAAGAAAGCCCTCCGCCGCCTGTCCTCCGGGTAACAAGACAATTTTTCCGGGCCGGTAGATCCACCTCGTATAAGACGGAACCTGACCATGGACGCTCTTCCGGCTCCTCCTTGTGCTGGCACACCCTCCCCCTTCCCCCTGGGGCGGACAGCCAAATGCCATCCCTGATCGGGGCTGACAACCAAGGCCGGTCTGGTAGAGATGGGTTTCAAACCACGTCCCTGATAGGCAGCCACAATCATATCGAACCAGCCAAGATATGCTGTCCACCGCCCCCTGCACACTTATTTTAATAGTGTGTAGGACGGGGCTCTTTAACTAATTTGTTAAAGGGGCAAATTCATTTTTCTAAATGGTGCAACTGGGCCAAACATTGTCCACTTCCTATTTATGGAACAATATGCACATAGTATGTTAGTAAATGAACAACGTACACATATAAAAATGCATAGCTATTATTTAGAATCATTACTTTTTATTTGTTTATCGTGTGTGGTAGATTATTTAAACGTATGTAAGTAAATAAAACAATACTGAAAAACAATGCAGAAAAAAATAATTTGAAATATTCAAATGTCACCAATAAATTAAAATGAGGAATTATCTAGGAAGGCCTATTTTTTTTGTTTTGGGGTGTGAAGATCCTTGTAGTTACTTAGTAAGTAGTAAGTAGATCTCTTGCATGTGCTAAGCCTGTTCAATGACACAACGGAGCCCAATACTGTTTGCTCCAGGAAAACGCAGGCCTCCTGATAGCTGTGTTAATTGCTGTGGAAACCAGAGAAGGACAATAGTGGTGAATCCTGAATGAGGACAGTGCTCTCTGTCATAACCCCCATCTGTACCTGTCATCTGCTTGATGCCTTTTTTAATATATATATATATGTGGTCTCCATAGAAACTGGACCAGGACTATTAAACAGACCATTGTGTGGCTGGATGTTTTTGCTCCTGTGAGAGATAAAAAATAATATAAAGTGGGGGAATAAGTAGGCTGACCGGTGGTGCTGCCTCCGCGATGCTGCCATGGCAGAATGTGTCAACAGGGGTGGACTGCGTCAAGCTTCCAGGGAGAACTCTGCAGGGTGGCCGCAGAGACAGGGGAATCTCCATCTCGTGCTGTTCCTGCCGTCCTCTGCCCCTCCTCACTTACTACATCCCTTCCCGATGCCAACCCACAACTGCTGGGAAATGGAAAAGGTGGGGAAGGCTATGGTTGCTGAGGGGACAAAGACTTTAAAAGTCTGTTAAGCTGCATCGTACATTGCCGTACTGATTCTGATTCTGATTCTGATGCCGGCGGAGATGGAAGACTGTGGGACGTCCGAATCTGGTGGCGAGTGTGGGGGTGGAGGGCGGAGTGTGGAGGGTCAAAGGTGGAGGGTCAAAGGTGGAGTGTGGAGTGTGGAGTGTGGAGGGTGGAGGGTGGAGGGTGGAGTGTGGGTGTGGAGTGTGGAGTGTGGTAGGCGGAGGGTGAAGGGGGTGGAGTGTGGGGGTGGAGGGTGGAGTATGGAGCCACCCGGTGCCATCCTATGACCTACTAACTCACCTACTGAGCAGCATTGTAATCCCCATGATTATCCCCAAATCAGTGGGCCCACGTGCCTGGGACCCGCCACGTCTGTCCATGTCCCAGCATGCTCAAGACTGGAGGCGGGGGTTGGGTTTTCCCAATTAAAGGCCCAATTAAAGTATAAAATATAAATATAAAACATAACCTTTTATATTTGCTAACTTTTTTCGTATTAATATGAGAGTACATGTGAACTGGACTTTTTAAGATGAAGAGTATTACTCCAGGATGTCCTTCAGCTGGTAAAGCAGAAGGAATGGATTGATGCTGTTCTGACAGTGGTAATGACAAGGTTACTTGTGTCAGACTTGTATCTTGAAAATGGGTTGTTCAAAACAAAAAAAGGATTCTGAAATCAAATCAGTTCACCTAATCAATTCTTGGTGTTGATCTGGATCAAAACTTGAATGTGTTTTTTACGTACACTACCAGTCAAAAGTTTTAAAACACCCCCATTTTCCAGTTTTTACTGAAATGTAAGCAGTAATTCATTTCAGTTCACAAGTCCAGTGAATAACCTGAAATGGTACAAAGGTAAGCGGTAAACTGCCAGAGGTTAAAAAAAGTTTAGGTTACCAAAAACTGAAAAAGAATGTCAATTTCAGTTATAAAAAAGGTCCTTTTCAGGGAACAAGTAATGGGTTAATGTGGGTTAACAGTCACTCTGTGCAAGTCGCCGACTCTGGATCCAGCAAAAGAGCCCCAGACCATCACGCTTCCTCCTCCATGTTTGACAGTTGGTGTCACACAATGAGAAACCATCCTTTCACCTACTCGACGACTTACAAAAACCCTGCGTGATGGACTGAAGATTCAAATTTTGATTTCCAGTCTTCAGTAGTCCACTGGCAGTGCTTCATGGCCCAGGCAAGCCTCTTTTTCTTATTTTGCCATCATAGCAATGGCTTTCTTACTGCCACTCGACCTGTCGAACCTGCAGCTCGAAGTCTTCCCTTTGCACTACCTCTGTGCTGCAAATTCTGTCAGGATTGTTACACAAAACCAGATCCAGTATTGATTTCCCTCTCATAGTCTGGGTAACAGACTACCAAAAAGCAGTCATTGACCACATCTAAAAACTTCTCTTCACATTTACCCTGACCTGTCACTACTTCCCAATGAATAGAGGGGTAATTAAAGTCGACCATTATTATCATCTCTCCTTCAGCACAGGTTTGTTTTATGTTACTAAAGAGCTTAGTATTTATGTTACTGTCTGAAGCTGGGGGTCTATAGCATACTCCTATATTAAGGCCCTTCTCATGATCTCCCAGTAATCTAATCCAGATTTCCTCACAAGGAACGAATGAGTTAATACCTGGAATTTCCTGCACATTAAGATTGTCTTTCACATAAAGGGCCACTCTCCCTCCTCTTTTATTAGTTTTATCCTTCCTAAACAATTTGTACCCCTCCACATTATATTCATCCCCATCTGCTGCACCAAGCCATGTTTCAGTAATCCCAACAATGTCATAACCCCCATTCAACATGACAGCATCCAGTTCCAAAACATTTATTTGAATGCTTCTAGCATTTAAACACATGAACTTCAGAGCCTTACTCACACTGTGCCAAACCACCTCTATTCACATTATGATCTAAAAAATCTTTATTAATTATATCCTCAGATTTATTATACTTCACCCTGGTATCTTCCATCTGGGCAGTCTGTACCTCCCTATCCTTAATACTACTACTAATTTCCCTCCCTGCCCCCCCAGTCCCTAGTTTAAATATTCCTCCACTACCCTAAGCATACTCTGGCCTAATGCAGCTGTACCTCTCCGGTTCAAGTGTAGCCCCTCCCACTTGTATAGGTCACCCCTGTTCTAAAAGGAGTCCCAGTGCCCCATAAACCTGTACCCCTCTTTCCTGCACCAGGTTTGTAGCCACCTCAAACCTACCCTTACCTATGCCATTGGTTCTAATATGGACCATGACCACTGGATCCACCCCTGCACTGGCCAGGAGCTTGTCCGTGTGTTCCAGGAGGTCTCCGACCTGAGCACCAGGCAGGCAACATGCCATGCGAGACTCTTTTTCCCGCGAACAGACTACTGTCTATACCTCTAATGAACTAAATGTCTATACCCCACTACAATGAACTCCCTTTTCCTGGGTAGCATGGCCGCCAGGGTGCCCTGGGGGTCATCAGTCCTCCCACTCACCACTGGGCCAGATCCTCTTTCTGCAAGGGTTGGAATTGGTTGGACACCACAAGCTCTGGAGATGCCGCCCCTGTATGCATGCGCCCTTTTCTACACTGGTGCCCTACCATCACCCAACTCTCTCTCCTTACCTACTGTAGAGTCTCCACCCTACCCAACTTCAGTGTGCATGCTAACTCTCTAAAGGGCGTACTAATTAGTTCCTGGAATTCGACAAATTCTGCAGGGCAGTCAAGACCAGCAAGTTAGGCTTCGAGATCAAGAATCGGGCGGCAGTGTAGTGTAATGGTTAGGTAACTGGGCTTGTAACTAAGAGGTTGCTGGTGTGATTCCCAGGTGGGGGCACTGCCGTTTTACCCTTAAGCAAGGTACTTAACCTGAATTGCTTCAGTAAAAATATCCATCTGTATAAATGGATTGTATGTAAAGAAATTTTAATTGTGTAAGTCGCTCTGGATAAGAGCGTCTGCTAAATGCCTAAAATGTAAATGTAAAATGTAAAAGAATCTTGCTCTCGAGATGCTTCACAAGCTGGCAACGGTCACAGACGAAGCCCTCCTGGAAGTCTCCTTCCAGAAACGCAATCATCCTACAACACTCTCACTGCACTGCCAATGGCCACAATTTAACCCCTAAGTATTTGTCTATTGCTCTCCCTGCACTGAACGCATTGCTGCCAAAACAGAGACACCAAGCCAATAAAAATACTATAAGCAGGTGGTTTCAAACAGTCGGTCAGAAATGAATAAATGGCAACAACACCCCTCTTAAAGCTAACTAGAAAATGTTCAGTCCGGTTGCCTGTAGCAAGGGAGCTAGTAGCAGCCAACCAAAATGACATTTAAACAAACAAAAGCTAGTTAGCTATAGAAAATCCCCCTGATCATGGATTTGCTCCTGACAGGGCAAAAAAACTCAAAAACCTCACATCAGCTGGGTGTAATGCCAATGTCAATGTCAATGTAAAGTTTGTGTATATAGTGCCCGCATGATCCACCCCTACCCCACTGCCTCATTCCCAGGTCTTCACCACCTACTCCAACGATGACTACGACCGGCGCAACGATGACGTGGACCCCATGGCTGCCTCAGCTGAGTATGAGCTGGAGAAGAGGGTGGAGCGGCTGGATCTTTTCCCTGTGGAGCTGGAGAAAGGTACAGTACTGCTATAGGCTTCATTGCCCTGCCCTGCCCTGCCCTGCCCTGTACCTAAACTCTGTGAGTTATGTCTTCATATGCTGAGTCTCTCTTTTCTTCACTCAGATGGAGATGGCTTGGGGATTAGTATCATCGGCATGGGCGCCGGGGCGGACATGGGCCTGGAGAAACTGGGCATCTTTGTCAAGACGGTCACTGAGGGAGGGGCTGCACACAGGGACAACAGGTACGGTCACTGAGGGAGGGGCCACACACAGGTACGCTCACTGAGGGAGGGGCCGCACACAGGGACAACAGGTACATTCACTGAGGGATGGGTCGTACACAGGGACAACAGGGATGATCACTGAGGGAGGGGCCACACACCGGTACGGTCACTGAGGGAGGGGCCGCACATAGGTATGGTCACTGAGGGAGAGGCCGCACACAGGGACAGCAGGTACGGAAAAGGGCGGAGAGGCTTACAGTGTCTGTTCTTCCCAGAAACATCATATCATGAGTATTGGCAATAGTTTCGCCACTGCATCACTCATCAAAGAGAAAGGCTGAAATTCTATCAAATTAAACTAGACTGAATAAGGGCATAATGCAACACAATGTAACCAAACTAAACCTTCCAGAATTAATAAAAATCTTAACTCACCAAATGATTGACACCATAGGTTTTTGTGTGTTTGTTTGGGCTGCATTTTTCCAGCATGCTAAATTCAGCTTGATATTTACATTTCCGCAGTACTGCATTAGGAAGATATTACACCGTGGGAAATAGATTGGTGCTACTTCAGAATTATGGTATGGTAATGTCATAAAAATACTAATGTAACAAAAATAATGAATGAATGAAAAATACTACATAAAATAATAAAAATAAGCATTATTTTGAAAAACAAATCTACCAAAACATAAAAAGAAAGATATTGATTTTAACTATTGATGCTATACATGATAAATATATGTAATATATTCATTATTCTGTAAGAAAACTACACTTTGTAAATACACTGTTCTCAATATGTCTTTTTGCGTCATTGGTGCACATGATTTACATTTGACATTTTAAGCATTTAGCAGACGCTCTTATCCAGAGCGACTTATAATGTGCATTAATACATGGTAGGAACAATCATTCGCGCAATATATCAGTAATACAGCGATAGACATTGTTGTAGGCAGCTGCATACCATACCTGTAACACTGGGAAGGAAAAGGTTAGTTAATTTTTTAATTTTATTACATTTTTTAAGGAGGAGTAAGCAGGGATACATATACAGTACAAGAAGTATTGAACAAGTAGGCAGTGGTGATGACAATTGGCTAGATTCAGAATTCAGTGGTAGTGGAGTCTGAAAAGGTGGGTTTTGAGTCTCTTGCGGAAGATTGCAAGTGATTCCGCGGGTCAGGACAGAGAAGAGGCGAGACCGCGAGGACCGGCTGCTGGGCCCCCGGAGGGATGGGACAGTCAGTTTGCCAGAGCGGAGGGGTCTGGCTGGGGTGTAGGGTGTGATGAGTGTCTGGAGGTTATGGGGAGCAGTTTCTCTAGCCGCTTGAAAAGTAAGCACTTGGTTCCAAGATGGTGAATCTGATGCGTGCTGCGATGGGGAGCCAGTGCAGAGAGGAGAGTAGAGGGGTGACATGGGATTAAAAAAAATAATGAGAACCAGGTCAACCCCACTGTTTATATTTGTTATAAATGTAATATTATCTACCACAGTTTAAAGACACAAGTTTATTTAATGAATTTCATTTTCACCTGCAAGCAAGATATTTTGTTAATGACAGACCTGTGGATCCATGAGCATGACATGGGTTGACTTGGAGATAAAGGATATCACTAACAGGTTTTGGAAGCCAAAACACTGTATAGACAGTTTGATATACTGCCAAATATACTGCCAAAGCAAACACGCAAACAAGAACATAACGTTTCTTAATTGGGCGTTGGGTTATCACGAGCCACCAAAACAGCTTGTTTGTTTGTTTGTGCCTTGGCATAGATTCTACAAGCGTCTGGAACTCCATTGAAGGAATACAACACCATTCTTCCATGAGAAAGTCCATCATTCTGGAAATGCTGTCTCAGACACCACTCCAGAATATCTCATAAGTGTACAATTGGGTTGAGATCTGGTGACTGAGACAGCCATGGCAGCGATGTGTTTCATGTTCATCAAACCTTTCATTGACCACTAATGCCCTGTGGATGGTAGCATTGTCATCCTGGAAGAGACCACTTCCATCAGGATATAAATGATTCACCATAGGATGAAGGTAATCATTCAGAATAGCTTTGTAATTTACCTTGCTCTCAAGAGCTTGAGTGGACTTAAACCACAACAGGAAAATGCACCCCACAGTATAACAGAACCCTTCACCGTGGGAAATAAACACTGACGCCTGTAGGTTTCTTTTGGTGTGCACCACACATGCACTTGTTTGCTTGTTGAGAACAGAGTGAAGGAAGACTCATCTGACCATATTATTATTTTCCCACTGCTCAGTGGACCACTGCTTACATTCTTTGCACTACTTTACCTGCAAACGTGCATTTTTAGGTATAATAAGGGGGTTGAATAAGGGGGTTGTGCACTGCGACTGGACCATAGTATCCCTCTCTGTGAAGTTTAATATTTGCATTCAAATGATTAAGTTGTTCGTCTGTTTAGCCTTGCATCTCAAACCAATGCACGGATATCATTTTCGAGGAGAATGCACTTTCAACCACAGTTGCCCCTAGTAGATTTCTTTCCCCTCAGACTTTCACGCCAACTCGCTGTTCCAGCAAGTTGTCAAATAAAGGGCAACTGGGCCTGCCAATTTTTTTTGTACATGAACCTAAGCATGATGGGAAACACACCTGTGTGGAAGCACCCATTTCAATATACGTTGGTGTTATGGATAGAAATAAACCTGCGTTGCAATAACAAGGCGTACACTATCGGACGTAACACTAAGCCACTTAATCAATAACCACAACCCATAAGGAGTACCAGTGAAACAGTGGTATAGAAAGATTAAACATATATTTATTCATATGTATACATTTAATGATTGTTCTCTCTATGTATAACATGAAACATAACATTAAAAGACAGAAGCAGGTTGCAAGGTCTCACCGGGCAGCCAGCTAGCGGTTCCAGACCCTCGAAGATGACAAGGGAGGTCTTCTCCTCGGAGTTCCCAAAATGTATTACGAATAGCAATAATTAATTAGCAGCTAGGCAGTCAATCAGAGTAACGCATTCGCAAAGCTGTAATTAACAATGTCGTAAAGGGAACTGATGGCATTCAGGTGGCAACCACTATATATTGTCCCGCATCCAAAGCAAAGCAAAGGGACGTAACAGTTGGGTCCTTCATTTACTCGTACCAATGTAGTATTACTATGAAACTCAAGTTAAATTATACAGTATATCAGCATTATAGTTATTGTCAGTTGTTGTGCTATATGCCATTTTTGCATTTATGCTACACTCAAACGAGGCGAGCAACCCATATTAGATTAAACAAGGCATTAGGCAGGTTTCCAAACAGGCAAACAAACAATGACTCCGCTTGGTACAGTATATAGGAACGTATTTCAATCAATGTAGTCTTCTTCAAGCACCAGAGTTACTGTAAATGCACTGTAAATGTAAATAAATATATATTTCCACCAAATACCTGAAATATGAATGCAGTTGTGTGGAATACTCAAACCCATATCCCAATACCCAAATCCTTCTCTCGTTGTCTTTGTCTTCACCAACTGTTTACTTGTTCAACACTATACTTTCCCCCAAAAAAAAAAAAAAAACACAAAAAAAACCACACACTAACCTTTTCCTTCCTGGTGTTACAGGTGTGGTATGCTGATGCCTGCAATGATGTCTATTGCTGTATTCCTGCACTGATCTCGTGCGCTAACTATGATTGTCCCTACCATGTATTAATGCACATCTTGTAAGTCGCTCTGGATAAGAGCGTCTGCTAAATGCTTAAAATGTAAAATGTAAAAAAATGTTGTCTTTGTCCATAATTCAAGCGTAATCCATTGTCAATCCAAGCCAGGTCCTCATACAATTAATAGTTGGTACACACTCGGGGTCTTCAAACAATCCAAGTCAATTTCAAAAAGCAATGCAAAATAATTATCGAACTCTTTCTCACTCACCATGCGTTTCCCTTCCTGCCCTTTGTGATCTTCTTGGGGAAAAGGTGCGTCTTTTATTTCCTCCCCAAATTTCATTCAGCTGACAGTAGTCCCAATTGCTTTACTTGCTTCAGCTGGTAGTCAGGTGTGGGCTGCTGGGAGCTGTAGTCCCGATGGCTCTAGTGGCTCAACAAGTTAAAGGGGCAGGCAGTCATTTCCCCGTGCGGCCCCTTGAGATGCCACATAATTTAATGATATTGTTAGCATTTGAAATGGCTTTTACTCTGAAAATACTATTTTGAACTACCAGTGTCTATTGCCCTCCTATTCATTTTTACATTAAAATAATTTTCTAAATACCATATGCCGCAATATTAGAGACAAGTGGGCACATACATCAGTTAATGGCTTTAACCCTAAAATTCTGAATCAATCTGAATCATGATATTTTAAATTTAATTTTTAAATTTAATTTTATATTTCATTAATTTAATTAAAACAGTGGGGATTGTAAAGTTAGACATAGGTGAACATATTATTTGGACAGAAGCTCTGTTTCCCTTTGAAAAGCTCCTGCCCATGCACCTAAGATTCCAGGCCACACCTTTTCCTGTTTCTTGGATTTTCAGTTCTTATGAGCATAAGACGGATCCTTCTGACCATAAGGTTGGTTTCATTGAATCCGGACTCAATTTATTATGCCCTTATTCAGTCTAAGTTTATTTGACTTAATTCTCTCCAGACTTGAATTAGGTGTCAATGGTCACAAAGGACAATATGCTGTGATTCTGTGGTCTAGGTTCAATCTACAGTGACTAGGGCAGAGTGCTTTGCTCTGCTTAGCAGGATCAGTGTGGCCATTACTACAGTATTTAGCCCTCTGTCTGGAGAAGGCCTACGGGGTCTGGCCGAATTCTCTCAAATAGAATAGCTCTATAATAGCCATTACCAGGCTCATGTTTTGTCGCTCACCCCCCATAGTTGTGGCCTGGGTTTGCCCGTTACACAGAGGCTGCTTATTGCTAGACCCAACAACATTGATGTGCATTGTGAATTTTTGCCGCTGGCCACAAAAGCAGTACAGCTAATTTCCTCCATGGTTCTGCTACGGTTTGTTCAGTTGATGATGGAAGTAAAACTAAAAAGAGAAAGCACTCAAGGCCTCAGACAGTATGAAGGCCTCATGCAGCACAGCTCACCAGCCAGTGATCGCCTGCCCAGGGCTGCCTTTCTGTGTGGTGCTCACTGCATTAGGACCAATGGGTTAAGCTCTTACTATATTCCTACTTCAGCAGTTTTCCCATGACACATTTTTAAGTCAGGTACATCTCAGTCAAAGGAGGTTTTTATTGTTTTCAGCATATTACTAATGGTTTATAAACAGGCAGCCCAATGTGTGTGCCTGATGGATCTATACAGGCCCCCATCCTGGTCAGTGAGTGTGTGTGCTGCCTCCCTGTGTCCTCCCCCAGGATCCAGGTGAATGACTTGATCGTGGAGGTGGACGGCACCAGTCTGGTTGGGGTGACCCAGACCTTCGCCGCATCGGTGCTAAGGAACACCACGGGAAAAGTCAGGTGAGACCGTACATTTACCACAATAGTTTTTGTGATAAGAATCCATATCTTTGCCAGATGCACAGGTAATCACAGAGGTAATGACCCCCTACAGTTGGTGCATCAGTTAAAGGTCACACACAGCCTTCAGTTGAAACGTGTTTTACCCTGATAGTTTAACATGTTTACATAACAAATGCCTGAAATAACTTCCCTGTTTTCTGGGAAAAAGTCTTTGTAAATTAATCTGAACCTAAAAGTACTCTGATTAAATGGTACTTGCAATACTGATTGCGTTAGTGCTTCTGAAAACAAGGGAATTATGGAAAAAGGATGGTAATGCCTCCCACAATATACTCCTGAGGTATACTTGCCTACATCTTGCTATAGAACTCAAGAATATATCCTCTCCCAATAACCCTTCAAGGTTTGGCTGTGGTACACACATTGCACCAGTTAATGAATCCATTCATTAGAGTAATATTTTGGTGGGATTTGGGGAACCACAGTGTGCGGCAGCTCATTCTTTATATGAATACAGAAAAAAAAAAAAAAAAACTGAATCCAGATAAATTGCAGCGGAAACAGTGTCTCACTCCTACTGGACAGGTTCTGGAGCCTGCTCATCCTTACAGCCTTCTCTGTCATCTCATTAATTATTCAGGGCCTGACGGCCAGCGGTATTGGTGTAATTGTTAGTGTTATTTGACTTGTCTATGATCAGAAGCCTTCTGGGCCTCTGGAGAGACAGATAGCTCCTGTATAATAGATTAACTCTGGTAGGGCAAGGAAAGCCGTATCTATTAATAAAATTGCTGATTGGGGGGTATAGAGAGGTGCGTGTGTGTGTGTGTGTGTGTGTGTGTGAGATTGGGGGGGTATAAGGGTGCGTGTGTGTGTGTGTGTGATTGGGGGGTATAGGGAGGTCTGTGTGTGTGTGTGTGTGTGTGTGTGTGTGAGCGAGTGATTGGGGGGTATAGGGAGGTGTGTGATTGGGGGGTATAGGGAGTGGTGTGTGTGATTGGGGGGTATAGGGAAGTGTGTGTGTGTGTGCGTGTGATTGGGGGGTATAGGGAGGTGCGTTTGAGTGTGTGCGATTGGGGGGTATTGTGGGTATAGTGTATAGGGCATAATATATTTTGTATTTAGTCATTAGCAGTTTTTCCTGCACATCTCTATTTGAAAGCAGCACTCTGGCATTCCTCCTGCTAATTTGCTCCCTTACACCCAGGGTGAGTCACACAATCTTATCCATCAGGTAAGGACACCCCCACTGGAATCTGTTATCCCACCCCAAATACCCATGTGGAGCATTGCAATGCCCACACTAAAGGCCTAAATGTATTGCTTGCGGAGACGAAGTTCACGCAAACAATATGACATAATTGCGGAGAAAGTGACCGAGTGCCGTTCATTTGCATCAGCTCAAGCAGAACCACATAGAGAATGAAATCTTTTAGCTCGAAAAGTTAGATTTTGACTTCATTGACTCCTCGCGAATATCAGTTTGATGAAAGTATGCACCGGGCTTTAGGCTGTGTTCCCACTGACAATAGGGTTTTCGTCAAAAACGCAGTTCTAACATTGTTTGCAGAGAGCAGTGCGTTAGCGCACCACCGAGGCCAATGCAAGTTAACAACACTCAGTTGTCCGTTAAAAAAGTTCACCAGACTTGAACTTTTGACGGAGTATCCTTTGATGTACTAATGTGTCAGCCACTGGGAGACGGTTTAGAGTCTGAGCTGAGCACTTAGTGGGTGGGCTTTCAGTTCATTGTTTTTTTTAACAAGATGGAATGGCGCTGTGAGCGTTTAGCTATGGAAGCCCATTTCCGCCAATGTGATGAAAAAAAAGATCCTGTAAGTCATTATAATGACTTAGTATCTCAAAATAATTAGTTAGTATCTCCAAATAATGACATAGTATCTTAAAATGATTACTTAGTATTCCAAAATAATGACTTTGTAGCTCCCTCCAGTAATAGACGCGAGACTCGAGGTCTTGATTTATAAAACGGGGCTTTATTCCAAAAGTGGTGGTTCAACCCGTGAGAACTGGGGTTGTGAAAATAATAAAGAGAAAATAAGAAAAACAATAAATAGATGCATGTACAGTATGTCATAGTTCCACTACAGCTATACAATCGGTAGCTAGCTAGCATATGGGCTAAACACATTCGAACGTAGGTAGCTAACCATAGAAATGAATGACAAATCAAACACATACCTATACAATCGGTAGCTAGCTAGCATATGGGCTAAACACATTCGTACGTAGGTAGCTAACCATAGAAATGAATGACAAATCAAACACATACCTCGTAGGCTGCTTACTATTTAAGAGGGGCTAAGTAAATCTTGCTGCCGTAGCTTAGTCTTCGTCCTTATCTTCTTCTTGATTAGCAGTCAAACTCATCGGATAATTAAACTTTATAGGTCAGTAAAATCAACTTTCACGACACTCTTCTTTCATGCCTTTTTGCGCCGTTTTTAAAAGGTGTTCTGTCTAACTAATTACGTGCGGAACACTGCAGCGGCAGAGATTAGTTCCGCCATCTAGGGCTACTATATTATAGGCACTAGGAACCAGAAAATTGCAACATGCCTACTAGAAACTTAACTGACAATGTGAGGCAGTTACAGACTTAGTATCAAAAAATAATGACTTAATATCTCAAAATAATGACTTGGTATCTCAAAATAATTAGTTCTCAAAATAATGAGAAACTTTCTCAATATTTTGACTTAAGCCTACCATCACAAAGTCACGTGCACTAGCTAGCTTTCTGTCATTGCTATCGGAAAAGGTAGGCAGGCATGGTTTTGGAGCACTGATTCTTGTAGTTACTTGTAGATATTGTTGTGCTCTGGACACCAAGCTAAACCTAGATGTGAGCTTCATGAAGGTATTGTGTATCTACTTGTACAAATAACAAAATGTAGTAAAATAATGTTAAATGTATTGCTATACACGATACTATTCAGATTAACGTTAAGGATAGCATGCACCATGTGGGTGACCGACCAGTCTTACTCTGCCAGATGCCAACAACATCTAATGTTAGCTGTTACATTTGAATTTAAACGCATAGGCCTATGGAAATTTTTAGAACGTTTCTCATTATTTTGAGATACTAAGTCATTCTTTTGAGGTCGGTCATCACATATACACATCCAAACCTCATTCGCAACAGGGGAAACGGGGCTTTCATGCCAATCACATGAAACATTTAGAACATTTGCATCATTATAAACATAACTAGCGAACAATCTTACGTCTAGCTGGCCGCAAGGGCCTCTGGGACATGTTACAGTTTCCTGGGTTACTGTTAGCCACCTAGCATGCTACACATGAAGTACAAAGGAGGGCAGCTAGCACCTCTGTGGCTAGGTCAGCTGCCCCCCTCTACAATATTGAATGGTCTACGGGCTGAAATTCAAACATGTATTGGGTGGGTACAGGAAGGTCTAGATCTGCCCTCTGGGTTGTGGTTTTTATTATTATGTTTTTTTAAATGTAACTTTATTTAACCAGGTTAGTCCCATTAATATCAGAAGATATCTTTTGCAAGGGAGACTTGGCCAAGAAGGCAGCAGCATATTACATTACAGACAATACAAACAAGATATATTACAGTATATCACACAAAGTAAGAGCAGACTCAGCACCAGTAAAAGCGATCATAAAAGAGCGCAAGAGAGAGAGAGAGAACAGCTTAAACAACTCAATCATAGCAGTGACAACTCCCAATGGAATCACATTCCTAATTCAAACTTTGAACTCATTAAGAGGAACTAAATCCTTGAGTTTTAATCTAGGTTGTAGTTCCTCTTAATGGTTGGCTGAGGCTGAGACTCCCCCTAGCCATCATATTGCTGATTTTCTTTGGAGCTTACATAACACATTAATAAACCTGGGTATGTGCTCACGATGGCTTTCCATGTTAATGATTGGCTTTCTCCTGCGTCTGCAGGTTTATGATTGGACGTGAGAAACCTGGTGAGCAGAGTGAAGTGGCCCAGCTGATCCAGCAGACCCTGGAGCAAGAGCGGTGGCAGAGGGAGATGATGGAGCAGCGCTACGCCCAGTATGTAGAGGATGAGGATGAGGTAAAGGCAGTACCATTATTGCTGACTCAGCATTGTTCACTAGCTTAACCTCAGCTCTGTTCTCTTCTCATGTTCAAACTGTGCAGTACTACTTCCTGTGCTGTGTTTACATTGTCTCTACAACATGTGCTTGCAAGTGATTTGTCTTTATCAGTGTATAAAGGGTCCTGGGTTCCAGGGGGTTGGAGAACTGTTCTTCTCCCCTCATTATGGGGACCCTGCCCCCTGCTGTGAAACGAAACTCAAGCTACTCACCTACCCACCATAACTCATGCAACTCACCTGTACTAATAGAAAAATGGCATGTATTTCAAAAGTAATATGTCCAGAAAACACGTTATATATACATTGCCCCTTTATAGTCTACACCCCAAAATGTCACCTTTTGCTGCCTTACAGCCTGAAATTAAATAAAAAATATATATGTTAAATCAGTCTAGTTCATTCTAGTTTTTTATTTTTAATTCATCTTCAGAAATTTTGAGAATAGTTTTTATGTACGTATGTGCAGAATTAATTAGATTTTTATGGTAAAGGTGGCCACAACAGCATGGTGTGGAAGGGTAGGGGTTAGAAGTGAGTGCCTGGTCTTGGTCCATGGGAGACTGTCATTCTTTTAAATGGCCTTTCCTCAGAAATGCTATTAAGGAATACTTTAATTTACTGGGAAAGGATTCAATACTATAGTCTACCAAGTTCTGACAGGAGCAGTTCCATTTTGTAAGTTAATCCAGAATGTGGACTTGCCGGCTAAACAACAGTTGATTTTTCACCCTCCTTAAATAAAAAGCCTGTTCAAGCCTGAAATGGCAAACTGCACAACGAGTACTGAGGTGAGTTTTTCATGGTATTTTAACTCATTATCTGATTGATGTCAGGGTGTCCGCGGATGCTTAAAAAGTATTAAATTTGTTTATCAACAATAAAGGCCTTAATTGGTCTTAAAATGTCTTAAATCCATCTTTCAGAGGTCTTAAAAATGCCATAGACAGGAAAGATAAAAATGTGGATTTGGCATTTTGTTTCATTGTGAAATCTGGGGGAAAAACGGGTAACGGGAGATAAAGTCGGAGATTTGTATTTACAGTTTTGTAGCGTCATGCAGACCGGAATGAGCGGAACCAACAGAGGTCCTTATGTTTGCGGGGAACTATTTCAGCAACGGAGTCGACTCTCTCTCACAATATTCAAGTTCAACAAGCTAAGTTAGCTAACTTAACTTAAGCATTTGCACTCGTTATGGGAAAGTGCAAATTTAATGAGAACTGGCTCGATAACCCAGTGTTTGCGCCATGGTTGGTCCCAGTCAAAGACGATCATGAGGCCCGCTGCAAACTGCAAAAAAGATTTTAAACTCGGGACGATGGGGGTGAAAGCAGTCGAATCGCACATGCAGAGCGCCAAGCAGAAATCGGTAGATAAAACCCGCCTGCAAACGACTAACGACGAAATATTTCGCATTTCTGTTCGGCCCCTGCCTCCACTTCAGCTGCGCCATCTCAGATAGGGCTACCTGCAACACCAACAACATCTCCACGAACAGAAGTCCGGACAACATTCGGCTCCACGCCGACGCTTGAAGCTGAGGTACGGTGGGTTCTGAACACTGTCACGAAGCACCAGTCCTACAATGGCAATGACGGGGTAGGAGAGGTATTCCGTGCTATGTTCCCTGACTCGGAAATCGCTAAGACATTCACATGCGGCAAAGACAAAACGGCCTTAATCTCCGAAATAATCTAATCGCGGATGTAAACAAGGACACGTTTGTGTTGATGTTCGATGAGAGCCTCAACCAAACCACGAAAACAAAACAACTGGACCTTCATGTGCGCTACTGGGACAAAGATCAAGTTCGGTCCAGATACCTGGGTTCGCAGTTCATGGGGCATGGAACAGCTCGAGATCTACTGCACCATTTCAAAGTAAGTAGTGAGAAATTATCTAACGTTAGCTAAAATATTGGAGCACTATAAGCTTGTAAAAAGACAGTACATAAAGTGCTATAAATATGATCAGTGTATTATTAAGATGTTATATGCTTCATATATTATTATCATTTAATCTTCAGGAATGTGCAGAGCAGATGGACATGTGAAAGCTCCTGTCAGTCTCAATGGATGGCCCAAATGTGAACTTTAAGTTTCTGGAACTATTGCAGCAGGAGCAATCTGAGAGAATTGGAGAAGAGGGCCACAGAACTGAGATACATGCCCCCCAAGTGACTACACATATGGCAGTCTCAATGCTAGGCCCATCAGTGGTCCCTATGCAGTGGTCCATAAGGCAAAAGAAAATCTGAATCGCAATAGGCTGCTGTTTCATTTTTACAATAAAGAATAGAAGCAGGGAAGAGACCACAGCCAGTGGGGGCACCAAGACCAGTGAGGTCACATTACGCTTAATTGTTTTGCAGGGGCAGCAGGCCAGACACTGGTGAAATTCCTGCCCTGGATGACACTGAATGTATTTGTTTTTTTTAATTATTTTCTATTTTTGTTATTTATGTTTGTCTCACCCCTTTGTTTCATCCAATCCAGTTACCCCTTTATGTTTTAATAAACATCTTTGGACAAATTTGTCCCTAAACCTAAACTAATTGGTGTCGTTGCGTGATTTTTGCCATTTTGTTATCGTGAAATTGGTATTAAATTTCATTCTGAGTGGCATTAAAAAAGTATTAAAAAGCCTTAAATCTGACTTTGCTAAACCTGCAGATACCCTGTTAATACTGATATCAGTATTTGGTTTATAATCTTTAACTCAATATGGAAGTGGAGGCAACTTCTTCCCCAGCTCCAAACATGTCTCCTGCTTGAGTGTGTGTCCCCTCTGTCTCAGCTAAATTTGCTGAAGATTCGTCATGTGCCGATCACAATGATTGACACCTTTGGCCCCTTGGTTTTGACATTCACCAGTCCTGGTCTGACCAATAGTTACTCAAACATTTGGTTGTCTTGATAACAGATCACATCTTCACACACCCACAGCCCCACCTGCAGCGGATTCTGCTCCCTTGTCATCTCAGCCACCCTGTGCCATTTTCAGATGTCACAATAAGCGAGACCAACTGATCAGTCTAGAACTGACAGCGGTGGGAAATGTATGTTAAATTAGTTCTGTCTTTTGTACTGTTAAATGTCTGATTGCATATCAAACCCCTTGGTCATGGAGTCACCTTGAGTTTAATCACTACACTGAAACAGAGTGAGCAGTGGGTGGTAAGGGAGGATCCATTCCCTTTGTGATTGCATTGCTAAAAACACACAAAAAAAATTGTATTATTATAATATTGGTTGGTGTTGCTCTGACATTTTTGCCTCTACCACACACTTGGACATTAGTTAGCAGAAGGGATGTGAAGAGATCGCAGCAGAATGTGAAGGCTGATGGGAGGGATGCTGCAGAGTGTTTGTCCAAACTCAGTTAATCTGTGAATTACTCAAAGATCTAGCCTCCCACTCCCCATCGAACAGGCCTCTAGGTTTTACCGAGGTCTATTTCTACTTGGTGATCTAATGAGAGGTGAATGTTTACTAATGGGCGAGTGTGTGTTTCTGTGTGTGGTGGTAGAGATTGAAACATGGGCCCTTTGAAAACAGAAGGCTTCTGATCCTTTGGAAAAGGAGGGGCAACACACAGCAGCTAAGTGCATGAATAACTTATTGATGGTGATGAAACACAATTTCACAATTTGCCCCTCCCAACTGTGGTAACTTTAAGGCTTTTATTTCTTATTAATGTATTCTTGAGAAGGGATTACTGGCGGGGATTAGGCATTGGTGTGACATATTGAACATATTATGCTTATCAGTGTAAATTCAGTGTAACCTTTCTTTGAAAGAAGAGGTTATCTCACGTCCTCCCAAACCTATCCCCCTTCCCAGCTCAGTCAAAACAATGTATGTGTTAGTTCAATGTTCAATATAAAATTGTATGAATACAAAATGGTGGTAGTCTCACAATATGGTAAAGATAAAACAAGGGTGGCAGTGTAGTTAGGGGAACTGGGCTTGTAACTCAGAGGTTGCTGGTTCGATTCCCAGGTGGGACATTGCTGTTGTACCCTTGAGCAAGGTACTTAACCTGAATTGCTTCAGTAAAATATCCAGCTGTATAAATTGATTGTATATAAAGAAATGTAAAGTGTGTAAGTTGCTCTTGATAAGAGTGTCTTCTAAATGCCTAAATTATTTTTTTTTTTTAAGTAAAATGTTTTGTTTGGATTTTCACTGATAAATTGCACGATCTAGAGGTCATTGTTCAACGAGGCAGGGAAATAACAAAATATTACAGTGTAACATGGCAACACCAGGGTTGTAAAACATGATTGGATTTGAGAGGAAGTCAATTCCAACAAAAAGCTGTGCATCTTCCTCTGGAAGTGGCTGATGACATGATCAATTCTCTCTGTAATTGTCTCTGTGGTTCGACGTTGTAATGGGCTGAGCAATCCTGCACAATTCTGCCCAATGAATGGGTACTAATGGTATTGGCACTAAGAGTGGCAGCTGATTAGGCCTGGCCAGAGGGAATGTGACACTGGGCTCAGATCAATTAATTGTTTGGCAGCTTGGAGTTTTCTGCCAGGCAGCTAGTTTGGAATGTAACATCTCACAACTCTGGTGTGTGTGTGACAATGGGAAGCTAAAGAACTGCTAACACTACATTACCCAGTGTTCTGTTATTGGTTTTCTAGGCTCTGGGCCATGGTTGGATGGATCTGGATCTTTGTAGAACGATCACACATGATTGCTGCTTGATAAAGGATGAATGGCACAAATATAACAGGATGTCACTATCACAGGAAGTACAGCAAATATGGTACAATTACACATTCACACACACACACTTAGCCATGGTAGATAGATCCTCCTCTCAGGTTGGCCTTAACTGATGACATCAAATGAGCCAGCACACTTGGCGGCTCTCTGTCACCCTGATCACGCTTTGATACCTCCAACAGACTGGAGAGTATGCCACCGACGAGGAGGAGATGAGCCCCATGTTCCCCAATGCCATAGAGGTCTTCGACCTGGCGGAGAATGAGGACATGTTGTCCCCCATCGAGATGGACCCAGAGAAGCTGGCCCACAAGTTCAAGGAGGTTGGATGAGGAGGGGTGAAGAGAAGGGAACAGGGATTTTGAGACTGGCACTTTGGGCTCATTTCTTAACAGTGCAACAGAAATATGATTGTGCTCTTGCAGTAGCAGTCCACTAGCAGAATGTCTAGAGATCAAAATAATTCATTATTGCTTGGTAGACACACAGACATAGTAATTAGGCCTAATTGATACAGTTCTAAAGAAAACACTTGCTCTCCTGGATAAGTGTAGTGATAGCCCCCTCTATTATATGTAAATACAATACGCCCACTACTGTACTAAGTTAACCGTACTACTGTAGCAAGTGTCTGTCATGGTATATATTTGAGTTGTATATTCTCTGCCCAGCTCCAGATAAAGCACGCTGTGACTGAGGCTGAGATCCAGCAGCTGAAAAGGAAGGTAGGGGCTGATGCTTTACATCACAGCAACATTCTGTGGTTCTGTGCTGCTCAGTAGGTAGAGCATGGCATTGGCAATGCTTATGCCATGCAATGTTCCTACTCCTGCAATGTCTCCATTTCAGTGCTACGAAATGTGAAGCACTGAGACTGCATCATTCTCTGTAGAAAATAGTGCAACCAAAATGTATTTTTTTTTAATGTATGTTTATTTTTTTGGTACAACAATCTTCTGTTTTTCATTGAGTTTCATGTCAAGATCAACACCAACGGGGAAAGGGACATATTATCCCCCCTGTGCTGGGGGCCTGTAGGACGAGCTGTAATACTGACTGTGTGGTGGCAGAGTGTGAGTGAAAAACAGCTGTCTCTCTGTCCATCTGTGCGTCTGAGCAGCTCGCGCATGCCGAGCAGGACAAGCTGCGCTGGCGCATGGAGAAGGCACAGATGGAGCAGAGCATGCAGGAGAACAAGGAGCGCATGGAGAAGCTGGAGGGCTACTGGATGGAGGCGCAGAGCCTGTGCCAGGCCGTGGACGAGCACCTGAAGGAAACACAGGCCCAGTACCAGACTCTGGAGCGCAAGTACAGCAAGGCCAAGCGTCTCATCAAGGAATACCAGCAAAAGTAAGGGCCCAGAGAATTCTGGGACTTGTAGGTATTTATATAGATTGATTTTTATTCTGGTGAGCCTAGGGAACTCTGTTCTGTTATTCAATGCTTGTGTCATCGATTGTGCCCCCTGTTGTCTGTTGTATGTACAACTCTGTTGTGGCATTAAAAGCACTTTGACTTTGAAATGATTGGAAGCCTGGAATCGCTCAGTGAACATTGCTTTGTGTGAGATCTCTCTTAAAGCACGTGTTTAGTTTGAATAGGGTGCCATGAGAGACCAGCAGTAAATTGACAAGAATGTCAGTCATTTGAGCAGCTCAGTACAGACTGGGGGTGTTGTACAGTCTTGATATATAATTAGTCATTCTTTGAGTTGAAGGGTTTTTCAGACTCACTTCTTACTGAAGACATAGGCCTCACAACTGTGATATTGCAAGCACTCAAACTCCTATTTATATTAGGACCTATATTGTCCTTAACATGGGTGGCCTCAAAGAGATGTGCTGCTTAATGATGTCTCCACTCTTCTCCTCGGCCTCCTGTGTGGCGCCAGCGTGTCTCCTGACCCACGTGTCTGTTCTGATCCAGGGAGATTGAGTTCTTGAAGAAGGAAACGGCCCAGCGCCGCGCTCTGGAGGAGGCGGAGGCGGTGCACAAAGAGGAGACAGAGAAGCTGCAGGACAAGGTAGTGGAGGAAGCTCAGGTGAAGACTGGGGGGGAGGTTTGTTGGTGAGGTCATTGTTGTTTATGTACTGTATGTGTGTGTATGTGTGTGTGCGCGTGTGTGCGTGCATTTGTGTTTGTGTTTGTGTTTGTGTGTGTGTGTGTGTGTGTGCGCGTGTGTGCGCGTGCAAAAGTGGCCTCCCATGGTACAGCCATTCAAAACCTGGATGGGTCTGGCCCACAGTGTACCTGATCTGCAGGTTTTCCACACAAAGCCGTTCATTTCTCTGACTCATGGCACTGCACACAACTCCCATGACAAAAAGAGCTTTGTTCAGTGTAAGATTGATTCAGAGATGGACTGTGGAGTTTGAGTGAATTGGAACATTTAAAGATTATGCGCTTGAGAGCTGTCATAGTAGTGAGATCTGTCTGAAGTGGGGTAAGGGGGCATACATTATATATATACAGTATATACAGGGTTGGGAGGGTTACTTTGTAAATGTAATTAGTGCCTGAATACTGATTACACGGCTCTGAAAGTAATCCGATACGAATACATGTCTCAAAAAAGTAACGTATTCAGATTACTTTTAGAATACTTTTGGATTACTTACTTTTTCCATCACAGATGGGTATGTTTTGGGGTACAGGAGACACTGGGAAGCTGTTATATAGCCAAAGGTGGTGCTACTTAGTATTAAAAGGGTGCTCAAACTTTTGCACATGCCATGTTCACTTTTTTATTTTATCAGTAATACATTTAAATAGTTATTATGCATTATATGTCATGTTCAACTTTCCACTGTGTTGAGGTCAGGTCAGCTTCTGTTCATTTAATAATAAATACTAATACATTTGAGATGTCAATTTAGCTAAATATATGCAACATTGTATCTGCATTTTTTGTTGTAGTCATCATCATTAACATGTTATGGAATTAGAATGGACAGATTAAAAATTAATCATAATAAAAAGCAAAGGGAAATTGAAAGGCAAGTTATTTTACTGTTTTGATGGCTCATCATGAGCATAACTCAAACACAGCATCTGAAACAATGTAATAACTTTTGAAACTTTTTTGGCACTGGAATAACAGCGACTTGCAAGGGATATGGCTTAGAAAAGTGCCAGTGTTGGCGGGCTGTGTAGCGGCGAATGCTCGGCAGTGCATAACGTAATTGACGTATAGTAGGGTACAATTGGCTACCAAATTGGGAGAAAACTGGGAAAAATAAAAAGAATAAAATAAAATGTCATCGTTTCAACAATAAAGAAAGCAGTATAAAATTAGCAGAGCAGTTAATGCCATGCCTCAAACTGTAGGCTAAGGTCAGGTAACAGCAAATTACTGCAGAACTGTGTTCATTAAGCTGAAGGTTAGCTAACGTCGACTTACTCCAAGTGCTTTTTAAGATTCGAAGTCGAATCCTTTGATGCCGACAGTATCTTTATTCCTGGAAGACACAAGGTACACTGGACCGACAGATTTTTCCCATTTTCTTCTTTAAACTGGAAATTGTGTCGATAACGCCACAAACTAAAAGCTGACTTTTCTTCCTTGTCGCTATCAATGTTTGTCTGAGTGTGGGCGTGCGCTTTTTTTTAAACGCATTTTTCTTAACGCAGTTTTTTGGTTCTGTGCAGCGGCTGTAGTTTTCGTGAGCTGTGTGATGATAATCATGTAGGCGTGAGAATTTCATGCTGTAGCTTTAGTAATGAATATCAGCTCATTAATGTTTGTAAGGAAAACTTTCCACCAAGAATTCCAAGAAGTAATCCAAAATGTATTCACTTCAGGTTTATTAACCCATTCAGACCTAAAATGCCTGCTAAAAACGCCTATTAAAACCTAAGCAATTATTCTACACAACCTCTTAAAACCTGAGGGTTTTCTGGAAAAAAATTCTAAAAAAAAAGCCGACACCAACGTGCACTTCATTTCCCCCACGTCTATTTCAGCGAATCACAGCGCATTTCATTCATCGCAAAATCGATGCGACCTAAACGTCACTCCAGGTCTTAATGGGTGACTAAAGTAACTGTATTCAGATTACTCGTTTTTCAAATGTAACGCGAGCTGAATACAGTTACTTGATTTTTGTATTCTGATTACGTAACGCCGTTACATGTATTCCGTTACAACCCAACCCTGAGTATATATACACATACACAGGTAACTGCCAAAATACATTTTACATTTTAAGCATTTAGCAGACGCTCTTATCCAAAGCGACTTACAAGATGTGCATAAATACATGATAGAACAATCATAGTTTGTGCAAGAGATCAGTGCAGTGCAAAATAAAGGAAACACTTGAGAAATTGAGGGATATGAAGTATATTGAATTGAATTGAATTGAACATTGGATTTATATAGCTTTACAACAACAATGACAGGGGAAACTCACCTCAACCACCACCAATCTGCAGCACCCACCTGGGTGAACGCGACGGCAGCCATTTTGCACCAGTACAATCTCACTGCACATCAGATACACAGTGAAAGCAGGTGGTTCCACACAGGTGTGATTCCTGAGTTAATTAAGCAATTAACATCCCATCATGCCTAGGGTCATGTATAAAAATGATGTACAGGCACAGTTGTCCATTATTTTGGCTACTATGGCTAGAAGAAGAGATCTCAGTGACTTTGAAAGAGGGGTGATTCTTGGGGCATGTTTGGCAGGATTCAGTGACAGACTGCAAAGACATCAACTAGGGGCAACTGTGATCGGAAACGCATTCTTCTCAACCGTGATGACCATGCATCGGTTTGAGATGCAAGGTAAAACAGATGAGTCAACTCTGAATCAGTTGACTGCAAATATCAACCTAGGGCGTGAGCAGGCAATTTCATCAAGAACAAAACTTCACAGAGAGGAATACTATGGTCGGGTTGCAGTGCATAAACACCAAAAAATTCACGTTTGCGTGCAAAGAACACAGGCAGTAGAAAAAAGTAATATGGTCAGATGAGTCATCCTACACCATCCTTCATGAGCCAAGATGGGCTGAATGGCCCATGAATATAAATTTATTTTTCAAATTTTTTCCAGTTTTTCTCCCAATTATGGTTGCCAATTATACCCTCTATTTATTTCAATTCCCCACCCCCACGAGTCCGCCCGCCCATCCTCCGGGAGCGAGACACACATTCCTGGCCGATTGTTCCTGCCTCTTCCAAGATGGAAATTCTTCCACGGACGCCTTTAACCTTCTCCTCGACGGACAGCCAAATCCGATCGGGGCTGACGACCAGGGCCGATCTGGTAGAGACGCGGGTTTCGAACCGCGTCCCTGACAGGCAGCGCACGCCACACCAAAGTGTGGCGCATTAGACCGCTACGCCATCCGCCGCCCTTATCATTATGTATTCTTATGTTCTTATGTCATCAACAAGTGATAAGCATGTGTGACGTACGCCAAAATAAACCTACAGGCCCAAGTGCCCGCGTTTCCCACCAGGGTTCTGGTGGTTCTCTTATGGTGCGGGGTGCATTTTCCTGACATTGTTTATGTCCAGTTAACCCCTTAGAGAGCAAGGTAAACACCAATAAGTGCAAAGCCATTCTGAGTGATCACCTTCATCCTATGGTGAAGCATTTCTATCCTAATGGGAGTGGTTTCTTCCAAGATGACAATGCCCCCATCCACAGGGCAGGGCGATCACTAAAAGGTTTGATGAGCATGAAAATGATGTAGACCATATGCCATGGCCTGTAGGGTCCATGTGTCCATAACGGAGTAGCCTGTTTGTTCCTTTTAATCATTTCTAACTTCTCCAGTAACTAACCATCTTTGTCACATGTATGATCTCTGTGTTTCGCGGAGTTGAAATAACTTGTTAGAAGTTTGGTCGGTAGTATAATATGCACTCTGAAGCTACGCTTCCCATACATGCAGTGCTACTCCTTTTCGGAGTATCATTATAATAGATTGTGTGTCTTTCCATGCCACTTCTATGTCCCTTTTAAGAGTCAAAGTACGTAAATGCTGGCTACTCCACATGGTCAGTTTCAGTGCTTCGCATCTCATTCAACAAACAAACATTCCTCATACACTTAGAATGCCCTTCCAGTGGTCTGTTAAGCCACATGAGCCTCAAGGACTATTTGTGTTGTTTTTCTCTGTATCCCACAATTTTCCAGGAGTTCATCTCGACCGCCTTTTAAGGGGTCAGGGAATAATTTTCCAGTTTCCTACATTGGCTCCAATGGTTTTCTGTTTTTTTGATTCCCTCTGGAAAATGCCAATTGTGAAGCGCTGTGTGACAACCTGTTTGTAAATGGCGCTATACAAAAATAAAGATTGATTGATTGATTGATACATATACACCCCTTTTTCTTGTTTATGTATTTACATCAATCAATCAATCAATCAATCAATCAATCTTTATTTTTGTATAGCGCCATTTACAAACAGGTTGTCACACAGCGCTTCACAATTGGCATTTTCCAGAGGGAATCAAAAACCAGAAAACCATTGGAGCCAATGTGGAGACTGGAAAATTATTCCCTGACTCTTTAAAAAGGAGATGAACTCCTGGAAAATGGTGGGATACAGAGAAAAACAACACAAATAGTCCTTGAGGCTCATGAGGCTTAACAGAGCACCGGAAGGGCATTCTAAGTGTAGGAGTGGGGTGGACCTCATCCCTCCAGATACCAGGGCAGGGCGGGGGATGGAACCAGCAGCTAGGGTCTGGGCCAGCGGCATCCGGCTAACACATGGCAGGGGTGGGGGGTTGACTCTGGGGCAGGTGAGCAGGCAGGTGCAGGTGCCACGAAGCCGGGGAGAAAAGAGGAAAGGTGCAATTATGACTATGATAAATGTCACACCGGATCAGGGGAAAGAGTAGTGATAACACTTTTGCACCAGCAGAAGTAATCTAGGGCAGCATAACTAATTAGGTGAGTGCACAGGGAGCACGCAGCCATGAGGGCACTCCGAGACCATCCCACCACATCATCAGCAGTCCTGATAGGGGCGGACCATTCCTTATGATTGGTGACAGTAAGGATAGCTCATTGCACCAGAAGGCTCTATTGCTACGCCCCCTCCACATCTGCACCTAATGACTATAAGAGAGACTAAAGAGATGTGTTTTTAACCTAGACTTTAAAATTGAGACCGTGTCTGACTCCTTCACAGAGACGGGTAGACTGTTCCACAGTAAAGCTTCCAACGTTAGCTTCCCTTTTCATTTCTTAGTTTTTGTTGATTTTGTTATGTTTAATAAATATTCTTTGTTAAACGTTCTGTCTGTTTTGATGTTATAGAAACATGGGAATATAGCCAAAATAGTCCATTCCAAGAACTCCAAAAATCCTTCACGCTTGTGTATTGTCAGTAGTTGTAGCTTTGATTTAAAAATGTAAGCATCCATATATTGATAATCCATAAGTGAATAATCAAATGAGACTGATTATAATTATTTTATTTTATGAGACTGATTAAATGTAACCTGGTGTGATAAAACCACACCTGACCCCTACAGCCATCTCAGTCACCAGATCTCAACACTTATGGGAGATTCTGGAGCGGTGCCTGAGATAAAACACCAAGTGATGGAATTTCTCGTGGAAGAGGTGAGGTGAGATACATAACACCAATAGAGTTCCAGACATTTGTAGAATCTATGCCAAGGTGCATTAAAGCGGTTCTGCTGGCTCATGGTGGCCCAACACCCTATTAAGACACTTTATATTGGTGTTTCCTTTATTTTGGCAGTTACCTGTATTTGATAAGCTGAAGAGCATTTCTGTCCTTCAGTACTGTGACATGTCTCATTGTGCTGTTGGTTGCACCATGTAGATTACCTGAATACTTATTGATTGTTCCCACCAGTCAGTATTCTCGTAACCCACATCACATTTTCCTCGAGGGGTACTCATTCCGGCAGGCTGGGGGCGAACTGGGCCACAAAATTTGGTCAGGAATCAAATTTAAACATGGCACATTTAATTATCTTTATTGTACCCACAATATCTCACCTCTGCCTTTCCTCCCTCAGATAGTGGATTTGGAATCCAAGGTGGAAGCACTGAAGACTTCGGACCCCTCTGAAAAGCTAAACGAAGAGTAGAGATGCCTTACCGCGGCCATCATGTTAAATAGATTTTGCTGATGGATTGCAAGAAAGACAAAAAAATAAAGAGAAATAGACTTTGTGAAAGGGATCCTGAAAGGAGCTACAGGTGTGGTGTTAAAAGAGGAAAAATCACCTTGACATCCAGCCCAGGATACTACCCGTACAAAGCTGCACGTTCTGGTTTGCTTTTCTGTACATGCTGGCGTCTATTGCTAATATTATTTCTCTGTAGGCCCATGCAATTGTGGAATGTATAGATCCTTTTGTCTTGTGTTACTAAAAAACTAAGCAAAAAAAACAAAACATCCATTTTACTTCCTAGCTAGGAATAGTGCCACTGGCTTGCCTACTGGTTTTACTGACTCCGTCAAAGTCTGCGGCACTAAATACAACAACATTGAAGAATTGCAATTTCAACTGGGCTATTCACAGTACATGCATACCTGAGGCTCTGTCTTCTGTGCAT
This sequence comes from Aldrovandia affinis, assembly GCA_029706075.1. Lineage (NCBI taxonomy): Eukaryota > Metazoa > Chordata > Actinopteri > Notacanthiformes > Halosauridae > Aldrovandia > Aldrovandia affinis. Next base: position 588,114 of record JAINUG010000292.1, on the reverse strand, counting down.
TGCAAATTATCTGAATTTAATTATTTTTATCTCATAAAAGTAAACAAATGCCCCTTTTTGCTACCTGTCCCCAGTGCTGGTGGACCTGTCTGTACAGATGTGATGCAGTACAGTAAATCAGGTGAGGTGGGCTTGGATTGTATATATTCTTAATATACATATATATTTAAAATTCAATGGGTAAAAGGAAGAGAATTTGGGGGGTGGGAATGACTATACAATGGGGCAGAGGGAAATATTAAGGAGTGAGGCATTTGAAGTATGGATTTAAAATGTATATATGTATAGGTTATGAAACGGGCAGGTGGAAGTCTGATTTCTTTTTTACTAACAACTGAGAAACAGGTTGTGAGGATGTGAAATCAAATCAAATCAAATGTATTTGTATAGCGCTTTTCACAAATGCATTGTCACAAAACCCTTAACATAAGGCAGCATCCAACTCACAATTAATGTGTAACTTGTGGATTATTAGTTTGAAAATTTGAGTGTGTGCTTCAATTGAGTTTGTGTTACTGGGTAAGTTGTTTTCCATTTACCCGAAGACCACATCTTTGCTATGTCAAGTCCAGCAACAGCAATGACTTAAAGAGGAGTCAGAGTCCCTCAAATGCAGTGTCAACAATTTCAAATGAAATATGTGGTTCTGCAGCAGCTAAATTCTTTAAAAAATTCACACCAAAACAATTAAGTTGCCTACTATTTTGTCCACAGGGAAGTCCTCCGCGCTCCTCGTCAAGCTCGTGCCGGCTCACCCTCCCCCCTCCCTCTGGGGCGGGCAACCAGGGCTGGTCTGGCACAGTCGGGTTTAGAACCGCGACTGCAATAGGCAGCTCACACTCCCAAAGCACTATCCGAGGCCCCCGTATGACATGGTTATGTTAAAGGTAATATAAGGGATAACTGAGTGAATATGCATACTTCACCAGGTTGAGATGGACTGGAAAGAAGAGAGTATTACCAGTTTTTACCTGCACCTTGACATGTTGTCAATCCACTAAAGAATGCCACTATGTTTTCACATTATTGCTATGTTATTGCACTCCACCAGAGCTTCTGTTACTTTTCCTGAGGTAATATCTCACTTAGTATAACATTTAATCTGTTGAGCTTTTAGGTTTTTATACAAATTTTCCCTAGTTTCCTTTTGTCGGGGTTCATAGGCTCAAAGTACCCATCTGTGAGCATTAGTTCTGGTTCCACTTCAAAATTGAAGCAGAACCTTCTCAAGGGATAAAACGAAACTCTCAGCTGCATAACTGGTATACCATATTTTTTCAGTATTTTAGTTGTAACTGGTTAGTTTCTTAAATATGAATAATAAGAGATGAGAACATAGGGAATGCATGTTCCATTACACCTTCCATAAATTATTCAGTACAGCCTACTGTATGTACATAAACACAAGGTGTTAAGGGTTAACCCTAGCTTTTGCACCAGTGTTGTTTAAACTGATTTCATTGTCATGCTTGGATGAAGTATGTTTGTGCCATTAGATAGATGTCACTGTCCTCCGTGCTGTGAATTTATATGGGGGAGGTCTATAATTTTCTCATTGGAATCATTTCAGTTCTGAACAATATTTACTTCCAAAAAGGTATCTTAAGCACAAGCTGTGAAATCTCTACTGTGGTACAGGTATAGTGAATATTAAAAAGATAAAACAAGTCTTGCAACTGATACATTGGACTTCTCTTCTCTTCTCTTCTCTTCACTGCTTCATTTGAGCAAATGTATTAAACTCTCAGTTCAAGCTTTATTAGTTATTCAACTTTGATTTTCATAAAGGTTGTGCCAACCACAAAGCTGATGGATCTGGCTTGCACAATAAAATCTGAAAATTGATATTAAAATTTATGATTGCTGAAAATTGATTTATAATTACACAGCACTGAAGAATGTAGTCTGTAGCGACCACTTCATCATGCAAAATCTGCATTCAGAATGTTCTAACCTGCTGTAGCAGATCTTTTGTTGTGTATCTAAAACTAAATACAGTTAGCATGTGAATAACAGAAGTCATTGTCATCATAATGTATGGATCAAGCCTGTTGTATCATTTATATCACTGTAAATTGCACAAATGTTCAGGAACTCAGAGGCATGAACATGTCTCTAAACCCAGCAGCAAGTAGAAGTGGGACTGGGTGCCACAGATTTAACAGCTTATCTTCATTCATTCCCTACATGACCAGGGCCAACAATGATACCTGACCTACCTTTTGTATTACACAGGACAAACTGACTGATTTTCCATTTCCTTTCCTAAAACTGTTACCATGGCAGTCTTATCCTCCTGCTGACACTCCCTTCTTGGCAAAAGAAAGACTTCTTGGATTGGAAATGCACCGGTCAGCTAGGATGGGCCTGACAAGGACGCGTCCCTGGAAAGCCGTTTTGTGTGTGTGGCTGAGGTTTTTTATATTCTCAAGGACAATTCTTGGTCTTTCTAAATAAAACATGGACAAGACTGGCATAAACTGGAACTCCAATGGGGAAATGAATATCAGGAACCACAGCTGGACCTGCCAGCAAACTTCTCCCACAGTTAAACTCCACATACCTCTGCTATTACTTGCTGAATTGCTGATTTGTACCAACCTGCCTATATCTAATTCAGTACCTGATTCTGTGTAGTAATGCTTGTGAGTCTCTCAAGTTCATTACTGCAAGAAGTGATATTTTCGAGAGCCAACAACAGTTTACAGAGTAATATTCTACCACAAACTAGCAAGTTTGTACAGAGCAAAAGGGTAAGCCATGCCTGTAAAATTGTGGTGTGGCAGCATGCTTGAAATTGTGTACAGGAAAACATCAAACCAGTGGATATAAAGAGTAGCAGTGCAATGATGTAATCGACTAGATTTATAGCTAAAAGATTTTTTACTGTATTATACAGCTTTTTTAAATTGAATTGTAATTTTATTTAATTGAATTTTGCTTTTTGGTTAGTGGTGTGCAGATATCAAATGCCTTGATATTGTGATAATGTTGCAGGAACTCATTCCAGATCTCTACCTCAACCAAGAGGAACTTGGAACTAATCCTGCATTATGTGAGCATTACATTTCTTTTCTTTTATCCCTCCAGTCATTGTTCCCTTCCATGTTTTCAAAACTGTTCCATTTGAACAGTTTCACTCAGAATTTTCTACATATTCATGCACAATTTATAGTTATTAATAAATAGGGATGTGTTGAAAAATAATGGTAGCGGTCTAATCGTGACATTCATTCCACTGTGTTTGTGCTTATCATAAGCGTTTCTGTACACTACTCATTTCCTGCAAGAAACCAAAGTGCTGCTGGATCTTGTACGTGAAAAATACAGAAAAGGAAACCACAGGGTTTTAGTCACCAGGCCATTTTGATGACCAGGGTTGGAACATGAATCTAAGTCACAAGAACTTTCAATAGCCTGGGGGTTTGTCCTGGACTCAAACACTCCCTAGTGTAGCTATCCAAATAGAGGCCTGAGGAATTTCAATATAACCTTGCATATATGCATTCACAGAAATGTCCAACCTTCACAAGCCTACATTTACCCTACCTCAGTTTTAACTGATTTTTGTTACTATGTATGAAAATGGTTAAGAACTCCTTGGTCATACTGAAGCTTTAGTTCACCCAAAATCGATGCAAGTATAATTGTTTTCCTTTCAATACAGTGTAGCACGTATCCAAAGTGTTGTTTGCAAATTCGCTGTCTACATACACAAACGGCGTGCACTGTTACACTCACAAGTAGCATGCTAAAAATAATTAAATGCCAAAATCCCAGTACATTGGTGTCTATCCTTTCTGATATCAGAAACTCTCCATTGTTTCCTATGGAAAATAACATTTCAGATATCAGGAACTCAACGATTAAATGTTAAAATGGCTCTCCATAACCTTGTGGGTACATAGTCTCCTATTGTTTTTGGATATCGAAGGTTGTTTTTGTTTTTGGATATCGATAATGCAAACCTTTTTTCGATTTGCTGTTCATATAGTCATTTCACCAGTAACTCATCTTTGGATGAGTAGTACATCTTGAAAGGAAAACAATGATAGAGAATGTACTTATTGTTAATGTACTTTTTAAGAATCTAATTTGTTTGCTGCACATTTATACAAAACGAGTGGGGTGTACTTGGATTTAACATTCAGGGAATATATACGTACCATGAAATAATCTGGTTATCTTTCATATTAATAGATACTGGTGAGCATTTATTTTTCAGTTAACATAGAACTGCATTGCATGCTCCCATCAACCATGATACAGTATTAGTATTTGGGTTAGGCAGCTGAATTACACACAAAGATATGAATAGTTGCATAGGAACTAGATTTAATGCCATGTCCAACCTTTTCTTTGAGGTAGCAATATTGTAACACATAGTATTGATGGTAAACATTTTAGGTTGTGCAACAGTTTCCATACAAATATATCGATTTTTTAAATCGCACACGATGCATATTCTCCTCAAGAATGCATTTTTTTAAGGTGTCTTCTTAGATGCCCAGTCCGAGCAAAACTCTTGTCACACTGTGGGCAGTGGTGTGGCCTTTCCCCTTTGTGCAGAAGCTGGTGTGCTTTAAGGCTGTTTGGGCGGCTGAAGCTCTTCCCACACTCGTTGCAGTGACATGGTCTCACTCCTGTGTGTTTTCGTTCGTGACGTTTTAAATCCCCCGACTGCCGGAAGCTCTCCCCGCACCCAGTGCAGAGGAATGGCTTCTCTCCAGTGTGCGTTCGTATGTGAACTTTAAGTTGTTCTGAGTAAGAGAAACACTTGCCACAATGGGTGCAGCAGTATGGTTTCTCTCCAGTGTGAACGCGCTGGTGTTGCCTGAGGCTGCTCAACCTATTAAAACTCTTCCCACAATCAGTGCACAGGTACAGTCTCTCTCCTGTGTGAATTTTCTGGTGTCTCTTCAGATCTCCTGACTGATGGAAATACTTTCCACACTCGGTGCAAAGGTAAGACTTGTCCGTAATATGACTCTGCAGGTGTCTTTTCAGACCGGCAAACCAACAGAAACTCTTATCGCACTGGGTGCAAAGATAGGGTCTCTCTCTTGAGTGACGCTGCTTGTGTCTTTTCAGGCCAATTAACTGGCTGAAACTCTGTCCACACTCCATGCAGCAGTGAGGCCCCTCTCCTATGTGAACTATTCGCTCGTGCTTTTTGAGGTTGCACAACAAACTGAAACTCTCCCCACACTCGCAGCAAGAGTACGCGCTCTCTCCGGTCTGAAAATGGGATCGCTTGATGTGCCTCTGGAGGCAGTGCTGTGTACTGGAGGAAAAGTGGCACTGGGTACAGATGAAGACTCGAGAGGACTCCTCCACACTTACAGCTACAGGCAAAGAGGGAGGAAAAGAGATACAGGCGTTGAGTTGAGAGGTGTGACAAGGCTAATGTGGATCATTCTACTCATTTCTGAGTGACACGACTTCCAGAGACACTTGGTCTTTCATTCTCACACTGGAAAACTAAGACCCCCTAGTGGACTAAATTGAAAATTAACACTGTAAATTGAGGGCTGCATGGTTGTTACGCTGTTCCTATTGGGTGCAGTAATGTACTAAATGCCATACGCAGGGATATATAAACAATTCATTTATTAGGTACCTGCAGAAGTGCACTTTCTAATCCAAAGGGAGTCCCAGACAACACCCAGCTCCTTGGCATACTCATCAGCATACCACACCAACAGCTCCTGTCCTGGGAGGATGGGGCGGAGACTCCGATACAGGACACGTCCCCTGTGCTGGAATGCTACCAGATTCTGCTCCTCTTCATTGCGAGCACAATTCACATATCTCACAAGGAGAGGACAGATATGATTAATATAACAGATCAATATGATTATTATAATTATAAGCACATAAGCCACAAAATAAATTCACAAATTTAAAAAAATGAAGTCACCACCTTAAATCCATAGTGATACCAAGCATGAGTACAGATGACATCAAGTACAGCAAATGGGTTTATAATTCACAATTCTAAACTGACCACTAAATGTAACACCCTGCCTAAGTAATACACCAATCACAAGTCAGTTTACACAAACTACCTGTATAAATGACCTGGTTTGTCCAATGTTGGATACTGCTGGATGTTGGCTGGCAATGGTCACCAGTGGAGGCAAACTCTGGCACATTCTTGGTTGTGCTTTAATCAATCAGTGTTGGACCAGCAATGCCACACTGCATTTCCCCAACATAAACATCATTCATCAGTCAATGTTGGAAATCCAAATAAACTTATTGAAAGATTGGAACAATTTCCCCCCACAGACGTTTTTGCATCTGGAGCCAACTGTGGCAAGGTCAAATTGGTCCTATTTCAACTACCAGTATTGGTCCACTGTTGTATGTGTATATGACCTAACATGTAACTATCAGTTAGCAGCCTACATTAACCAGGGCCAACTTTGGACCAGATCAAGTTTGATTAATTTTGTTGGGACATTGCTAGAGATAAATTATGGAGCAACAGATTAAGGTTTACCAGGACAGAGTCATCATTCATCCTTGCAGATTCACAACAGATACAAATCGGATGAGCCTAGTCTGTACATAGTGATAGATAAATACTGAGAAAAGAGTGAATGTAATGGATTCAGGCTTTTCTTACCTCATCCAGTTTGAGTGAGAATCCTGTGTTGCATCAATATACTCAAACTGGTTCTTCTTCCTGAAAATCTGAGCATAGAATAGGGCTCTGTGGAATGAACAGCACTTGACATGCTGTATTCTGAGCATACAAGTGCACATGTAACATATTTTATACTTTATAGTCAGATAACATAACCAAACTTTCTGTTTAAGTGAGTGACATGCTTACAACCCAAGTGCCTATTGCAATCACAGATTTTGTATAGATTGCAAACCCAACACACTTCCGAGCCAAAATCTTAATGCAACACTGTAGTTGTTGTGCAAGGATGTTTGCAGTATTCTCAATTAGGTGTGTGTATTAACAGACAGGCAAATAATAATTATCCTACAGTGTCTTTTCTACTCCATAGAATGTTGGACGGTGGCCCACAACACATCAAAATGCAACCCTGTGTGCACATTACCATGGACTTACCACCCATGAGTAGCTACTCTTGATGGCTTTTTCCTTGCTGGTCACCTCTCCCTCGAAAGGTCCGAAATGCATTCCAACAGGCACCACCTGTCCCTGGTTAAACACCCCCAAGCCTGCCCCAGGAATGCTGGAACGTCCAACCATTAGGTCTGGGGGTAGAGTGAGGAGGGCTCTCTGAGGAATGCCCAGTGGAGTGGGGGAGTCAGGGGTAAAGGAGGGAGGGCCATGGGTCTCACACTGTTCCCTGTAGAAGGACTGGCACTCCTCACAGTCTGATAAAGACAACGACAGTGAGGTGCAACTAATTTCAGGGTCCACAAACATAAGCAAGAATCATATATAATCATACATAAAAATCTATAATTTCCTCAAGAAAAAAAATGAAGGGCATTTAAATGGTAAGTTCCCTAAATGGTAACAGCATAACATTTCTTTGCATTCCATGTGTTCAATGTTATTTTCCCCCAGTAAGATACCTTCCAAATAAAAAAAGTCTAATTTACGGAATTAAACTATCATGAGTTCATAGTTAATTCCAACAATAAATAACTTTAACTATGAATCTTTAAAGACTATTATAAATACAACAAGCAGTGATGCAAGGGAAAGAACGTGCCATTAAAATTATGCATATGGTGCTAAGATGGAGACAAAGAAATACACCCCAGTTTTCATAATCGCTTACAGAGGTGATCATCTTGTCTGGGCTCCTCTTCCTCCTGCTGATCTTCCTCCTCATCCTCATTATCATTCCCATTGCAGTCCAGAAGAGGACATCTATGCAGATGGCTATGTTTCCTCGTCTCTCTACTTTTCTGTCCTGTGTCCCCTACACAAAGAGAACACTCAGGACAGTGTACAATCAAACACACTGATGCATAGTAGTAGTAGTAGTAGTAGACAGTCCTGTGCCAGGAATGATAGTCATTTATTATATTTTTATACACTTGATAATGATATATAATTCCCTTTGTCTTATGACCTGTAAGAGGTTGTCAGACAAGGTGTTGACTGACTGATTTTAGTCCAACTTTGGTCTCACCTGTGGGGAAGGGTGATCCTTAAATGCTTAAAAGTTCTGCTGTAAATACTTTAAGCTAGTTCTCAAAGTGCTGCCAAATTTAGCCCCCGAGATTGATCATCAGCCCCCTATGAGTTTGGACATTTTTCCATTCTATCTGAACACAGCATGATCAAAACGTGATATTTTCTTGAAAAATCTGAGATGCACTGGCTTCCAACCTCATACATAGAAAGGAATGGCCCAGCACTGAATTGCATACACACCTGCCTCCCGTGGTCGGTCAGCACTGGGGTGCCACTCCTCATCTGATGTGCTGTTGTTTCCAGGAGACGGTAAAGACTCTTCCTCCTCCCCATTCCCATCAGCACACATATGGGAGGGTGAAGATGAGTTCAGGCCTAAAAGAGGACAGAGTGGAGGCACAGCAAACATGCAGTTATCCCAGTCAAGTGCTAAGACATTTCTCACTAAACATTGTCTTAGAAAAGATTCCTTCCAAGCATACACTGAATGGTTGCTATGGTGTTAAGTGCATCAAAAAACCTGAACATTTTAAAATGGTTGTTGAACTAGTGTTAATAAGCTAGTTTTATTTCTATCATGGCTTCCTCACACCATGATTCATAACACACATTTTAAGTGTGCCCAAGTAGTTTCACCTTCCATGCTACAGGCCCACTGACTAAAGAAAGTCTCACATAATGTACAATGAAGTGCAGTGGTTCCTAACCTCGGTCCTGGGGACCCACTGAATATGCTGTTTTTTGTTACAGCCTATCTCTTGCTCAATTAAGGTTGTTGAAAACGTGTGTAAGTTCTACCATAATTTTTTCCTTAAACTTATTCTAACACAATACAGGTTTGGCTTGTTGCCAATTGCTTTAAACTCTTAATTTTCCACAAGTGGTTTAGTTTTAGTGACCAGGGGCCATATGTACAAAGATTCTAAGAGTAGGAGTGTTGATCTAGGATCAAGTTTCCCCTGTCCATATCCTAACCATATCTATTATGAGCTAAAGGCTAAACTGATCCTAGATCAGCAGTCTTCCTGTTAGAATCTTTGTACATACGGCCCCAGGTGTCTACACTTTCAACAAGTAGGCCCCAACTGATTTCACCTGACAGTCTATAATTGAATCAATTAAAAAAGGTAGGACTGGCCTCCCACTGGTCTAGTGGTTTCAACGTCCGACACTGGCCACGGCGACCGGGGTTCGATTCCTCGTCGCGCCAGGGTCAGCTCTGGCCGGGAGTGCCCCCGGGGCGGCAATTGGCTGTCCGCCCCAGGGAGGGGGGAGGGAAGCCGACACAGTTCGCTGTGCACAGGAGTGATTCTGGGGTGCCGGAATTACAGTCGACAGCACAACGAGTACTGTCTCGGAGGAGGCAGTGCTTCGCCATTGTCACTGCCAGTCGCAGGGCTACGGCAGTGAACTACGACGGAGGGGATTGAACTAAACACAGCGGGAATAATTGGCTACCAAATTGGGAGAAAAACGTGGTAAAATCGGAAAAATACATTAAATATATATATATATATATATATATATATATATACAGTGCTGCTTGAAAGTATGTGAACCACTTGAGCAGTTTAGAGTTTTCTGTTGTTTTACCATGATTTTCTTATTTTATCATCACCAGTTTTCTATATATGAAATGTCAAGTTTATGTTTATCAATTGCATGTACTTGTTTGGAGGGAATTGTGTGAGTAGCCAAAAAACTACATGAAACATGGAATTAGTGTATATGCAAAAGTAAGTGAACCCCCAGCTGCATTGGTAAAATCAAGTAGGTAATAGATTCAGGTGAAACACATTTGGGTGCTTAATTAATCAATTAAGCAGACCAATCAAATGAGACATCCTTAGGAAAAGGGTTGGGCAACACAGATTAAAAGAGAGAGGAAACCAACCAAACCACTGTAGTGCCAAGGTGTACCTACACAGATCAACAATGAAGAGAGGAAAGGAGATATCCGAGGACATCAGGAAGAAGGTACTGACAGCCCATCAGTATGGGGAAAGCTATAAGACCATCTCCAAAAGATTCCAGCTCCATCCATCCACTGTAAGACAAATCATTTACAAATGGAGGGCATTCAACATGACCGCAACTCTGCCTAGAAGTGGACGCCCATCAAAACTATCACCAAGAAGCACCAGAAAAATAATAAATCAGGTAAAGGCCAACCCACACATCACCTCTAGAGAGTTGCAGACCTCTCTGGCAGCATCTGGGGTAAATGTACATGCGTCTACAATCAGATTAAAATTGAATAGACATCACATTCATGGGAGGGTTGCTAGAAAGAAGCCTCTGCTCTCAAGAAGAACAAAGCTGCCCGTTTCAACTTTGCCATAGAACACTTGGACAAACCAGAGGCCTTCTGGAAGTCCATTCTCTGGACAGACGAGTCCAAGATAGCGGTTTTGATTGTGACCAAATAATTCTATGTTTGGAGAAAAGCCAACACTGCATACCAAGAAAAGAACCTCCTCCCAACAGTGAAGCATGGTGGTGGAAATGTGAAGGTCTGGGACAGCTTTTCTGCCTCCGGACCTAGACGACTCCATATTATCCAGAGAAACATGAATTATCATGCCTATCAACAAATTCTTGATCAGAATATCCTGCCGTCAGGCAGTTGAAGCTGGGCCGAAAATGGGTTCTGCAACAAGACAATTACCCAAAGCATACCAGAAAAACTACCAAGGAATGGCTTAAAAGAAAGAGGATTCGTACTCTGGATTGGCCTAGTCAAAGTACAGACCTCAATCCTATAGAAATGTTGTGGCTAGACCTGAAGCGGGCGGTACATGACAGATGTCCCTCCAACCTCTCAACTGGCTGAGTTCTGCAAGGAGGAGTGGGCAAAAATCCCCAACAGCAGATGCAAGAGACTGGTCAGTGGTTACAGAAGACATTTGGTTGAAGTAATGGCTGCAAGAGGAGGTGCCACAAGCTACTAACTAAAAGGGTTCACATACTTTTGCACATTGCACATTTTCAGTTTTTGTGAGATAAACAACTTTTGTTGAATAAATAATGAAAATACATATTTTTTTGTTTGTGTCCATTATTTGGAAAGTCTGCTTTACAAATTGGTGTTTGGATATACATTTAATAAGGTTATTTAATTTTTTTTTACAAAAACAATGACCATGTGTGGAGGGTTCACAAACTTTCAAGCAGCACTGTATATATAAAAAATTTAAAAAAGGTAGGACTAATTCTGAAGGAATCACGTGTCATATAGCACATTGCAGAAAATGGGAGCATTAGTTGATCTGACTGATTTTAAGTCCTGGGATGTGAATATGGGACATTTATTGTTCATGGCATGCACAGCTATCTCTGACATAATATGACCTTAAGAGAGGAAACCATGCTTTAATAGAAATTAAAAGTTGTCTCATTAATAACATTTAGCAGCTAGTTACAATTCAGAGGATGCAATTAAGGCTGGAACGAAAACCAGCATACACAGTGGGTCCCCAGGACCAAGGTTGGGAGCCACTGAAGTAGGGTATAAGCCAAAAAATATATATATTTGGCATTTTTATATAATTATTTTAATTAGGGATGCACCGATATGAAAATTCTGGACCGATACCGATAATTCAAATAACACAATCGGCCGATACCAATAATTTGTTATTTATTGTCCTATTTCTGCCCTGGCAAAAAAATTAAAAATTCTGCCCTTCATTATACTTTTCAATAAGCACAAATTCAATAATACAAATGTATGGAACAGCTTTTATTGTAACATTCTTTCACATACTCGTTGTCTTATTTGTAAATGGCTGATCAGATTTAATGTAAATGGCTGATCAAATCCTTGCTTGCAAATCCTCTTGAAATCTCACTGGAGCATTTGTTACAAATAGCAAATCGGTTGTCTTTATTGAACACCTTGTAATGCGCCCACACAGCCAACATTTTCTTCGCTTGACAGTGTCAACAAAAACAGCACGTCTTAAAGCAAAGAGAACTGCGTGCATTATAGCTGGGTGATAACCGAATTTAAACGTTTAATTATACCGTTATCGTAATTTCAATTATCAACCACGACAAATTTACAAATGTCGATGATTGTGGTTAGGCTATAACATATACATATTATATACAGGAATAATTCCTGCATTCGTTTTGGCCTTTTTCCATCCACAACACAACCAACACACAACACAGCAAGCCTTGATATGAAGCGCAATTTCACTGTAGTGACGCCAGAGGGAAACTTGGAGCTAGCGAAGCATGGAGTGAATTTGTTCAGTCAGTAAACCCACCAACTAGGGTAGGCCCAGACTAAACGTGACGAGATTGAAGACGAACCGAGTTTAGCCCCCAAGAAAGGCTGCACGTCAGTTGCGTGTGGTTACTTTTATTACAAACAAGCTGGCAAAGACCAGAAAGGAGGCGTGTTCTGAAAGTAGTGTAACAAAGCGGTCCCTATGCAGACCGTAATTTGCCAGAAGACAAAATATTAAGAGGAACCAGAATGTAACAGAAGAGGAACATAAATGGACAAATGAAGCCCAAAATAGGAAGAAAATAGTTTGCATTTGCCTTTATCATTTTGGCATTCTACTCATGAATTTAAATATAATCCTCATTTTACATTTATTTTGACTTTCGGCACAAATTACCATTCATAGCACGGCAAGAACCCTTCAAGAACAGCACGTTACTTGAAAAAGTTACTTTAAGTCGGAATTTAATGTAAAAATAGGAATACTGCTAAATATTTTTAAAATGAAACTTCACGGTGTCATATTTTAGCTTGAAAGCTATATGTTCCCTACGCCGCAAGGTGTCTGCTGGCTTACGAAGATAGCTTATTATCGTTTGTAGTAAATTAGTAATAGTAATGGTAGTTGTGATTCAGCAGGAATACCTGTTAGCTAGCTAGGTAGTATACTACTAAACTCTTGCACAATGCACAAGTTGGAAATATTTTATTCATGATATAGACACCATTCCCATTCCACGGTGGCCGTATTATATATAACTAACCAGGCTACGCATTTACTGTTCGTCTGAAATAACACTGCACGCACGCGGAATGAATTAGCTTATAAACTCACCTTTTGCAGTTCCAGAAATGTGTTTATATCGTAATTGCGAGCAAACGTTCATATAACAGTGTTTGCAGGAACAGTCACGTTCCTGTATGCTAATATTCATATTTGTTTGCTATTACAGCATTTGCCGGGTGAGTAGGCCTAGAAAGCCCAGTTCTGATTTAGAGAGTATCCGTGTGCGCTACCAACCTGCTGGGCTGCTCATCAGTCCTTTTTCGCTGCCGTTTGTGGGGGCTATAAGCCGTGGTACAAGAGGCCTACGCCTCATTTCCTTTGCAATTACAACTTCACTCTCTGAACAGGGAAATTCCATATGAAAAAGTATATTCGAGTGGATTTATTTGAAAATAAGTCCCCCTTTAGTGGCTTTACTGAAGCATGTTTGCTAGCTAGTTACACGTGATAGAGCCATACTCGTCAACGCTGCTTGATACCCGGAATCGTCCCAATCTCCCTTGCGTGTAGGACGTTCATAAACGTAACAAAAGACAGTGCTGGTTGGGTTGCCAGAGTTTGTTAAATACCCCTCATTTAGGTGTTTTTGAAAAATGTATGAAGTTCTAGACTCTAGAGTATATGCAGAGATGAGCAGTATTTCTGTTACTTGTATTTGAAAAACGTATTTCAATTACTTTTGAGTATTTTGTCATTTGTATTTGACAGGGCTGAAAAAAATCAAATGTAATTTGTAACAAGATACTTTAGGGTGGAGTAATTTTGTATTTTCAAAATACTCAAAATACTTTATCCATGATTCAAAGAACATAAAAAAAGAACAACAGTACACTTAGACACACTCACACAGTGATTTTTAGACCCACTCTGTCGGTTGGACAAGGCAGTGAATGCATGCACACGTGGATGCATGCATGTATCTGGTCGCAGGCAGCTATTGAAAATTCAGCGCTTGTTTTCACACAAGCCTACTCACAGTATTCTAAGTGGCGTTTTGAGAAATCGTGACGTGACGTGGAAAGTTAGAAAAGACGATTTCTCAAAACGCCACTTTGTGACTCCAGAAACACTAGCTAGCATGTACAATTCATGCTGATTTGTTTGCAAGTTTGTACTGTACTATTTTCAGTATTTTTCTTTTATATACAAATAGCATCACAGATAAGAAATTGGTTGTCAATAGCCCAAACAACCAAAATGGAGGGAGTAATGTGGGCAACTAATTAGGAGATGCAAAAGATGTGATTGTGCCTCCAACACTTAACAGCATGGCGCTCCCACTGTCGTTAAATGCACTCCCTGGAGAAATATTGTCCAATTTTTGGAAAATAGACAGCTATTTCAGATAGAAGCAGACAGAAGGATCTACAATATGCATTTGAAGGTTATATTCAAGATATCACACTGACTCAGCAACAAAATGACGTAAAAAATAAATAAGATAGAAGCGAAAGCCTACAGATCACAGAGTAAAAGTGAACCACCGCATCACCTGGCGATTGAGACAGAGGACAACGACATTAAGGAGCAACACTGTTCCTGTAAAGCTGGGTAGGTCTCTATTCACTATTTCAATCATTAAAAAGCAAAATCAGTAGGCCTATATAACGCTACATTCAGTAGTAAGTTAGCTAGCATTAGCTAACTAACGTAACATTAGTAGCCTATAGTGTGCTCTAACTACATTACTCTGGTTAGCTCCACAGGTAGCTCCATACCCTGGACCTCTGTAAAGCAAAAAATATCAGCAGTGTGTCAGCCCAGTCCTCCACAAGATTTGGGTACTCGGGACTGGGCTAGCTTCCTATTGACAAAGTGCTTAAATAGTAATGAAAAAATAGTATTACATTTTGACATCAAGGTAACGTTACCCACAGGTTTTTTAGAGCTTGACTGTAACATCTTAACGTTAGCAAGCTGGCTGGATCACGAATAACAAAGCTTAAATTTTGTCTAACTTTACCAACGTTGCAACCCGGAGCTGTATATCCAGACCGTGGCCATGTTAGCTTAGCTGGCTAACACTTTTCAGGATTTGATTTTGGTTTTGTAAGGGAAAAAAAACGTATATCTCCTTCCAACCTCTCTGGGTAACGAGTGTCACTGTTACAAGTTCCCCAGGCACAACGTTTAACCATAATTAGCTAAAAATCCACAAAACCAGCTCGAAAATGAAGAAAATCTCAAATTTTTCCGTCAAAGTCAATGGAGTACAGCAAAAAACTGTCGGACCTCTGTCGGAGTCTGTCAAATACTGCGCTGTGATTGGCCAGTCTGCGTTTTGGGGCGTGGTTTAGCGAAGGGTCAATTGGAGACAAGTTGTTTTTTTTGAAAATACAAATACATGTATTTTATCTGATACATTTTCTGGCACCAGTATTTTGTATTTTGATCTGATACATTTATTTGAGGGGTATTTTGTAACAAGATACATTTTGATGTATCTTTGCCCATCTCTGGGTACATGTAGCAAGAACCTTTCGACTGACAACAAATGTAACATTTTTGGTTTCTAATGTGCCAAGACACTACATTTTTCTAGACTAGATGGGCTCCCAGCCTACAGTAGAAGTCAGAATTACATGCCAGGTTAGGTGACTGTAAAATAAGCACTGCTTTGAATTATCCAGACGGAAAAGAAAATATGGACATGACAGTACTGATATGAAGGTATTTTTTCATAAACCTAATCAATCAAGAATTACTGCTGGTTCAAATTTAAACCCCAGCTCAGAGAAAAGCAGCTCTTTCCTGTAAGCTTGGGTCCAGATGCAAAGGCTGTTAGGCTAGCAGGTCTGTGGCCAGGCACACTCCAAACAAAGGCAGAGGAGTTGAGAAATACATCAACATTGTGTTTTTCTCTCGGAGGAAACAATTTCTTTCCTTTGCGCCCATCAGCTGCGCTGCTTTTCTTGTGCACTCTCTTTAACTGACTCTGAAGATAAATCCAACATTCGCAATGGCTTGAGCTTTCGCACAAGAGACAGAAAGGGAAGAGAGCCCTCATGTTTTGCTTCAGGTCGGCGAAACACATGGAGTTCAAAAAAGGCAAATATTGCCGCTTCTGCAATCATTACCTTACAACTCTACTGGGGCCTGGTTTCCCTCTTATGAAACAAGACACCGGCATGTCTAGATTCAAGATCAGACTGTGGGGTTCATCCACACACTAGAACAGTGTCTTAACAGCATAAGCCAGCAGCCCCAGGTTCTCGCTTCTTTGCAGACTTTCACAGAAAAAGAGTTATGAGTGCTCTGATATTTTTTGTACTTTCAGGTACCCCAGAGATGGTTTAAAATGCACTGGAAACAAGGCTAGTCTCGTGATGTTGTGCAAGATGAAACATGATTGCTCGACTTCTGTTTTAATTTGGAGGAGCTCTTGTTTCCCGTTTCCTGCCCTCTGACCCAACATTTGCTTCTGTGTAACTGGCCACTGGAAAAAGCTACAGCGCAATGTGTGCAGGTGAGAGAGCCGGATAGGCCCACATGTGATCCTCTGTGCGGGAATGTAAGGGGAGTCACACAAACATTGTCCATTGAACAGATGAAGTATGGCCTGGCACTAAAATGATTGACTCCAAATAATTTTCCTCAATTAATCGGAACCAGCAAGAACAAAACTTAATGAGAGGTATACACAATACTTGTTCAGTCACTGATTTTGTGAGCTCCTCACAGAACTCTATGTGAAATGAAGAAATGAATACTGTGATAATCATCCAAAATGCTAACATAGTGGCTTTAGAAATAATAAGTACATTTGACACTTACATTTTAAGCATTTAGCAGACGCTCTTATCCAGAGCGACTTACAAGATGTGCATTAATACATGGTAGGAACAAGCATAGTTTGCGCACAAGATCAGTGCAGTAATACAGCAATAGATGTCATTATAGGCAACTGCATACCATACCTGTAACACGGGGAAGGAAAAGGTTAGTCATTTTTTAATTTTATTATTTTATTAAATGAGTAGGCAGGGATACATATACAAGAAGTGTTGAGCAAGTGAAGGTGAAGACAATTGGGTAGATGTACAGGATTCAGTGGTAGTGGAGTCTGAAAAGGTGGGTTTTGAGTCTCTTGTGGAAGATTGCAAGTGATTCTGCGATCCTGATCGATTGCGGAAGGGCGTTCCACCACCGAGGGGTCAGGACAGAGAAGAGGTGAGACCGCGAGGAGCGGCTGCCGGGCGCCCGGAGGGATGGGACAGTCAGTTTGCCAGAGGAGGCTGAGCGGAGTGGTCTGGCTGGGGTGTAGGGTGTAATGAGTGTCTGGAGGTAAGGGGGAGCAGTTCCTCTAGCCGCCTCAAAAGCAAGCACCAGTGAGTTGAATCTGATGCGTGCTGCGATGGGGAGCCAGTGCAGAGAGGAGAGTAGAGGCAGCATTCTGGACTAGCTGCAATGGCTTGATGGCATAGGCCTGCCAACAAGGAATTGCAGTAGTCCAGACGCGAGTTCACCAGAGCCTGGACCAGGAGTTGTGTGGCCTCTTGGGTGAGGAACGGTCGTATCCTCCGGATGTTGTGGAGGGAGAGTCGGCAGGTCCGGGTGATCGCTGCGATGTGGCCCGAGAAGCACAGCTGGTTGTCCAGGGTCACTCCAAGACTCCTAGCAGACTGGGACGGAGACACTATAGAGCCTTCCACGGTGATTGAAGCATCAATCATCGAGGAACCCTTTGCTGTGAGGAAGAGCAGCTCAGTCTTCCCCAGGTTCAGCTTCAGGTGGTGGGTGGACATCCAGGCAGAGATGTCAGCCAGGCATGGAGAGATCCGTACCGGGACCTGTGTCTCAGATGGAGAGGAGAGAAGTACATATTATATGATCCAAAAATCACCCCTCTCAGTCACTGAGATCTCTTCTTCTAGTCATGGTAGCTAAAACAATGGGAAACTGGGCCTGCCCAAATTTTTTATAGATGACCCTAAGCATGATGGGATGTTAATTGCTTAATTAACTCAGGAAGCACACCTATGTGGAAGCACCTGCTTTCAATAAACATTGTACCCCTCATTTACTTAAGTGTATTTCTTTATTTCTTTATATATATCATCGTCGGCATCGCAGTCTCATGAGACCATAGATTCTTGTGCCTTGTAGTCAGGTTTTGGTGCACCGTCTTCTGTGGCTATGTCCAATCGTTGAGAGGCAAGTTTTGCCGCAGTTGATGCAGGTTAAAGTTGGTGCTGATGTAGTTGGAGCAGCGTTCATATTATCCTTCCTCTTCTGACGTTGTGTCTCTGTGTTGCGCCAGGGTGGCTTCGTTTTTCAGCAGTCCGTCTTGTAAGGTCTGTTGCCAGAGAGGGGGCAATCTTAGGCAGTGTCTTCCAAGGTATTCACATCAATTCCAAAACATTGGAGGTCTTTTTTTACAGAGGTCCTTGAACCGGAGGTGGGGGTGGCCAGTAGGTCTCTTACCAGAGGATAATTCTCTGTAGAGAATGTCCTTTGGTAGGCATCCGTCCTCCATCCGTCGAACATAGCCAAGCCAGCTGTCTCATCACTGTCTCAGGTAAGAGTGCAAACTAGGGAGGTTTGCCCTCTCCAGGATGGAGGTGTATGGTACTCTGTCCTGCCAGGTGATACCAGTAGGCGCCTCAGGCAGCGCAGGTGAAAGGTATTCTCTCTTGGTGTGCATAGTGTCCAGGTTTTCGCCACCATAGAAAAGTGTGCTGGTGACACAGGCACTGTAGACCTGTATTGTCATGTGCACTGTCACTATAGGAACATTACATTAGTACAGAAACAAAATCACAAGCTCATACAGTAGCAGATGATAAATATCTCATAATTTAATTATGATATAAAAATCTTTACAAAATTTAAATCACATCTAAACCAACAACAGTCAGATGAAATCCTTGCAAGTGTAGGCAAGCCACTCCACGTCCCGCTTTCCTTGTGGACGACCCTTCCAGAACAGCAGCAGCCAAAACGTGTGTATTATAGGGGAACTCTCAAGCACTGCCCCTCATGGTGGCTCTTCTGAAGGGGCAGGTCTCAAGCGCACTTATGCCTGGCACACCTTACCACTACAGGAAGGGATATTTCAGAATAAGATTCTGTGCATAGACTGAAGTAATAATGCACCATTCCCTGTACAAAGTCAATTTAGTGCTGCCCCATAGTGGGCTAAAACAACCTCAACCAAGCAGTTCACTACAAACATGAGGGCACCTGATTGTTGCTCTTTTACAGTTTTGATAGTCTGCATTCTCTAAAAGCACTAGTGGAAAAATAATAAATTTGAGGATATATATATATATATATATATATTTTTTTTTTTTTTTTACAAACAATGAGTGATTAAAGGTTTTAAAAAACAAACAAACAAAAAAAAAAACCTCAATGATATTGTGAACTTTCTAAATATTGCGAAACAACTTTTCCTGTGTCCATTCTGCTGAAAAAATGTAAAATACACGATCAAGCTTGAAGAGTGACCACACCTAAACAACCAGGAAGAAGTTTAAGACTCACCTTAAAAAACAACAAACCAACCAACAAAAAAATCCTATGAACAAGATGACATGCAATGGCCAGTTATGAACAGGAACCTTTTCTACATTCCTTCCTACCAAAACCTCAAGCACACAAGTGGCTAAACCTGGTCCTGGAGTGCTATAGGGTCTGCTACTTTTTGTTTTCGCCCTAAATTCAGGAACCAATTTAGACCCAAGTAACTGAGTGAGGTGAGCTCACTGTGCAAACAACTACTTTAATTGATCAAGTAAGTGCTGAGAAATAATGAAACCAGCAGACCCTGCGGCTCTCCAGGGCCAGGGTTGGCCACCCCTACTCTAGCAGAATGGCTGTAACCAGGTTTAGCCATGTGTAACCAGCTGTAACAACTGTATTACACCAGATTTTCACAAGGCTTTTCATTTTTAAACAGTCTTCCAAGACTGTCAGCCAATGACTTCTCAACTGATTAAGCTAGTCACCTTCAGGGCTGATGTAAGGGCAGATTAGGCAGGTGTACAGCGTACCAGCGTATCAGGCCACTCTATAAACAGGACATTTCAGTCTTCAATCCCATTGGGTGGACAAGTGAGTAGAGCCATTACTGATGACCAATTAGTAACTTAACTTATACCATTCTTGTTCCTTGCTACCAGCCAAATAAAGAAGCCTTATGCTGTTGGGATTAGAAAATCAAGACCAGGCCAACAATCCCTCAAAGACACTAAATGCATTCTCAAAAACTGCATCAATAAAAAATGAATTTGAACCAAAGTGGATTAAGACAACAATGTAAGCCACATTGACTATGTAACAGAACTACAACAATTCAAACAGATTGAGATGCGATTCAAACATTTACCACAGCATGCATGTACATTGGATGTGTATTTATACAACAGTCAGTTAGCTGAGTGCGTAGACACCTCTGTCTTCATTCCATTTTTGTCCTTTTTTGGCACAAAAGTCAGTGGGATTGCATGCTGCACAGCAATACAGCCAATATACAACACATTACATGATGAAAAACTAAAAGAGATAAATGCACACTGAATTTTTTAAAGGTGTATTTAAATATCCACACTTCCCCAGAAACTTAAATGACTATCCCTGAAAAATAGGTGATTTATGCCAGGATACAAACCGACAACAATACATTTTGTCCTTATTTTTGCGTAATGAAATTAGGCATAGCAAATGTTCCTGTTTTCCATGCATGATGAGTTTGGCTATTGTTGAAGGACAATGTGCATTACAGTCACGTTGCATCAGGGCTTTTTGTTGTTGTAAACAACTGGTTAAAAACAGGAAGTTCTGTACAAAATGAAAAATGAGTGTTGGCGCTGTGAAAGAAAGCGGAAATATAAAAACCTGCAGTGAGAAATTAAGGCATCAATCCATAAAACATTGCTAAAAATGGAAATAAAAGATTCCTTTATGTTATTTTATCCTTCACCTAAGCATTGGAGGGGGTCTGGCATAGCAGCAAAATCCAAGGTAAAGGTGAGACAGACCCCAACGTTCAGAGACATAAGGCACCTAGGATAAATCCCTCTACCTCCAACAGTTCTGTTATGTTAAAGTCCTCATATCCTGTGAATATTCTTTGATTGTGGTAAAGTTTGCATAATATTCATAAACATATCAATGATAATGGGTGGCAACTACATCTACATGGTTGAGGGTGGTTGGTGTTCCAGTTGAAAGTGTACAAACAGTATGGCCTATGAAGTCGGGACACCTGTGGGAAGTCTTGACACTTCAAAGAATAGTTATGACGTCTTGCACCTGTAGTGTGACGAAAGGCAGAACTAACTTCATCATCTTCCTTACAGAGTCATTGGACAGTCCACAGATGCTTTCTGTAACCAGAGGATCAAAAGGAGAAAGCAGATGGACAGTGTGGATCCACAGATCCGCTCTCTGTATTCTGGCAGCTCCAAGCTCCTGCGATAACCACTTCTGGTCGTGTTGCCCATGTGGCATGTGCACGCGCGCAGAGTTAATAATGGCACTTGTGAGGCTGATTCGTATAGAGGAGTCTACCTATCCCTGACCGGCCACAGTTTTCTCTCATCCATGGAGCCGGCAAGGTGGACGGGAGGGCTGGCTGCCCTGGGGCGCAGAGGTGAAGCACTGGGGATGCCGCGTTGCGTGAGGCTAGGCCATGCTGTCAGTCCCGCAGCTCCCGCTCCAGGTACTTCTGCAGCCGCAGGCAGCGGGGGCAGGAGGGAGACTGCGCCTTGCAGGCTGAGTGGAACACAGTCTTGCACACTTTACACCTGCGGGGCAGAGGATGGGGGTGAGTCACATGGGCTCAGGTACAGTGTGCCTAGCTGTAAACATACTTCGATAAAAAGTGGAAAAATGTTTGATGGGATCTTTGCCCTTGCTCTTGTGAAATTGGAGATTTAAAGAGACCAACAGCAGCGAAAACACACCTCTATACAAGGAGTGTGTTTTAATTCAGGCCAAGGGTTATGGTAAATGGAAGTGATTACGATATGAATCATCTTACAACTGCAATGTTGCCAGTAATGACTGGATTTCATTACTGGCAGTGCCTGAGCACAGCTATTTATTGTAATCCAGATTTGTCTACAAATGACTACCCAATCTACAGAACATGTTGGTGAGAGCGGACTTCCCTCCATTCACTCCACCTCACTTCCTCAACACAGTGTTGCCTGGGAATTATCATTTTGCTAACCGTCAACAGTGTAATTTTATATATAGAACTAAAACCTTCAACCTTCCATGCACTGGGAAGTATTTTGCCATCAAAGGAATCATTTCCTGTAATACCACCAATGTCATCTACATTACCATGCAAAAGTCTTAGGACACTCAGAAAAAATCGAGTTAAACACATTTATCTGAGCAGTAAGTGTTTATTTGGTCAAAAAAAACACTACATAACATTGAAGTAAACACAAAGAAACATTAATACAATGAAAAGTAACAAAACCTTATTGTGTTTTTAAAACAAGTCAGTATTTTGGGAGGCCTACCTTACCCCGCATTCTAACAGGGGGCGATACTAGGCGAATAAATCGCCCAGTGGCCGTTCACCACGCTTGACTGGCTTCCTCAAAAATGCTTCCGACATGCTTACAAAAATGTTGCATGGTAAACGAATAGTTCATCATAGATTTTGAGAATCTTTATTATAAATATTAGTTGGCTAGCAGTATCGTTTCCTTCAATTTCAGAAGGCTTTTTGCAATTGCGGCCATTTACTTGCGCTGGAAACAGCTCGCAATTTGTCTCTGGTACGTTTTCCAAACGTTTTTCCAAACGTACCCATGCGATAAAAAATAGCCTTTTAACCAACACAAACATTAAATAAGATGTATGTAGGCCATATAAGTTTAGCTAGCTATAAATATTTATGCTTTTAGGATTAAAAAAAGTATGGGGGTACTGCAGACCGCTGTTAACAGTTTCTCCTCACTCATGTTGAAGTGTCAGAACTAGGAACAAAATTTCGGTGTTGTGTTGGTTTCCGCGTGGAAGGTAAAAAGAGCAAGACATGAATTTGATTGGCTCTTACCGGGCGATATTGCCCGAAAGTTCAGAATTTTCAACTTTTCTGTGTCGCTGCCACGCCCACAAATTGGCCAATCGGTCAAGCGGCGGAAGTCGCCGGAAGTCACCCACTCTCGTAGAGAATCAATGCATTTCCGGCAGCTCGTCGCCGAATCGCCCCCTGTTAGTTTGAGGGGTTAGAATGCAAAACTGAAGCAAATCACTTTGGTAGAGTGCTGTGTAATTTTTTCAAGTAGTTCTGTGGTAAATAAAGCTTCTTGCAAGATTTGCCATAACTCTTCCTTTGACTTTTCATTCTTTTCCCAGTCCAGGTGATCCCACGCAGCTTCAATTATGGTGAGGTCGGGGCTCTGAGGTGGCCAATCTGATACTGTGAAAGTTCCATCTGCACACTTTCGCTCCAAGTAGGTTGTTTTAATTGTGTTTGGGGTCGTTATTGTGCTAAAAGAAAGTTTTTTCCCATCAGTCATTTTCCCGAAAGTGATTCATGATGAATCAAGATCTGTTTATATTTCTCAGCATTCATAATTCCATCGATTTTGACGAGATCCCCTACACCATTGGCTGAAATGCACCCCCAGACCATGACAGAACCACCACCATGCTTCACAGAAGGCTGCAGACAGGTATCAATGTACTTCTCGACAACTCTTCTTCTGACAAACTGGCGTCTTCGTGAACCAAAAATGTCAAATTTGGACTCATCGCTCCATAAGACTTTCTACCACTGGTTGTCGCTCCATGCTTTATGGTCTTTCTCGTATTGTAATCTCTTCGGCTTGTTGTCTTTCCGCAAAAATGCCTTTCTTAGCTGCAACACGTCCTACAAGACCATTTCTGCCAGATGCTGAGAAAGAACTTCACTGGATTTCCTTCTGTCCCTCAAAGAAGTGACCTTTAAGTATTGTTCATCAGATGCAGACAGCTTTTTGGGTCTTCCACTGCGTTTGGGGGCTTCAACTTGCCCTGTTTCTTCAAATTTCTTTATGACAGCTTGAACACTTCATCTTGAAAATCCGGTTAGGCGGGCTATTCCTCGCTGAGAACTGCCTTTTTGATGCAAAAGTATGATTTTAAGTCTGTCAAACTGTGTTAGCTTAGCCATTTCCAAACCTCTCCTCGAGGCACCCCAGCCATTCCATGCATTTGTTAAATTCTACCACCAGCACATTCAGCTAATCAATACCTCGTTAAGTTGAATCAGTTCAAACATGGAATGGCTGGAGTGCCTTGAGGAGAGGTTTGGAAACAAAACCTGTGTTCTTCTAGCCATCTCACAAGATATCAATAAGAAATTATGGTTACTTTTTATTGTATTAATGCTTATTTGTATTTATTGTAATGTTATATAGTGTTTGTCCAAGCAAATAAACACTTACTGCTCAGATAAATAGCTTTAAACATACTTGAAATGCTTTTGTGGCTTAGCATAATTTGGCAAGACCACTTAAAACCAGGATCTCAGAGCATAATAGTGCTATAAGAAATCATGGTTTTAAAAGCCCTTAATGAAGACTTTGTTATTTATCTATTCCTCTGAATATTTTGTACACTTGTATTCATTGCCCTGAATTATGTTGCTTGATGTTATGCTCCAGGTGACATATTCAATATTAGCCCAGTATACTCTATGTTTTCCTTGGCTCTTATGGAACTATTTTCATCTATGATCTTGTGCCCGCTGTTATGTCTGCTGTAGTTTGTCATTTGTTGTGGTTGTCACATGCATGATATGGAATACTAGCACTGTCTCTGTATAGACTATAGAGACACTACCATCTGATTACAATGTAACCAATTTTTACCACATGATGTTTGACGGTCATTGTGGCCTGCTGCTGTGTTATGAGTTTTATTGTTTGTCTTTATTACCTGAGAAGCATTTGTAAAATTTGTATTTGTACGTTGGGGACATCTTAGTGTTCTTTTTTATTTTTTTTAACAGATTTATTCTAAACTTATTCGCACAGCCCGAGAGAGCAGCCGCACGTCACACCAGCTCCCGTCTTTTTTTTGTCTTTGGTCCTATTTCCGCTACTTTCCTACTTTTTTTTAGTTTTTTCTCATTCCTTTCGTATTATATTATTATGCTTGTTTGAGTTTTAGGTAGCTCTTAGTTAGTTAGTGTTTATTAGCCGAATCATGGGTCGAGGCTACGCAAAGGAAACACTACTGGAAATTGGAGAACAATGGACACTTTTGGGCTTCGCTTCGCGTTTCGCACCGGAGAGAAATAGCCTACCGCCTGGGATGCGCCCCAGCCGAAGAGGCTGCAGAGCCGGCGTTAAAACGAGAGAAAGACAGGAAAGAAACAGGTGGAGGAAGCAGAGTTTTAAACCTTGCCTTCCGTCGATCATAATGGGGAATGTAAGATCATTAAATGACAAGAAGATTGACGAACTCACAACCTTGTTGAATGATCAGCGCTAATATTGGGAAAGCAGCGCACTATGCTTCACGGAGACCTGGCTACATGGAGAGCCAGACTCAGCAGTCGAACTCACCGGCTTTTTGATGGACTAAGCCGCAAGAAGTCCGCAGGTGGGCTTATTCTCTATATTAACATTAAATGGTGTAACCCTGGGCATGTGACTGTGAAAGAGACTATCTGTACTCCTGATATAGAGCTGCTGGCTGTGGGGCTCAGACCATATTATCAGCCTAGAGAGTTCTCACATGCCATTGTTGTTGTTGTGTACATTCCACCGTCGGCAAATGCGGCGAGAGCGTGTGACGTCATCCACTCCACTGTTGCGCGACTGCAGACAGACCACCCCGGAGCCTTTCTGACAATCAATGGCAATTTCAATTACGCCAAACTCCCCAAGACCTTGACAGGCTTCACTCAATATGTGAAGTGCAGCACTAGGGAGAATAAGATCCTGGACATGATGTATGCCAACGTGAAGGAGGCATACAGCTCCTCAGCCCTCCCCCCCCGGGCACCTCTGACCACAACCTGATACGCCTTGTTCCTACATACAAGCCCGTCGTCATGCGCCAGCCTGTCACCACCACAGCTGTGGTCAGGAGAGGCTGCAGGACTGCCTCCAGATCACAAACTGGGACCTGTTCACAGAGGATTTCAGGGAGGACGTAGAGGGTCTCGCGGACTGCATTACACTCAACATTAGGACTTACATTTTACATTTTAAGCATTTAGCAGACGCTCTTATCCAGAGCGACTTACAAGATGTGCATTAATACATGGTAGGAACAATCATAGTTAGCGCACGAGATCAGTGCAGTAATACAGCAATAGACATAATTGCAGGCATCTGCGTACCATACCTGTAACACCGGGAAGGAAAAGGTTAGTGTAATTTATTTTTATTTTAAAAAAAATATTTTTTAGGAGTATAGTGTTGAACAAGTAAACAGTGGTGAAGACAATTTAGCTAGATGGACAGAGTTCAGTGGTAGTGGAGTCTGAAGAGGTGGGTTTTGAGTCTCTTGTGGAAGACTTGTGAGGAGAGCATCGTACCCACAAAAAAGGTGCGCTGTTTCCCCAACAACAAACCATGGATAAACAAGAACATCAAAGCCCTACTAAACAGGAAGAAGAGGGCCTTCATGGCTAAGGACAGGGAGGGGGTAAAGTCAGTTCAGAAGGAGCTGAAGGGAGAATTGAGGAGAGCCAAGAAGGGTTACAAGGAGAAAATTGAGGGCAAACTTGAAGACAACAGCACCAGGGAAGTGTGGGATGGACTTAAGAGAATCACAGGACAGAAACAGGCAGGTCTGGACGAGGGAGGGGGGCAGGATCGTGCAAACGAGCTGAACCTGTTCTTCAACAGATTTTATGTGCCTCCCCCCACCCACACTCCACCTGCCGGGAGAGTGTCCCAGTCAGCTGCCCAAATACACATCCAGGACAATGCCCGCCCCCACCCCCTGCTGGGAGAGTGTCCCAGTCAGCTGCCCAAATACACACCCAGGACAATGCCCCCCAGCCACCCCCACCCCCACCCCCTGCCGGGAGAGTGCCCCAGTCAGCTGCCCAAATACACACCAAGGACAATGCCCCCCAGCCCATGCCCCCCACCTCCACCTCCCCCCTCCACCAGGCCACCCATATCAAGGAGCCAGGTGAGAAGAGAGCTATCAAAGCTCAACTCCCGGAAAGCCATGGGCCCAGATAATATCAACCCCAGGGTGCTCAAAGCGTGCGCTGGACAGCTGGCTGGAGTCTTCCAGCACCTCTTTAACCTCTCCCTGAGGCTGAAGAGGGTACCCCAGCTATGGAAGACCTCCTTCATTGTTCCGGTGCCCAAGAAAGGACGTCCCGGTGCCCTCAATGACTACAGGCCAGTGGCACTGACGTCACATGTCATGAAGGTATTTGAGAGACTGGTTCTGCAGAACCTTAGACCCATGGTGAGTGAGTCCCTGGACCCCCTGCAGTTCGCGTACCAGGCCAAAATCGGCATGGACGATGCCATCATCTACCTGCTGCACACACCTGGAGAAGCCGGGTTGCACAGTGAGAGTCATGTTTTTGACTTCTCCAGTGCTTTTAACACCATCCGGCCCCTTCGTCTTGCAGATAAGCTCTCAGCGGCTTGCAGATAAGCTCTCAGCCATGCAGGTAGACCAAGACCTGGTGGCCTGGATCACAGACTACCTTATGGGTAGACCTCAATACGTCCGGCTGCAGGGCAGCCTGTCGGAGGTGGTGACGAGCAACACCGGCGCCTCCCAAGGAACTGTACTGTCACCTTTCCTGTTCACCCTCTACACCACTGACTTTAGCCACAACTCTGGAACATGTCACCTCCAGAAGTTCTCGGATGACTCCACCATCGTGGGCTGCATCAGCGAGGACAATGAGGAGGAGTACAGAGGTGTGGTTAGGAGCTTCGTCAGTTGGGCCGAGGAGAACCACCTCCAGCTCAACACTGGCAAGACCAAGGAGCTGGTAGTGGACTTCCCACGGAGCAAGAAGCCCCCGAGGGGCCCCCCAACTCCCATCACCATCAAGGGGGAGGAAGTTGAGATGGAAAACTCATGCAAGTTCCTGGGAGTGCACCTGAACAAGAGGCTGGACTGGACGGACAACACGGAGGCCCTCTATAAGAAAGGACAGAGCAGACTGTACTTCCTTAGGAGGCTCAGGTCCTTCGATGTGTGCAGCAGGCTGCTGAGGATGTTCTACCAGTCCGTGGTAGCCAGCGCACTGTTCTTTGCCGTGGCCTGCTGGGGTAGCAGCGCCAAGGCTGGGGAGACCGACAAACTCAACAAGCTGGTGAGGAAGGCTAGCTCTGTTGTTGGCGAAAAACTGGACAGCCTGGAGGCAGTGGTGGAGAGGAGGATGAGAGACAAACTGTTGACCATCCTGAATAACCCCTCCCACCCCCTCTATGATGAGCTGAGACAGATGGAGAGCACCTTCATCCACAGGCTCATCCAATTCACGTGCAGAACGGAGCGGTTCAAGCGCTCAGCCATCAAACTGTACAACAATGAACATTGAACACTGTATTTTAGCTCTCACTCTCTACTGCTGTACCTACCCTACATTCTTTGCACATCTCACTGTTGCCCTGATTGCTACTTGATCTCAGTATTTTTTTTCTTAGTACTTCAGTACACTGGTATGCGCTGTGTATCTGATGGACTTGCACTACCTCCAGTATGATCACTGCTAGGTAGTTTTTTTAATTCTTGTATCTTAGCATCTGGTATTTCAATATACTATGATGTTCTGTATGTCTGTATAGCTGCTAGGTTTTTACTCTGGTTTTTTAAATATACTTATCTTGTATTTATTATTCAGTATACTGTGATGTCCTGTATGTCTTGTGTGTTCTTTCACTGCCTCCTGTATCATTGCTGCTGTGACAAACCAAATGAATAAAGGCTATCTTATCTTAGATTTACGATTAAAATGGTGATGATACATTTTTATATTTTCCATCATGTCTGTCCACTCAGTCATGTGACATATGCAAGCCTGGAATGATTATGACGATAATTTACTGTTATCCAGTCTGCCTGGATTGAGTTTATTTAACTACCCCTCTCGGACAGTGAAACTATGTGAGAGGCAGAGGTAAGTAAATGTGTTTAAACAATACCAATTTAGTAAACAGTTAATGAGCCACTGCATTGCATTGCATGGGTCAATTACTTCTGGATGGCGTCAATAGTTTGTTAGTTAGCATCTTTTCCTCATATTTTCATTAATGAACAACAGTTTTGGAGATTCTATTATAAGCACAATTTTTACTGCCCAGCAATTTGGTGGTAAATTTCTGTACAGCTCTATTCTGAATTATCTTGTAATAAATTAAATTAATTATAAATATGAATTATTGTGAAGTTATATTCTGAAACTGTACAACTTGATGTCAATCAGGTAGAGGAGACTGCAAGGACATGGTTCTCTGAACTTTTCTTAGGTTTGCAAGTGAAATTGGTTGACAAAGCTAAGCCCTTGGTCTCTTACTTTAATTCCTTTATTTTATTAAATATTTATTTTGTCTTATGACTGTAAATGATTAGCTTACCATGCTTTTTCAACATGAATGCACGTGCCAGTAAAGCACACTGAAATGATAAATTATATTAATAATGCTATACAACAGCCCTCCAGGTTCAGCATTGTGCACACCCTCAATACACCGCTACACGCTTTGTGCTCCAGCAGGGAGAGACCCCTCAGCCATACCTGGTGGTGCTTTCAAACTCGAAGGGGAAGATGATGCCGTTGGTGTTGCAGATCTGGCAAATGAAGCCCCTCTGAGTGCAGAGGTCACAGTGGTAGACGTGGTTGGATGCAAACTGGATCAGGGACAGCAGGAAGGACTCGTAGTGGCCGTCTGCAATCTACACCCAGACAGACACACCGGCAGGAGAGGGGGCCATTGTCACACTGCGTTGCAATATTAGTTGGCTAATGTTTAACCTGGCTCTCCAGCTACTGTTTTCTTAGGACACTAAGACTTGACAGTGCAAATAACTGTTGAAGTACACCCAGTTTCTATTTTGTACTATGCACACAGGCCTAGCACAGAATTTGTGCATCTGCAAACACAGCTTTAATTACAATGCTATTGTTACAGTTATGATAATATTGGTGGCTTTTAGAGATCAGTTTAGAGACAATTGCTCATGGAATGGCTACTGTACCTCTCTTAAATCAGTCACACTGTACAGATTGCAGGACTCCAGCAAGTAATTCCTCTGGTCCAGCCTAGAGATAAGAGCTGGTTAGGAATGCATTGTAATCTCTTAAGCCACAGCGTAACCTACATGACCACTGACACGTTGTCAACTCCACAGTTATTCACACCCTTCATAACGATGAGCAAAACTGGCTACATAAAATAAACAGGTTAAGGTCGATTTACCTTAAAAAGAGCCCCAGGACCAGTAATGGAAAAAACTCCTTAACATCAATGACCCCAATGATCCAATGATATTTCACCGTAGGTATAGGTTCTTTTGAACATGTCTTGAGCATGTACACCTGCAGAGGGTTTTTGTGTTAGAAGAAGGATGCTTATACCTATACATAGAAGAACCTGCGCCTACGGTGAAATATGGTGGGGGATCTTTGATGTTATGGGGTTGTTTTGCATCTACTGGTCCTGGGGTTCCTGTTAAGGTCAATGGAAACATGAACTACATGAAATCAAGTACCAAGACATTTTGGCCAAAAACATGTTTCCCTCTGCCAGGAAGCTGAAACTTGGCTGCAAATGGATCTTTCAGCCAGACAATGATCTCAAGCATACCTCAAAATCAACCAAGGAACTGTTAACTAAGCACAAAATTACTGTTTTGCAACAGCCATCTCAGTCTCCAGACTTGCACCCGATCAAAACTTTTTGCACAGATCGAAGGATCTTGAACAATTCGGAATGGAGGAATGGACAAAGATTTTCCCTAATATGCTATCATAAATCTCATAAAGAACTATAGAAGATGACATCTTAATGCAGATTTATTTTTGCTGGATTTTATTTAAAATAATTATTAGGGGTGTGAATAACTGTGATATTACTTGTTAAACAAAATTAATGTAACAATTTTATTAGTATAAAATAAAACAATGTAACATTTCTCATTACCTGTATTGTTCATTGTATAGCCTTTTTTGCTCATCTTAATCAAGGTTGTGATCATTTTGGAGTTGACTGTACCTAGTAACCTACCTCTGACCTGTCAGCATTTCAAACAACAAACTTAACCATGTGTTATGCAAAAACCTTGTATGCCTATTTTTATTTATTTACACATATTGACATTTCCAGCTCTATGCACTTTAAAGTTCACAACCCTGTGTGATTAGACATAATGTTGTGCTGGCAAATTAAAATACAGGGCTTTTTTTTTTTTTTTTTTTTTTTTTTTTTAATTTATTGAGGTGATGTTACCACCTATGTAATGAGATTGAGAGGCAGGCTGCAGAGCCCCAGGCTGGCTCAGACTCACTTGGCTTGGATCGTCTTGCCGATGCCACTGCGGCAGGTAAGCAGGTAGTCTCCCAGGAGCCGCAATCGCTGTCGGAGGGCGTGGGCCAGGGCCATCGGCTCGGCATGCTCACACAGGCCAGGGTTCAGAGACGCCAGGTTCAACAGGGGCTCTCGTGCAATCTGGGCTAGCAGCTTCAGGGCTGGCCGGGAGACCTGGGGTCACACAAAACCCATTCAGTCTGGGATTATAACAGAGGGGTTGATGGGACTGTTCTCTGACAGACTCAAACATGTTATTGGTGGGTAATTACTGGATGTATCAAAATGCAAAATATTTTGGAATATTGTGAATATGAGCCATTTAGTGCCAAATGTATTAAAAATAAAAAATAAAAATATCGAATTTACATACACTACCGGTCAAAAGTTTTAGAACACCCCCATTTTCCAGTTTCTACTGACATTTAAGCAGTTCAAGTCCAGTGAATAACCTGAGGTAAAAAATAAAATAAAAAAAAGTTTAGGTTACCAAAAACGTAAAAATAATGTACATTTCAGAGTTATAAAAAAAAAAAAAAAAAAAAGGCCCTTTTCAGATAACAAGTAATGGGTTAACGTGGGTTAACAGTCACTCTGTGCAAGACGCCGACTCTGGATCCAGCAAGAGCCCCAGACCATCACGCTTCCTCCGCCATGTTTGACAGTTGGTGTCACACACTGAGGAACCGCCTACTCGACGGCCTACAAAAACCTTTCAAAATGTCAAGATTTTTGATTAATCGGTCCATAAGACCTTCTTCCAGTCTCCAGTAGTCTACTGGCGGTGCTTCATGGCCCAGGCAAGCCTCTTTTTCTTATTTTGCAATCTTAGCAATGGCTTTTTTACTGCCACTCAACCTGTCAAACCTGCAGCTCGAAGTCTTCTCTTCACAGTTGAAACTGAGACTTCCTTATTTCGACCAGTGTTAAGCTGTGCTTGAAGCTGTTGTCCTGTGAACCACCTATCACGCAAGCTGTTGACTCTCAGAAACTTGTCTTATGATTTTGTTGTGGCTTTGGGTCTGCCAGACCTCTTCCTGTCAGAGTTTCCTCTAGTTTCCAAGTGCCTTTTGATGGTATAGGAAACTACTCACTGCCAAAAAATGTACATTATTTTTCAGTTTTTGATGACCTAAAAACTTTTTTTTAACCTCTGGCAGTTTACCGCTTTGTACCTTTGTACCATTTCAGGTTATTCACTGGACTTGAACTGCTTAAATTTCAGTAAAAACTGGAAAATGGGTGTTTTCCAAAACTTTTGACCGGTAGTGTATGTTACGGTTGACCAAAAATTGACCCCAGAAACTCTTAGTCGACGGTTGCTTGATTGTTGATTGAGGCGATGCTCCCAGTGCGTGGTCCCTCTGGTGCTGATTGGACTGTTCCCAGCTGCATACTCCTTGACCTTGTCTGGCCACGCCCATCTGGAGTTTATAAGTGGTGGAGCAAAAAGTTTTTGAAGAGGAGACTTTTTCCTTTCTTTCGCTTCGTGCCATTCAGCTGTGCCTTTTTGGAAATATTTTTACCTGGCTTGCCTGTCCGTTTTTCCCAGTGCATATTTTTTATGTACCTTAGCTAGGGAAGCGTAGAATAGGGGAAGCGGTCTGCAGAAGAGAACATCCTTTTTGACTTGCACGCAAGTGAGTTTAGAACCTATCCTCTCTGGTGCTAGGACTTAGTCAGACTGTTTAATAGATTTTTTTAAATTATATCCCATGGTTGTCATGTGAGTATGTTTACCATCTGTCGTATGTCATAAACAAATCCTGTATCTTTTTATGTAACTTGTTGACTGGAAGGAATATTTTTTGTCGCGTCCCATCTTGGTTCACCAAGTGCGGGCGGTATTTATGGGTTCGTAACAAGTGGGGGCTCGTACCGAGATTTAATTTTGTCGTGTTGCAATTGTCTGGATCACAGTTGTGTGTGTGGTTGTGCTTCATTTTGACTTTTTGTGAATTGTTATCCATATATAAAAATTGAGTTTAACCTGGACACGTTTGTTAAAGATCCGACTATGGAACAGTTGAACAGCTGTAAGAAAGCAGACTTGTTGCTTATTTCTGAATATTATAACATTAAGGTAAGTCGCTCGGTTACTAAGGCAGTAATAAGAAAAGTGATCGTTCACGTATTTGTGGAGAAGGAAGTTATTTTGGATGATATTAAGGCAGCTGATAATAAGGAAACGTTGGCTATGGAGGCTACGGAGATTGCTCGTAACCAGTTTCAACGAGAGATGAAACGCCTTGAGTTTGCCCGTGAGGGCGAGATTAAAAATCAGGAGTTGTGAGAGAAGGAATTAGATATGCAAAAACATTTGAAGGAACTAGACGTACAGAAGGAGTTGCGAGAGAAGGAACTGAACAGAAAGCTTTGCACTTAAGAGTTGGAGATTGAGGCTAGTAAAATTGCAGGCAAGAAAGAGCAGTCCTTTGACTTTGATTTGATGAGAAACATCTGAATGGTTCCGCCACTTTGCGAGGCTGAGGAGGAAAAATGTGTTTCTCACTGAACGGGTTGCTATAACCTTGAAATGGGCAAAAGAAAATTGCCAAGATGCATATTCGTCACTATCGGTAGAACAGAGTTTGGATTATGAGGTAGTGAAAGCTTCTATTTTGCGAGAGTACGAATTGGTACCAGAGGCTTATCGCCAAAAGTTCAGACAGTATTGAAAGTCGGACAGAGACATTTTTGTCGAATTTGCTTGGGAGAAAGAGCCTGTTTGACCAGTGATGTGCTTTTGCAAGAAGTGCAGAAACATGATCAACTCAGAGAACTTATTTTGGAATTGATTTGATTTCGAAGGCCACTGTGCTTGCTGATGAATATGTCCTGACAATACGTCGTAGTGACATTGAGAAATAATCTCTGAAAAGCACCGGTGGTTTGGTGAAGGACAGTACTCCTGTTGCCGCTGGTGGTAGTAAACAGGACGATTTAAGTTAAAAAGAAAATAGGGTATGCTTTTATTGTTAAAAAAATTGGGGCATCTTTTGGCGGATTGTTATCTTTTGAAGAGAAAGAATCAGGGGTTGCTTTAGTGAAAGCAGTGTCCAGATTGGGAAAACCTACTACTGAGTGCTCCTCCAAGGAGGATAGGGTGGCTCAGGATTATGTGACATTCATTACAGATGGATTTGTATTGCTAATTGACCCTTCGCTAAACCACGCCCCAAAACGCAAACTGGCCAATCACAGCGGCGTGTTTTACATACTCCTACAGTTCCTCCGACATTGTTTTCCTGCCTTCCATTGAATTACACGCAAAAATTAGACATTTTCTTCATTTTCGAGCTGGTTTTGCGGATTTTTAGCAAATTATGGTTAAACGTTGTGCCTGGGGCAAGTGTAACAGTGACACTCGTTACCCAGACAGGTTTGAAGGAGATATACGTTTTTTTCCCTTTATAAAACCTAAATAAAACCCTGAAAAGTGTAAGCTGAATTGCTCGCGTATACACGAAACGGTCCTAAACTTGCCTAATTCCAATCCTTTCGTAACTGAAATGCCCGAAACACCTGGCAAATCTCCATTCGTCCAAGCGAATTGTTTTTTTAATCATAGCCTATATATATAATAATTACGACAGCGCAAATATTTTACTGCAAGTTTGAGGCTTTGTGAAGTCTCGCCGCGGCAGATGCCAAGCTATGCCTCGTTAATACCGACTTCCACATCGCGTTAGTAAACAGTATTACGTTATACTGGTCAATAGCGAATGTATATGTCGGTGACATCACCGTGTACGCTAAACTTGAGATATCTGCTTCACGTTGGCTAGCTAGCTAGCTAACGTGTTTAAGATCAGGCCATTGTCAAGTGAGCCAGGCTCATTACTAGCTAGCACTAAATAGCTTGCTAGTTAGGTAGTTGGCTGCGAAAATAGTTAACCAGCGAGCTAGCAAGCAAGCTGATTTAGTAAGTTCATGAGAGATCTGGTTGGCTAGCTAGCTAGAGGATAAGGACGTACAAGTTAAACAGAGTAATGTCGTTACAGCACACTATAGGCGACTAATGTTACGTTAGTTAGCTAATGCTAGCTAACTTACTACTGAATGTAACGTTATATAGGCCTACTGCTTTGGCTTTTTAATGATTGTAATAGTGAATAGAGACCTACCCAGCTTTACAGGAACAGTGTAACTTAATGTCGTTGTACTCTGTCTCAATCGCCCGGTGATGCGGTGGTTCCCTTTTACTCTGATCTGTAGGCTTTCGCTTGTATCTTAATTTTTTTTACGTCATTTTGTTGCTGAGTCAGTGTGATATCTTGAATATAACCTTCAAATGCATATTGTATACCCTTCTGTCTGCTTCTATCTGAAATCGCTTTTTCTATTTTCCAAAAATTGGACAATATTTCCCCAGGGAGTGCAGTTAGTGACAGTGGGAGCGCCATGCTGGCTCCGAAAGCTTGACGTACATAGCAACAATAACTAAGGGGGGCGTGGTTTAGCGAAGGGTCAATTGAAGAACCAGGTGTGGAAAAACCTGTTAAGATTTTGCTAGATACTGGGGCAGCTCAGTTCTTCATACGAGAAGATGTGCTGCCATTATCTGAAAAATCATCTTTAGCTTCAAGCATGTTGGTGCAGGGATTAGGAATGGGTTATATCAATGTACCTTTTCACACCATAATGCTAAAATCTGACCTAGTGACGATGTGTCGTTGTGGGCGTGCGTCCTTGTCTTCCTGTGGAAGGTGTAACCTTATTTTTGGGGAACGATTTAGCTGGTGGTAAAGTTTTAGTTAATCCTGAGGTGACTTCTGTCCCGCTTGTCAATAATTGCCCTGATCAGCTTGCTCGTGAATACCCTGACGTTTTTCCCGTTTTTGCTGTTACTCATGCTTTGGCTAAGAGACTTTGTGAATGCTCTGACGTCGAGAGTGATATTAATTTATCTGATACGTTCATTGTGAATCCTGATTTGAATGACCGGCATGCTGCTTCTGCAGGAGGTTCAGCTGATTCACCAGCTGTGGAAACTGGCATTGTTGAACCTTGTGTGGGGCTGGAAAAATTGTCTCTGTTATGTGAATAGCTAATCAAGGAGCAGAGGGCTGACCCTGCTCTTTCCCGTTTCGTCACCAGTGCGGTTTCTGCTACAGAAATCTATGCCGTACCTACTGGGTACTACAGGAGTGTTAATTAAATAGTGGTTCCATCAGCTTATCTCCGTGAAATACACAATCATTGCCTTGCTGCATTTTGGGGTTAACAAAACATCTGACTGGGTGTTAGATGAAATTGAAATTTTAAATTGGCTTTTTGAAGACTTTTTGGCAAAATTGAAATTTTAAATTGGCTTTTTACATTTAAATTTTAAATTTTAGGCATTTAGCAGATGCTCTTATCCAGAGGGACTTACAAGATGTGCATTAATACATGAAGACATTCTTAGAAAAAACTTTGCAATTTGCCTATTCAAGGCGTTTAGGCAACATTTTCATTTCACTGTTAGTCTTATAAAAAACTTTGCAATTGGCCTTTTCAACACCTTTAGGCCACATTGTCATTACACTGTTACAGTCTTAGAATAAATAGAATATAGATTTATATAAAAAATGATTCATTGAGTTTAAATGATTCTGTGCTCCTTTTTGCAAAAAGTCAATTAAAGAGCACCTGGCTAAACAGGCTTGATAAAGAGACTACCTGTTGGAAATTATCTTCAGCTGTGCACACATAGAGTGCAGTGCATCAGATTTGCCTATTCAAGGCCTTTAGGCAACATTTAAATGTCACTCTTACAGTCTTAGATGTGGCAAAACATTGTAAGACTTGTCATGTATGTCAGATGGCTGGCAAACCAAATAAAATAATTCCACCAGCTCCTCTGTATCCGATCCCCACTATGAGTGAACCATTTGAAAGAATAATAATAGATTGTGTAGGTGCCTTGCACCAAAGCGGGAAATCAGTATTTGCTTATGATCATGTGTGCCTCGACGCAATTTCAGGAAGCTACTCCGTTACAGAAGATAACTGCTCCTATGATGGTTAAGCTTTTAATCAGGTTATTTTCATCATTCAGTCTTCCCAAGACTATTCAGTCGGACCAGGGGTCAAACTTAATGTCCAAAACTTTTGCTCAGGTTTTTAAGCAGCTCGCTATTCAACATTGCTATTAAAGTGCTTACCACCCAGAGTCACAGGGTGCTCTGGAGAGATTTCATCAGACTTTGAAATCTATGCTGCGTGCATACTGTTTGGAATTTGAGAGAGATTGAGATGAGGGGGTTCCTTTGATTTTGTTTGCTGTGCGAGAGGTGACACAGGAATCTCTAGGGTTCAGTCCTGTGGAAAACTGCTAAAGGAAAAATGGCTAGTGGATGATTCTACCATGAATCTCGTAGATTATGTTTGTGATTTTCGTCTTAAACTCAGTAGGGCTTGCGAAATAGCTATGGACAACCTTATGGTAGCCTAAACTAAGATGAAGAAATTGTTCGACTGACAGGCTAAGTCGAGAGAGTTCTCGCCTGGCAAGAAAGTTATGGCTTTGCTACCCATTCCTGGTTGAGCTAAAAAAAATGTAAGAAGAGGCTTTTTTCCTTTCTTTGACTTTGTGCCATTCAGATGTGTCTTTTTGCAAATATTTTTACCTTACTTGCCCATTTTCCCTGTGCATATTTTTTTATGTACGTTTGGCGAAATCCAGGTGGGCTGTCATATGCCTTTTACTCAGGAGTAGCTTCCATCTAGCCACTACCATAAAGGCCTGATTGATGGGAGTGCTGTTGTCCTTCTGGCAGGTTCTTCCATCTCTGCACAGGAACTGTGAAGCTCTGTTACGAGTGGCCATTGGGTTCTTGGTCACCTCCCTGACCAAGGCCCTTCTTGCCCAGTTACTGAGTTTGGCCAGATGGCCAGATCTAGGAATGGTCTTGGTGGTTCCAAACTTCTCCCGTTTCACAATGATGGAGCCCACTGTGCCCCTGGGAACCTTCAATGCTTTAGCAATGTTTTTATACCCTTCCCCAGATCTATGCCTCGAAACAATCCTATCTCAGAGGTCTATGGAGAGTTCCTTGGACTTCATGGCTTGGTTTTTGCTTAGACATGCACTGTGAACTGTGGGACCTTATATAGACAGGTGTGTGCCTTTTTAAATTATGTCCAATCAATTGAATTTGACACAGGTTGACTACAATCAAGTTCTAGAGACATCTAAAGGATGATCAAAGGAAACAGGATGCATCTGATTTTAATTGTGACCTAAACCCATTTAAAAGAGATTAAAATGAGCCCCTCACCTCTCGAGCCACGAGGTCCCAGTTGTGCACCATACGGGAGGGTATGATGATGGCGTCGCCATGGTGACATGAGTCACAATAGAACAGCCCTGAGAACTCGCACAGCCTGGCTTTCCCAAAGGAGAAGCCTATTTGCCTTGGGCAACCTGCACAGTAGAGGAGGGGCACATAAACACACACTCACAGAGCTGGGGCAACCTGCACAGCAGAGGGGCCGGGGGGATCATAAACACACTCACATCTCCTGGACTCCACAGAATCAGATATGGTCAGGCTCTTTTTTATGGTAAAAGAGCCTGACCAGTTGTTTGTTAGGTTGATATTCTTATTACTGGGTCAACATGCATAAATGTGGGTTTTTCGAGGAATATACCCAGAAGCAAAAAAGCAGCAAAATCATGATAAATAGTTTGTTTTACACAATGTGGAAATGACCGGGGCCATATAAATGCAATTATTTGTATGAGTATATACTACAGTATTATAGAAAATGCATAATTGGTAGACTAACTAATCGCTAGACGATATATACAATATTTATCTGTGGAAAAAAGGTAATTACAGATGGTGTCCTTATAGATTTATATAAAAAATGATTCATTGAGTTTAAATGATTCTGTGCTCCTTTTTGCAAAAGTTAATTAAAGAGCACCTGGCTAAACAGGCTTGATAAAGAGACTACCTGTTGGAAATTATCTTCAGCTGTGCACACATACAGTGCAGTGCATCGGATGCTGCCTCAGCAACTGTGCCAATATCACTGTACTTGTCCCTTTCAAATAAATAATAATAATAATAAGTCCGGCCACACAGAGGTACAGCAATGAGTTGTAAAAATTGTAGACTGGGAGGATCCTCACCCACCTGCGCATTTGAAGCTCTGTGCATCCAGCCCCTTCTCTGTGGGCAGGGTGCATACGTGGGGCAGCAGTGCCCCGTCCTCCCTCAGACTGTGCTGTACCAGCCTGTGGACATTCCCCCCCTGCGCCCCCTCGGCGCCCCCGTCCTCGCAGGTGTCCAGGTAGGAATTCAGTGCCCCCCTGATGAGGCTCCTCCAGGAACGCGCCTCCGCCTCATTCTGCGCTCGCAGCGTGAGAGTGTCCCGGGCCATCAGCACCTTGAAGAAGGCCGGGCTGCCCAAGGAGGCATTGGGCACAATGTCCCGGATGGACTCAATGGGGTGGGTGAGGCGCAGTGCCTTCCGCCCGTCCTGAACCCAGAAGGCCCTGAGCGCCTCCAGCGAGAGAGAGAAGACAAGGGGGGTCCAGGCCCGCTCATCCTGGGAGAGGTAGAGAATAGCCTCTTTGATGGCATCCGGTTCGGGTTCCACCGGCCGAGCCCAGTCCAGCTCGGGCTGCCCCCCCTGCTCTGGGACGCCGTGCTCCGGGGTGGAGGGGGCAGAGGGGGGCGGCGGCGGTGGCAATGTGGCATCAGTCTCGCCCCCGTCCGAAGTCTGTAGCACCTCCCACTGGTCATCCCGGGGAGCTGGCCGGCACTTGTTGACAGCCTCAATGATGCGGTCCACCCAGTCCTCAGCCTCATCGTGGGAGGGTGCTCGCAGGCAGAGCCTCTTCCCGGGGAAGCTGAGCTCAAAGCGCCCGTCGGCAGAGGCTGGCCGGACATCCTCACAGCGCAGCAGGGAGCAGTTGTCGCAGCAGGTGCGCTCCTCGGCGTTGAGGTAGAGGCGGAACTCGAAGGGCGAGAGCTCACAGTAGTACTCCCGCCACATGCCCACTGCCCCACGCCGCTCTAGGTGGCCCAGCTTCAGCAGCCCGCGGAAAGGGTTTGACAGGCCTGAGCGGAAATTATATTTATTAAACCAGGCAGATCAACTCAGGACCCATTTGCAGTGATGATCTGGGATATGGTGATGTTGGGGGGTGATATGGTGATGTAGGGGGGTGATATAGTGATGTAGGGGGGTGATATAGTGATGTAGGGGGGTGATATGGTGATGTAGGGGGGGTGATATGGTGATGTAGGGGGGTGATATGGGATATAGTGATGTAGGGGGATGATCAGGTTTTGTGGTAATTTGACCAGGGCACTGGAATTAACACTCCTATTCTTTCTTTCCCTATTGTTTATTCATATGTTTGAAAAGCGGGATCTTTAATGACCACAGTGCGTTAGGAGCTTGGTTTAATGTCTCACCCAAAGAAATACTACAGAATGGAAATGGTGGGGTTCTGAACTGAAGACTATCATAAACCACCACCACTGCAATAGAACATGTATTGGCAGATGTCTGACAGCTTTCATTTTCAGTAAAATTTGCATTTGCAGATGTGAGTGATCCTCCCAGTGTGACACTATCAAATTAACCTCAGTTTAGAATTAAGACTTTTTTTAGTGCTGAAAAAGGATGTTTCAATATATTTATGGAAGAGAAGCAAACAGTGGCAGCCAACTAAATGCAAACCAGTTTGATAACAAACTGGTGTGAGGGGCTGGTGTGAGTGTATGTTTTTGTTCTAGCCCAGCAGTAAAACACCTGATTAAACTAATCAAGGTCTTAATTGAAGACCATAATTCGTTCATTAGTTGAATCAGGTGTATTAGTACTGGGCTAAAACAAAGGCCTGCACCCACACAGACCTTCCTTGGATACGATTGGTGACCCCTGATTTAAAGGCAAACAGTGACAAAGACAATCTCTCCTCCCAAACAAGAGATAATTTGTGTAACTATCTAAGCACCCCAAAGAGAGGGTGAGGAAAACAGAAACCAAGCAAAAAGGAAGTTCACTTCTCGCTGGAAAAAGAAAAAGAAACGCCAAACGTTTCTGTAAATAATCGATTTTTGGTCATTTATGAAATACAATTACAGGTAAGCACTGCTATGTATCATTGCTATGTGGTGGGATTTTTTCTGCTCCAAGTGTGGCCTTGAGATTAATTAAGACATTTTTTCCAAGTCAAACCTGAACAATGACTAGACACAATATGATGGGAAATGCAAGGAATGCAAATACAAATCTATTAAGGTTGCCAACAGTGAATACCTTGGTCCAAGGCATAAATCAGAAAACCTAGAGGGACAGATTTGTAAAATATACAGTTCTAACTACCAGAAGAGGAAGTAAGTGATGGTAACGAACATTCATTTATGAGGTCAATCGCACAGAGGGAAGCCCATGAAACCACAGAAAGTGCCACTTCAACATTTTTGATAGGGGAATGAATGTACTCTTGCATACAAGCAAATATGAATGTGCTCATTTCTGAATTTCTTACTGCCACTCAACCTGTCAAACCTGCAGCTCGAAGTCTTCTCTTCTCTTTTTAACCTCTGGCAGTTTACCGCTTACCTTTGTACCATTTCAGGTTATTCACTGGACTTGAACTGCTTAAATTTCAGTAAAAACTGGAAAATGGGGGTGTTCTAAAACTTGACCGGTAGTGTATATATCAGTCATTTAAGTGTCCCCGTCATAATAAAAGTGCTCAGATTCGCCAGCGATGTGGAAACTCATTACTATGCCGCGAGATGTTTTAGACACACACGTTACAAAAGAATCTCAATACATTAGCCTACTTGCATAATTTTCATTGCAAAGTGCCAATCTCTGCTGTCTTTTTTTTGCCACATGATGACAGTATTTCCAGGTGGGATAATCTACTTGGCCTAGTGACAGTACAATGTAATTGTTATGACAGCTATTTCTCCCTTCCATCCAAGCTGGTGTTATTAAAGCCATAATACTGCATAGCGATTATAATACTCCAAAACACAGTATTTTTATCTAAATGAATCCTATAAATCTGTGCAAAACACATGTAAAAAGCCACCTCAGT
Source organism: Aldrovandia affinis (assembly GCA_029706075.1). Lineage (NCBI taxonomy): Eukaryota > Metazoa > Chordata > Actinopteri > Notacanthiformes > Halosauridae > Aldrovandia > Aldrovandia affinis. The sequence continues at coordinate 545,415 of JAINUG010000292.1, read as the reverse complement.
CCTTCCTCTCTCTCTCTGTCCATTCATCTGTCCATCCCTTCATCCAGCTGATGATGTTATTAAAGCCTTACATGGCATGGCTATTGCAATACTTTTAATTATAATACTTTATGAAGCTAAATATTCTATATACTCTACACACAAATACAACCTACTACATCCTCTGTCAATCTGAAACTCCCTGCTCACACTCTAGACTCTGATATTCGCAGTCAACTGATTAAGACTTGGTCATCAGCTTTGCTACTCAAACCAATGCATGGACATCAGTCGTGGAGCATGCGCTATTGACCACAGTTGTCCCTAGTTTATGAGGTCCAACATCACCTTAACACCACCTCCTCATGAAACCTCAGCAAAATGAGTAGTCTTTGTCACTGAAGCAACTGCAAAACATGCCCCAACAATCACCCCTCTTTTAGTCTCTCACCCCGCATTCTAACAGGGGGCGATTCGGCGACGAGCTGCCGGAAATGCATTGATTCTCTATGAGAGTGGGCGACTTCCGGGGACTTCCGCCGCTTGACCGATTGGCCGATTTGTGGGCGTGGCGGCAACACAGAAAAGTTGAAAATTCTGAACTTTCGGGCGACATCGCCCATGTCTTGCTCTTTTTACCTTCCACGCGGAAACCAACACAACACCGAAATTTTGTTCCTAGTTCTGACACTTCAACATGAGTGAGGAGAAACTGTTAACAGCGGTCTGCAGTACCCTCATACTTTATTTAATCCTAAAAGCATAAATATTTATAGCTAGCTAAACTTATATGGCCTACATACATCTTATTTAATGTTTGTGTTGGTTAAAAGGCTATTTTTATCGCATGGGTACGTTTGGAAAAACTTTTGGAAAATGTACCGGAGAGAAATTGAGCTATTTCAGCGCAAAGTAAATGGCCGCAATTGCAAAAGCCTTCTGAGTTTGAGTTTGCGGTTCATAATTGAAGGAAACAATACTGCTAGCCAACTAATATTTATAATAAAGATTCTCAAAATCTATGATGAACTATTCGATTTACCATGCAAAAATTTTGTATTTTTATCGCATGGGTACGTTTGGAAAAACTTTTGGAAAATGTACCGGAGAGAAATTGCGAGCTATTTCCAGCGCAAGTAAATGGCCGTAATTGCAAAAAGCCTTCTGAGTTTGAGTTTGCGGTTCATAATTGAAGGAAACAATACTGCTAGCCAAGTAATATTTATAATAAAGATTCTCAAAATCTATGATGAACTATTCGTTTACCATGCAAAAATTTTGTTCCTAGTTCCGACACTTCAACATGAATGAGGAGAAACTGATAACAGCGGTCTGAGGTACCGCCATACGTTATTTAATCCTAAAAGCATAAATATTTATAGCTAGCTAAACTTATATGGCCTACATACATCTTATTTAATGTTTGTGTTGGTTAAAAGGCTATTTTTATCGCATGGGCGTTTGGAAAAACGTTTGGAAAACGTGCCGAGAGAAATTGCGAGCTATTTCCAGCGCAAGTAAATGGCCGTAATTGCAAAAAAAGCCTTCTGAGTTTGAGTTTGCGGTTCATAATTGAAGGAAACAATACTGCTAGCCAAGTAATATTTATAATAAAGATTCTCAAAATCTATGATGAACTATTCATTTACCATGCAAAAATGTTGTAAGCACGTCGGAAGCATTTTTGAGGAAGCCAGTCAAGCGTGGTGAATGCCCACTGGGCGATTTATTCGCCTAGTATCGCCCCCTGTTAGAATGCGGGGTCAGATCTCTTCTTCTAGCCATGGTAATCAAAATAATGGGCAACTGGGCCTGCCCAGAATTTTTATACATAACGCTAGGCATGACGGAATTTTAGTTACTTAACTAAGGAACCACACCTGTCTGGAATCACCTGATTTCAATATGCTCTGTATCCCTCATTTACTAAAGTGTTTCCTTTATTTTGGCAGTTACCTGTATATTGAAAGGGAGGTAGTGCAAATCAGACATCACAAATGAAAATGGACAAAAGAAACCCCAAAAAAACATTTCAGTATGGGTGAAGTATCCAAATAGTATGAACTATGCCTCTTCCTTACGTCGGATACTTTAGTATTAACACTTTGAAATTTGGAACAAGCACATAGCTATACTATTCAGGGTCTATAGTTCTGGGATTTCACTTGCATGTATTAACAGCTCACCAATCTGCCTGCGATGCACTACGCTGGGAGGAGCCTGTGGAGACTTGGGCCCCATGGTCGGTGAGGTCTTTCCGTTGGCAAGGGCAGTGTTGAAAGACAGCGCCTCCTCTGGCTCAGAGGTTTCCTCTGTGCGTGGTTTGTAGAAGTCATCCTCAGAGATCCAGGACCTGCATTTCTGCACAAACGATTGATGAATAATCAAGACGCAGCCAAATATCTTCCCATGCACTGGTTTTATCCCAATCTTTCCTCATCTAAACACCTGTTGCCCAAACATTTATGCACTATGGTGAAACACAGTTCAACACAAAATGAATACGTTTGTGTTTTAGGCATAATAAAAAAATTGCCTCCTTGTATGTTTCCAAAGACAAGTTATTGTACTTAATGGTACATGGACACTTGATAACTTTGATGTGTGTTTGCTTTTAGAAATAACCTTCTGCATTTACAATGCCCCCATAATCTTGTAGGCAGTGCTGACTTTGTGCTCCAAATCAGCGTCTCCATCTGATGGCGGCTGGTGAGCTGAGAATAGAGGAGGCTGAAAACAGCCTTTCCTTTAAACCAACTACTGGTCTCAACCCATTTTCATTTATATTGCTTAATTAAAAAGTGTGTCAATTCATTGAATAATCTGTTGGCAAGTAATCACAAATCTTCCCCTTAATTGTGTCTCACGTTGTAGCGTTTCTTCACATCACATTAGACAATGTAAATAACAATAAGGGGGTTAATTTAGTAAGAATCACCGGAATCATTTCAAAGCATAGGCTACACACTTAACTTAATTCCTTCCATTAACTTAAGCGCACTTTGAGAAACCTATATTGCTAGGCAATATAAAGCCTAGCAAACAAACTTCAGTTCAGTGAAAACTTCAGTTATTTTTCAGGAGCATTAAAATGCCTGATCTGCACAGAACAGGTATTCAAGTCAATATTAATCTTAGATATAATTTTTTTTTTTTTACACAATTTTGTGTTATGCTATCACAAATTAAAATTTGGAAGCTATACCTATTGGTATAGATTATTATTCATATTTTGTAGTTGATTCAAGGGATGTAAATGTAAACAGGTTGAGAGTAATTATCGGTTTAAAGGAATGGGTCTCAGCCAGGGCTCAACACTAACATTTTACACTGGTGGCACAGTTGCCACTAAGTTTTTCTGTTAGTGGCAGTGGGCAGATTTTCAGTGGCAAATGCCACCAAATTGGTGGCAGTTTCGAGCCCTGTTATATATATAATAGAGCTGCATGTTGTACTAATTTTTGCTAATTAGCATATTATGTTCACATTATTTAGGCTACGCCTACATACATACCTTGTGCATTGGCATGTTTCACCTCAACATGGCCTATCAAGATGTTGATGGGTCTTCCATTGGCCATGATACGTGCATACACGATTTCGCATTCCTTTGTTGAGATGTCTGTGTCCCCGTCTATCATGAATGAGAGATATGGGACTGCTGCTATTTTCTCCGCGGTGCTCTTTTTCAGTGTGTCTGCAATAACTCCAATAAATAGCGCACAGGACTTGTCGTTGCTATACGTTGGGTTTACATTCAAACCATTCTTCTTTGGAGCAGTATCTGTGACCTAAATTTAGTGAACGGCATTTCCTCCTTTGCAATGTTGTATGCGGTGTTGAACTTAACGATCATCTCTGCCTCTTGTTGTGATCGGGCCGCTGCAGCGCTGCGGGGAGAGGGGCAGCAGCGCTCGCGATGCACCTGTCGCGGCACTGTATGTGCTTGTGGCTTTTGCCGTGGATAGCGAGGGGGTCGCGTTTAAAACGGGTTGCTGCAGACGCAAGTTTGCTACTGCCTGCAACAGTCGGCCCGCATTGTTTGCAGTACACACAGTACATATATTTTCCTGTTTTCTCGTACCTTAGCCATGTGAACTCTTTAAGCCACTCAGGGCGAAATCTCGAGTTAGGGCTACATCTTGGCTTTTTAGCGGAGGGTGGCTGCTCGGTTACCTCGGATTCCTGTTCTGCCGGCTGTGACTGCTCATCGGATTCTGAATCTATTTCTGCGTCTGGTCTAACCTCAGGTGGTGGTGGTGGGGCATTTTTCTTCACGAAAAACGTATCGATGCGCTTCATTATTCTTCATAGGCTATGGTTTTGTGATCGGCAATGATGACCTAGCTTGCTCTAACATTGTGTCTGACTCTTGCTACTTTGCGCGGGACTCGGGAAAACTTGAAAGAAATGCCGCCCGAACGGACGGGCTCCGCCCAGACCTCATGTAGCCTAAATAGTCGCCAAGACAACAGACATAAACACAACTTAACCGACATAACAAGATCAATGTGAGATCAAATAATCAAACAAAATCGTCCAACTGTTTGACCAAAATATTACTTTAGGATAAAAATAAAATAAAAATAAAAATAAAAAACATTCTAGTGGCAACATTGCCACTGGTTATTTTTTTAGTGGCACTGGGCAGATTTTCAGTGGCAAATGCCACCAAATTGGTGGCAGTTTCGAGCCCTGGTCTCAGCCCCCATTATTTCAAACAGACGAATCGCTACTGAACAGGGGGCAATAGCATTTACAGTTAACAGCCCCAGAAAGTTATATGGAAAATATGTAGTTAAAGCAACACAAAGAAAAATGATCAAAAGCTCTACCCATCAGAAACCCTCCCATGTCATGCCACCATAAAACACACGATTGATTGAAAGACCAGGAGCGGAGGAGGCGATGAGTTTGTAGGTGGGACTCACAGGGAAACAGGTGGTGGGGGAGTGAAGGGAATCTGCGGAAGGCCTCCCACTGAGGGTGCTGCCAGACCACGTGGGTCTCACGGGCCCCAGGGGGCAGGTGGAGGCCTCTGGAGGAGCAGCGCACTGCACCTCGGTCATGGGCAGATGAAGAGACGCCAGCCTCTCTGCGGACTCACAGGGTGCGGGGCGGGCGCTGGTCTCCCCGCCAGTCACCTCTTCATCGGGGACGAGCAGGACGGGGTCACAGGAGTCGGAGGTAGGAGCGTCCATGAGGGCGTTCAGGGGGCAGTGCATCCCGCTGTCAGAGCTGCTGGATGCCACCGTCTCCGACTGGGGGTCTGGGACCGAGCTTGAAACGTAGGAGTCCTGACTGGACTGGGTGCTCTCTCCCAAATTAGTCAGCATACTGCAGGTGATTACAGAGCAGGCGTTGCAGAATCACCCATGGAAAACCATTAAAGCTTACGGGAAATTAAGGTTTTAAGCCCATTAAACCCATGATATGGGCTTGGACATTCTCATGATTTCATTCATTCATTTGGTGTAATTCTGCAATACTATGTGTTCTGTCCACTATGGACATGAATACATGACCTTCAGGGTGTATGGTCCCAACAATTACATTAATGCATCTCACCACTGGTCCTGGTCATTAAGATGAGTTCTCCAAGATGAAGCAAATTTCTTTAACACATTTTACATGGTCCTACAGTTCAAATTCAGGTCAATATTCTCTTAATTCCTCAATTAAACCAAATTATTTAAAGAGGAACATTTCTGCTGTAAAGTGGAATTTACCATGGATTCCCAGGGCTGAGAAACAATGCACAACAACAAAATCAACCCTTAAATGTTATAATAGAAAACAACAGGGATTGAGAACTTTCACTTTTCATTAAACACACTTCTGATTTCAAAACTCAAAGTCAAGTTGGCCTCAACAATTATTCTGCACATAGCTTCAGTTCAATACTTCACCACATGCCACATCAGAGCAGCGCTGAAAAGCACCACTCATTCTGTGATGGTAACTTTGACTGCTCACGGTCTGTATAAATACTGCTCTTTACTTCCTCAAACACTAGCATTGGAACATATTTTATTGTGGCACGTTGTGTGCGTATGCCAACCTTAATCATATCAGCCATAAAATTGAATCAGTCTTCCTTGTTCCATAGGAACTGGGTACCTTTATAAATAAATAAATACATATTTACAAATAATATACTGGTTGACACTCATGTCTCCGGTGTTATTAAGACTATGGAAACTTGTCAGGAGTGATTTTATTCATTCCTATATTGTCATTTATGGTAAGATAGGGCTCATCATTTGTATGAGTATGAAATACAAAATGGCATTGGCATCCCTGGGCTGAAATAAAAATTTGAATCTTTCTATCGCTCTTTCTCATTCTCTTGCTCTCTTCCACGCACGAATGCACGCACGAATGCACGCACGTACGCATGAACTTACACTCGCAGAGCTTTTGTAGGATCCTCTGTAACATGGGTGATATCCAAGTCACAAGGCCAGGGCTCTTTGTCTGGGCTCTTGTGGCCGTTTCCCTGTAACAAGCTGTCAGAGCTCAGGCTGGAGGAGAGCTGGGAGGAGCCCGTGGTGTCGAGGCTCAGGCTGGAGGTCGTCAGCCCAGCTTTTCCACACACACCCCTGCCATGCCCCGGCCCTCGTTGCACCTCGATGGTGTCTGAGCCTCCGGAGGACTGTGACACTGTGTCCCAGGATTCCTTGCGCTTGGGGGTGTGGCTGTGCGCGGCCCCCGGGGGGAGGTCCAGGGAGTCCGTGGCGGGACAGAGGCCGGCCAGCGCCAGCGGGGTGACAGTCCACTCGTTCAGCACGGCTGACTTGTAGGACAGCTGGAACGAGAGGGAGGCCAGGCCCTGCAGGTAGCTGAGCAGCACCTCCCGCTCCTCGGGGTCCAGCAGCAGGGCCGTGGGCTGGTAGTACCCCATCAACTTGGAGCCTTCACGCAGCAGAGACGCCAGGTAGCACTCGACCAGCCCGTCGTTCAGCGCCAGCCTCACCCAGGCCCGGCAGCGGCCCACATCGGTGCTGATGAAGCTCAGTCGCTCCAGTTCCGTGATCACGTCCCTGTGGGACGAGGGAACATAACAACGGTCACACTCACATGGTTCTGCACCACTGTGAGCCCTCCACAGGCGCTGGGTTCAGTACCACTGTGAGCCTTCCACTGGCGCTGGGTTCAATCATGCAGACCGAAGTATTATGGAATGAGGCTGACTGGACTGTAGATGGGATAGATCTCTGAAGGGAGGGAGGGAACTTACACCCTTAGCCCATCACCCCTAGGGGAGCATAGGCTATTGATGAAGGGTGTTTCAGGGGGAAAGCATGAATTATTTATTACCACCTCACTTTACTGTCTCAGATGGGTCTCCAATGATACTTTTATCAAATTTGCTTAAAATTACAAATCAGAGCAAAATAATAAATAAAAATAATAATAAATAACCTCTTGATTCCATTAAATTGCTTTTGAATTGAATCAACAGTAAAAGTACACCTAATATGAAACATGCCAATATTGTGCATATTTACATTACGAAAAAATAAACCCCAGATGTGGACAAATTCTGTTTCACACATTTCCTGGATTCAGTTATGCAACTCCATAGCTAAATAAGTGAACTGTTTGATGGGCTCTGACCTATCAGAGAAGAGCCTATTTGATTAGTTTGGACCTATCAGAGGTCTGTGCTGTGACTCACCGGTGAATAAGTGAACTGTTTGATGGGCTCTGACCTATCAGAGAAGAGTCTCTGCTGTGACTCACCGGTGAGTGACGGTCTTGAGCAGGGTCCAGAACACTGGCTGGGGAAGGGGGCCCCGTGGCCCCGCCTTCCTGCCCCGTCCGCCGGCCTCTGCCCGGATGTATTTGCTCTTTATGCCATGTACAAAAACAGCCTCCAGGGCACAGCAGAGGAGGTTAGCATCACTGTCTTCGCTGGTCACCACAGCATCCGTAGTCACATAGTGTTTCTGCAGAGCTTTGAGCGACAGTGCTAACTTGCTCTTTATCCACTAGAATGGCAGAGGGAAGGATGGAACAGATTAAGGTCAGTGGTGCAGGGTAGCATTTCTCTCTGGTTTCTAAATGGCTTGGAAATGCTTCAACTGCTTGAGGTACCCTTGATCTCCAGTTCCTCAAATGCTAACAAAAGACAAATATCAGGCCATAGTACTTTGTACTAGTTAATTTCCCTTTAGTAAGCAATTTTGTATTATTGCCTGTGCAGAAGTCAAAGCTATTGAGGAAAAGAGTAACCTGGCTGTCATCTGACTTGTGGTGTTGGGCAGATTCCCTTCACTCCCCCACCACCTGTTTCCCTACAAACTCATCGCCTACATGATTAGGTTCTTTTTTTTCAGATTTTTATCCCATTTTTCTCCCAATTTGGTAGCCAATTAGACCCGCTATTTTTATGTCAATCCCCCCCCCTAGTAATGTGATTTTGCTGCTGTAGTCCTGCGACCGGTAGTGACGATGGCGACCTGACGCCGCTTTCGAGACGGCACTCGCCAAGTGTTGACCGTAACCCGGTACTACAGGGCCACTCTTATGCGCAGTGAACGTCATGTCGGCTTCCCTCCCCCCTCCCTGGGGCGGACAGCCAATCGCCGCCCCTGGTGGCGCTCCCGGCCAGAGCCGACTCTGGTAAGACGGGGAATTGAACCCCGGTCTCCGAGATTAGGTTATTTTCTGAATGACCATCCCTCTTTTTATGCTAAACCCACCTCTGGTATTTGTTGCCAAAAAGCTCTATTTTTGTCTCATTTGACCATAAAACCCAGTTCCACTCAAAGTTCCAGTGACGTTTAGCAAACTCCAGGCGCTTACATTTCTGGTTTGGTAGCAGCAGAGGCTTTTTTTCTGGCAAGCCTTCCAAATAGCTTGTTGGCATGGAGGTGGTGTCTAATTGTAGTTTTGGAGACTCGGTAACCCCAAGATGCAACCAACTTCAGCCATTCTCCAACTGTGATTCTTGGAGAAATGTTTACCTCTCGAACCATCTTCCTCACTGTGCGTGGGGGAAAAATACACTTGCGTCCTGGTGGTTCTGTGTGGCGGTTGTGGGTTCGATTCCCACTGGGACCACATATACTGAAAAATTTATGCATTCACTACGGTTAGTCGCTTTGGATAACAGCGTCTGCTAAATGGTAGATATTATATGATATTATTCCAGGCAGGTTCATCACAGCTCCAGTTGTTTTAAGCTTCTTAATTATTGCCTTAATAGTGGAGATGGGTATTTTCAGACGTGTAGCTAATTTTTACAACAACCTTTTGTCTCACTTAATTTGTGTATTCTCTGATCTTCCCCATGTTGATGGATAACTAAGGCTTGTGTCACCTCATATTTATACCCTAGTGAAACAGGAAATCATGGATGACCACTTCAAGTTCATGAAGTTAAAAATGCATATATAAATGGGAAGGCAGGCCCTGATGGCATGTATCCCAGAGTACTCAAAGAACTTGGGGAAATTATATATAAACCATTGACAGATATTTTTATGCAATCCATAAACACTGGAGAAATACCAGATGACAAAGCAGGGTAGTATAATTCCAATATATAAGAAGGGGGACCGTACTGGCCCAGGGTACTATAAGCTTGTCGGTTTAACTTGCATCTCATGTAAAATGCTGGAATGTATTTTTAGGGACAAATTGGAATCATTGTTGAAAAATAATAGTATTTTCAGGGAGAGTCCGTTTTTCTTGAGGAAGCTAATAAGTGTTTTGACTTGAACCAGACTGATATTAGATATTTGAATTCTGAAAAAGCATTTGACAAGGTACCACACTAGAGGCTCATTGTCAAAATGAATTCAGTAGGAATTCATTCAGAGTGGGTTCATAATTGGTCGAAGGTAATTCAAGGTGATTTAAACAAAATCCAAGAATGGGCAGAAACATGGCAGATGACATTCAATATGCCTAAATGTAAAGTTATGCATGTGGGAAATACAAATATAAGACAGGAGTATTTTATGCGAAGAAATAAAATTAGAATGTGTTCAATTTGAATCAAGTCTATCCGCATCTAAGCAGTGTGCTATAGCAGTGAAAAAGGCCAACAGGATGCTGGGATATATAACAAATAGTATTGAGTATACACCAAAGGAGGTTATATTGATGTTATAAAATGCTTGTCAGACCTCACTTGGAGTACTGTGTGCAGTTCTGGGCACCACACTACAAGAAAGATATAGATCATCTTGAAAAAGTTCAAAGAAGGGCAAGTAATTTGGTACCAGGTATGAAAGGTCAAAGTTACAAGGAAAGACTTTAATAACTCTTAATCTGTTCAGGCTTAGCAAACGGAGACTTGACTTGAGGGGATTTGATTGAGGGTTTTAAATTAATAAAAGGGATTATCAAAGTGAACTACCAAAAAAAAATTGTAAGCTAAGTTTGGTTAGCAGAACAAGAGGGCATGGGTAAAAAAAAAGAGGCAAATTCTGAACAGAAATCAGTGGGGGGGGTTTTTGTTAGGTTTTTTTTTTAAATATACATAGAGCCTAGAACAGCTTGTCAGGTCAGGTAGTTGAGAGAGAAACACTTGGGGTACTCAGGCCCAGGCTTGGTGCAGTACTGGATATTTTCTAAGAAATGACAAGCCTAGATGGGTCGAACAGCCCCATCATACATCATTATGTATTCTTATGTTCTTCTTGAATGCTGACAATAACATTAACAATGTTACTGTACATAGTAAGAACACAGCTCTTAGTAGAACACAGAATACAGTAGCTATAGCTACAGTAGTTAAACAAAGCTACCAGTACATGAACACAAACTGTGTACGATACCTTTCCAGCTTAGCTAAGAGGGCTGTGGTGCCACAGAGACCAATGTGTTACTCACTCATCATCATCATCATCATCATCATCATCACCAATAACCAGCTTGTTTCTTTTGAGCTCCTCTTCATCCTCCTCCAACTCACGAGCAGTTTACAAGTACCTGCATAGACTTAAATTCTGCTGATTTCACTAATTTCAATAATGTTGGTGTGTCAATAAAATTATTGCTTTTTTGTCAATCAAATCAATCAATAAACATTAAATAAACAGCTCGCCTTTAAGCCTATTTTCACCTGGGAAATACAGCATCCTACTGGATGGGTGTAGTAATGATGTTATTGAATACATTGTGTCTAGCCTGATTGGCAGACAGTCAAATATAGCTTAAATATGCACGGATATACAGGGGTTACGTTTATATACAGTAGGTGGAAAAACAAATGCTTTCTAATTGAGATCAGCTTTCGGGAAAATGTAGCATGATCCACCACTACAGAATTACAAATGCATAAAACTAATTTAGCCTTACAGCAGAGCGTGTATTTTAAGCATGCCTTTGGGGGGGGTAAGGGTTTTCAAAATGTAGACCAGGGATTCTCAAACTTTTTTACTCCACGACCCCATTTCATGGGTGGGAAAAAATCGCGACCCCATATATAAATGCAATTACAACGCTGAAAAACTTTAGTCCAGAAACATATATTGGTGGTCTATTTCCAAAATAGTAGCAAATGCATTCACAGGCTATATCTTTATGAAAAATAAAAATGACCGGTCTTCGCAATCCAATGTGCGACAACAAATGAAGCCTGTAGCCCCCGTTCATTTACTGCTGTTGCAGTTTTAAGCACGGTTTTCGGTCCTTATAAAACTTTTTGTATCCTCTGAAAGAAATCTAGCGGCTTTGCTTGTAATGCGCTGTGTTTAGTTTGCAAGTGGCGTTGCATTTTACATGGCTTAAAGCTCTCGTTAGCTAGAACTTCCCCACATATGACACATTGTGGTCTTGGGTCCTCCTCATGTCCTGTCCATGTAAAGCCATAGGTGAGGAATTTCAGGTCATAACTTATTTTATTCCTTTTTGTTTTATTTGTATTTTTGTAATTTTCTGCTGGTCTTTTGCTAGCATTTGACTCACCTCCAGCACTACTCCTGACAACAAACTTGTCCATTTTCGTGACTGCTGTAGTGCTGTAGTAACGTTAAACGCATGCATTGGATTAAACTCATGCATGTCGGTAGATTAAAAATAATCGGTCAGAAAAGACAGATTTTACGAAAAACAGGCAATTTGTTTTTCATTAAAAAAAATGTAAAGAAATGCTTATGGTTAAAAAAAAAGTAAAACATTTTTTAGGCGACCCCACCATGACCCTTTGGCGACCCATAGTTTGAGACCCGCTGATGTAGACCGATGTTCATCATTCTATTAAAATGACCTGTGTTATTACGACAAAATTTCTGAGGAGCTCAGTTGGCAATCTAAATCATAAATTATCGCAAAACTGACCGTTCGCTAAACCATGCCCCCCTTAGTTACTGTTGCTAAGTCCGTCAAGCTTTCGGAGCCAGCATGGCGCTTCCACTGTCGCTAACTGCACTCCCTGGAGAAATATTGTCCAATTTTTGGAAAATAGAAAAAGCTATTTCAGATAGAGGCAGACAGAAGAGTCTACAATATGCATTTGAAGGTTATATTCAAGATATCACACTGACTCAGCAACAAAATGACGTTAAAAAAAATTCAGATAGAAGCGAAAGCCTACAGATCAGAGTAAAAGTGAACCACCGCATCATCTGGCGATTGAGACAGAGGACAACAACATTAAGGAGCAACACTGTTCCTGTAAAGCTGGGTAGGTCTCTATTCACTATTACAATCATTAAAAAGCAAAAGCAGTAGGCCTATATAACGTTACATTCAGTAGTAAGTTAGCTAGCATTAGCTAACTAACGTAACATTAGTAGCCTATAGTGTGCTGTAACGACATTACTCTGGTTAGCTCCACAGGTAGCTCCATACCCTGGACCTCTGTAAAGCAAAAAATATCAGCAGTGTGTCAGCCCAGTCCTCCACAAGATTTGGGTACTCGGGACTGGGCTTCCCATTGACAAAGTGCTGAAATAGTAATGAAAAAATAGTATTACATTTTGACATCAAGGTAACGTTACCCACAGGTTTTTTAGAGCTTGACTGTAACATCTTAACGTTAGCAAGCTGGCTGGATCACGAATAACAAAGCTAACATTTAGTCTAACTTTACCAACGTTGCAACCCGGAGCTGTATATCCAGACCGTAGCCACGTTAGCTTAGCTGGCTAACACTTTTCAGGATTTGATTTTGGTTTTGTAAAGGAAAAAAAACGTATATCTCCTTCCAACCTCTCTGGGTAATGAGTGTCACTGTTACAAGTGCCCCAGGCACAACGTTTAACCATAGTTAGCAAAAAATCCACAAACCAGCTCAAAAATGAAGAAAATCTCAAATTTTTCCGTCAAAGTCAATGGAGCACAGCAAAAAACTGTCGGACCTCTGTCGGAGTCTGTCAAATACTGCGCTGTGATTGGCCAGTCTGCGTTTCTGGGCGTGGTTTAGTGAAGGGTCAATTACATTGACCCCTTCCACCGGCCGCGCCAGACACTGACCAGGAGTGCCACTAGGGGGCGGCAATTGGCTGTCTGCCCCAGGGAGGGGGGAAGGAAGCCAACATGAGTTTGCTGCGTATAGAAGTGGCTCTGGAGTTACGGTCGACGGCTTGGCAAGCGCCGTCTCGGAGGAGACGATACCTTCGCTTTTGTCACTGCCAGTTTCAGGGCTACGGCAGCGAACTCACAATACAAGAGGGGGATTGATGATTTTGTACTCCTTTAAGGATTTGTGGTCTGGTTTGGGACAACTGCTTTCTCCCTGATAAGTAGGGTTCACCCTCCCTAAAGCAGTTGATAAGATAGTACTCGCTAGCATTTCAACCAAGCCTTTATAAGAGTCTATTTCTTAAAATGTGGAGCGATACCTAGCTATTATACGAGACCGGCAATTATTGAAGACTGAGCGTTTAATGGAAGTTGTACTATACCTTGTCAATCATTCAGAAACACGCGCACTTATCCCCAAATTATGAATCCTAAAACACGCTGTAAAATTCTGCCCCAACTTCCAGTTAAGTTGAGGAACACAGACAAGTAAAATGAGCTCCACTTCTGTTACATTATTTCAGGTAAATGATACACATTATGATACACTACTCATTTTAACTTGCAGGTAGAGATACAGACATGCTGCTCTACCAAGCTGCAGTTCACCTGTTTGACTTCTTTTTGCTCAAGCCCGCTCTCAGGTGTGTGAGTGGAAAGCATTTCACTTCGTTCACCTTCCCCTCAATAATGCATGACACTCTGAAACACAAAAATTAGATTAAACAGAAATTTCAATGTGCTGCAAGAAAAGTACCAGCACAATGCTATGACTATAATACTATACGACTAATAATAATTAATCATAATAATAATAATAATAATACAAAACATGCAAGTCAGACGTGTGTAGCACCCAGTCACCAATTACCAACAATGTCAAAATATATCTATCAGTCTCACCTCTGCAGCGTTGGCCCTTTTAAACTTAATTAAATGAAGTTTGATAACCCATGTAAACATACTCAGTTTATTTCAGGATGGAGTGTGGAGTGTTAGATACACACATTGTTAAGAGATATACTTTTCCTCAATCAGGGGTGTTAATCATCTACATTTAAAAAGGCCATAATCTAGCAAATGTTTTCGATTTTTACCTACATGGTTAAACACTCACTGAACACATTATTGTTATTACTGTTATTATTTCTTTACCGGGCTGGCTTTAAACATGGGCTCCTGGTAAACAATTCAAAAGTGTTGGTTTTCATGTATTTCCACTTTACAGCTCCAGACTCACCCTTTGTGAACTGTTGTGTGGTGCTAAATTTATTTAATGTAAAGCAGTTATTCCTTTCTATAATAAGTGTGATTTTATTGCACGGCAATGTGGTGGTTGTTATTAGTTGCATTTTAAATAAAGTTTGTTTCCTGAAACTATATGACGATTGTGTATGGGAGATGGAAACAATGCTTTGCGTTCTAGTGGAAGAGTGTGCTAAACTGTTTCGCAGCCTCCTGTCTTTACATTCAAACACTGACATGAAGTATTTCTTAAATGAGAACATGCCACCATTCTGCTTAGGTTTGCAAAGGCAAGCCCCCACTCGTGTAGACACCAGTGGCAGCTTCAAACATATACAGGGGGTAGACAAAATAATGGACATACCTAATGAAAAAGGACTCGTATTTTGAACTAACCAAATCGCAAGTCTACACGTGTTTCATATTAATGTAAATACTAATTACCAATATGTTTCTGCTCTTAAAGATGTTTTCAAATCAACACTTTGATATGTGAGTTTCTAAAGCAATATGAGAGATCTAACAGATTTTGAAAGAGGGCAAATAGCAGGTGTGTCAGTCACAGAAATCGCAAAACTATTTAGTGCGTCAAGGGGAATAGTGTCGAAAATCATGACGGCATACACCAAACAAGAAGAACCAGTGGTCACAAGTTCACAGGGATAGAAAGACACTTAACAGGATATTTACTAACCACCACACAACAGCCTCAAAAATAGCCACAGAACTGAATCTACACCTCTGTGACCCAGTCTCAACAACAACTGTTACGTCCTGAGCTTCACAAAACAAATATACTGTATATATATGGTAGGGCTGCCATTCGGAAACCATTTTTAATTAAGGCCAATGCACAACAGCACATAACCTGGTGCAACGAGCACAAAACCTAAGACTTCTAAGCAGTGGAAGAAAGTAATAAGGTTTGAGGAGTCATCTTTTACTATTTTTCCTACATCTGGATGGCTTTATGACTGAGAAAGCCAAAGAAGCCTTCAACACATATTGCCTGTTCTCAACTGTTAAACATGGTGGTGGATCCATTATGGTATGGGCAGCGATCTTGTGGGAGTCCTTGGGTGCAATTATTACTCTGCATGGTAGAATTATGGCCAAGGAAAACAAAGCCATTCTAGGAAACCAGGTGTTCCCTATGGTGCGAACATTGTTTCCTAAAGATGTTTCAATATACTCCAAGAGTATAACACCCCCTTAAACACTGCTAAATGAATTCAAGAGTGGTTTGACATACACCAGGATGACATCCTAGCCTCCTATGGCATCCCCAATCAGGTCTAAACCTCATTGAACCTTCATGGGAGGTTCTGGAATGCTGAGTGCAGAGTAGAAGGGTGGAACCCCTTCATCTCTCAAAGAAATTGAGGCTTTCCTTCTTGAAGAATGGTCCAATATCCTGCTAGAAACAGTTCAGAACTTGTATAATAGCATTCCAAGAATGACTGAAGCTGCTCTGAAGGCAAAGGACAGTCCAACTCCTTATTAGTAAATTATTAATATATTGGATGTTTCCATTATTTTGTCTACACCTGTATTTTCAATCATTAAGGATTCATTAATTTTTTTACATTTATCAAACATATTTCTCTCCAGGGCACAGCCTTGTGAATTATTATTCTACTGGAGTGTAGCTTATATCTGTATTTATTATGCATTTTCTGGGTGACATTGTCTACATAACGATCATTATTGTGCACAGCACCATGCCAAAGTAACACTACCTGTATTTACTATGGAAGTTAATGCCGAAAGGTGAAACCAGGGTTAATGAGATAATTAGGAGACTGGGGGTCCACGGGAGGATCCCCAACGCGTACGCAACGTAAGTGGCATTGTTCACATACTCCACTACGTACTTTTTGTCTGTCTGGATGTAAAAGCTATATCTACTAGATGGAAGATCAAAGCTAAAACAAAATCGTCTCTGGCCGGCATAGGTTGACAACTACTTCCGATTCTGCACAACATAACAATAAACTTGCCGACAGTGGAGGTTGTCAGGGTGTGACCAACTGTCTGTCCTAATTGTATTAATTGTTCTACAAATAAACAGAGTACCTTTAACCTGCTGTTTGGGTCATCCCGGGAGGTGGAATCCTGAAATAAAAAGGACAGGGAATCTTAGTGGAGGGTGGCTAGGGGTTGTCCCGCACCTGACACTGACATTAACTTTTAATTGTAATTCATTAACCGTTTACCAATTGTGTGCATCTTAAGGGTGTCATCTTGAACATCCCTCTCAATAGATATCCGATGCTGACTACGGACTCACTCGTTGCGTCTGCTATACAATGCTTCATTATTACATATCCATTACATGACAGCTTAGTTAGATTACACTCCAAGTGGGCATTCCATAACTTAGTGACTGAGAACAGAATATCTTTTATCAGATGACTCAGTTGGAGAAGTCGAGCCACACTTTTCAAACACTGGAATTTATTGCAAGCAGAACATCCTGAATCACACAAGTCATGAGAACCAACAAACATCAGCAGAAATATAGCTACCGTGGAACATGTGAATTTCGTTTTGAGTGAATAATGTGCGAGTTGCAGCGCTGGAGGAATTAACACAGCAGCGTTCGCTTATCATGTTATGATAAACTCCGTAATTTTGGAAGAATATTGTGCTTATCTAGATAAACCTGAGCACTGGTGAAAAACACTGCACAGTTGCTATGTTACGATAACTGGGTTCCCAAATCGGCAAGGAAGAAACAATAACAATCAGTAGGTAGAGCATTCCCACTGGGAGCACATATACAGAAAAATTCACTGAAACATTCACCACTGCAAGTCGCTTTGGATAAAAGCGTCTGCTAAATGGCAAACATTATTCTATTCTATTATGAATAACAATCTATACTACCCTTTTACTGTATAATGAGACGCAAATAGCCATACAACCTACGTATCTGTATAAACCTAGACACTGGCTAAACACACATTTACAAATAGCAACATACACTGGAACTTTTAATACTCGTAAGGTATATTGTTACTGGCAATCTCTTTAGAGTAAATTTGGAATGCTCGCTATAGTATGCCAGTGTCACACATTGCTTGAATGGGAATACACTGGTTATTATATGCTGTGGATTTGGCGTTTTAATGATATGCACGAGTGTGTTTGAGAATAACGTTAGTAAAGAGGTTCAGGAATACACACAATATATTAAGATATAACGAAAAACAAGAAATAACTAATAAAGGTATAACGGTATCAGGAACGAGAATATAATGTTTCATAAATAAATTATACAAAACCGCAGCGAATGTCACACGCTAACTAACGTTAGCTAATTTACAATGCTCAGTACGTTAGCGGGCTAGCTCGGCGTTGTTGCTACTAGCTAGCCAAAATAACTGACCTAGCTAATTTACCAATCTGACGTTAGCGTGAAACGAAAGCTTGCATAGCAGCTAGCAACCTATGTCTTTAAGTAGTTGACACAACAGCGTGAGTGCTTTTAAACAGCTGTCAAGAAACGTGCTTTCTTACCAAAATAAATGTCCCGTGCAGTCATAAGATTAAGGAATTCCCATCGCATCAACTGAAGTTTTATGGTTGCTAGAGGCCAAATATCTTCCGATCTTCCAGGGCCAACTATATTGTGACAGCCGCCCGTACAGGCCTGTTACTGAGCATGAACATGTAAAACCTATTTAAACAAGTGGACTGCCTGGTTGAAAAATTGAACAGATACCAAATGGCGACAAAGAAAAACCTCACAACATTCAAGCCATCCGATTCTCAATTTTCCGTCAGCTGTTTCCGTCTATGGTCCCACTCGGTTGTCAGGCGTGATGCACCATGGGACGGTGGCGGATACTTTATGCGCTGCTTATCATCATAGAATTTAAAGTTTAAACATTTAATTGGCTTCTGAAAATACAGTAGCTATGTCCCAAACCACGTAATTTCGTGCTCCGTACTACCTTGCTCCCGGGTTCGCACTTTTTTAGTTCATGCTTGATGTAGGCACCCTCATAGGCACTCTGGAGTACGGACTAGGTTAGGTTTAAGGGTTAGGGTTTGGGTTATGGTCACTGTTCGGTCACGTGCACTGTAAAATCGAAAGAAAAGAAATCAGGCCAATCACATCTCGAATCGCATCTCGTGCTCTGCATGGGGGCATCGAGCCTCTCCAGTTCCGTAATGGTAAGCACTTCGTCATGAGCTGTAACTCATAACCCTTAACCTTTTCCGGAACTATAAGAAACTGTCGCAAATAGTAAACATACCAGATGGGACCATTTTACTGTACTGGAACTATGCATTTAAATATTTATGGAATAGTCTAACATAATAGCCATATATCATATAGATCAGGCTTAATTAGCTTTTTATATTTGATATATGATGTTTATATCAGCAACATTTATCCAATTGAATACAGCTTAACAAATGGGGGTTATGCGCAACGGACTTCCGTGTTTTGCTAAACGTGACTGGCCATTTCCGGTAGACGAGATAATGGCGTTGTTCTATACAAGATGTTTACAGGACAAGGGGTTTAAGCTATACGCTTCCTCCTATATCCATGACTATGAGGGTACTAACGACATTTTACCTCTGCCTGCTGTCAAATACTTAGCGTTAGCTAGCTAGTACTAACAACATTTTTTATTGTTTTTATTTCATTATCACATTGACCTTGTTGACTGGCGGAAGTGAGTAAGCACGTCCTCCGGTTTGGTCACGTGATGCTCGACATATACCCTATTGCTACGTTTACGCCCGTGGAAGGCAACGATAGATAACAATGGAGTCAGTTACGTAATGTCTGTGGCTATGCTACTCGGGGTGGTGTCATTCAAAGTGAAATGGAGAGATGGGCAGTTGCGAGTATCCGTTCTGTAAGCGGCGGCTAGACAAAACGAGAACCCACGAAGACAAGCCATCCGGAGCCTGGAGCTGCGGCAATGAGGGCAGCAGCACTTCGTCAGTCAATCGTCAGTTAATCATAGCTAGCTACCTCACATTACACATCCCTAAAATGATTTTTTTACCTCCCTAAACGACACTATTACGTCAGACTTCGTCAAATTTGTAGTCCTGTTACCAATTCTGAAGTTTGTGTGAGACTCTGTAAATTACATAAAATGAACAATGACATTGTCACATTATCCATAGGCTAATAATATTGTAGTGAGCGTGCGCGAGGTGATGTATCAAGAGACAGAGTCCAGTAGTAATGCAAAAATGACCACGCGAGTAGCCACTTTATTAAAAGAAGCGATAATTATCCATGCTCCATACACCGCACAGCTATGGATAATATCGGTGGCAAACCTCCGTGTTCCATACACCGCACAACTACGGAGGATGCCCAAAAACCCTTGTTGGAACAACCGCGTCCTTAAAAGGACACGATTGACCATTAAAACGCCTTCCGTAGATGTCATAATAATCAGGAAGTAACTGCCCTCTTCACACTTGGTTGAATGAACACACTTTCCTTGAAACTCAAGGGACTGCACCAATTACACTGGGCGTACTAGTCGCGGTGGTTTCAGACACTGAATCACCACGACCAGCTAGCTAACACAATAACAATGTCTTTAAGCACACACATAAGACTAACGGAACAGTTTCATGATTAACCCGGGGGAGACGCATAAAGGAACAATAGCGTTCCGCCCACAATGCCCCGCGCACACATTTTAATGATCAGCGACCCTCTCAGGATCGCTACACAGCCCCCTTGCAAGGGGGTCAGCCGTCCCCGGTGACCCCACTGTCCAGTACATAATAATTTAAATGTGGCGGCACGTGCCGCTGCTGGGTTTGCCTCCGGCCTCCCCCAGGCGCACCGAGAGAGTCTCTGGGGGAAAGGGGTCTGGGCGTCTCACCTGCCGCTTCAGCAGCGGACTGTGCCAGGGGTCGGTACGGGGCCAGCCGGTCTTGGTGCAGGACCACTTCCCGCCCCCAGCCGGGCATGCGCACCCGATACACAACTTCACTGAGCCGCTGCAGGACCTCACCAGGCCCATGCCAACGGCTCCGCAGCTTGGGGGACACCCCTTTTGTTCGGGAGGGGCATAAGATCCACACCCGGTCGCCGGGTGCAAACACTTGGCCCCGGCACCGGGTGTCGTAGGCCCGCTTCTGTTTTACCCCCAACCCAGCCTGGGCCTGGCGGGTAAAATAATGGACCACTTTCAAGCGCTCCTGCAGCCAGCGGAGGTAGTCAACCTCGGGCCTGCCCTCTACCTCAGGCTCGGGGGTCCAAACACCAGGTCCACTGAGGTCCTGAGTTCTCCCCTGAACAGGAGGCTGGCTGGCGTGCAGTGGCTCGACTCCTGCACGGCGGTGCGGTACGCCCACAGGACCAGAGGCAGATGGTGGTCCCAGTGGTGCTGACTGGTCAATATGGCGAGATGTGTGGCTAATGTTCTATTAAATTGTTCGACCAGGCCATCGCTCTGGGGGTGAAGGGGCGTGGTACTGGTCTTGTGCACCCCCAGGCACTTACACACCTCACCAAAGACCCGGGACTCCGGCCCCTGGTCACTGTGTAACTCCGCGGGGGCTCCGAACCGGCTCCGAACCGGCAGAACATTTCCTTGACCAGTCTCCCCACCGTTGTTCTGGTGCTCTGATCCGGCACTGCGTACACCTCGGGCTACTTGGTGAAATAATCCATGTTCACGTGGACGTACTTGTTGCTGGAATCAGTGACGGGGAATGGGCCGAGGATGTCCCCACCGATTCGCTCCATCGGAGCCCCCACCAAGTACTGCTGAAAAGGGGCGTGTGACCGTCGGATGGGCCCTTTCTGGGCTGTGCAGGAGTCGCAGCAGTTGACGTATATGTCCACGTCCTGCCGGCAGCCTGGCCAGTAGAACAGCCCCCTGAGGCGGCGAAGGGTCATATTGTTTCCGAAGTGCCCCGTGCCCCGTGCCCCGTGCCTGTGGCCCCGTGCACTAATTGCAGGACTTGAGTCCGGAGGGCGCGGGGTACTAGCAGCTGCAACAGGTCGGCCCCTCGGCCAGGGGCCCAGCCCGCTACCGCCGATATAAGACGCCGTCCCGTGCCTCGAGACCACTCCACTGAGAATGGTATGCCCTTGTTTCAGCATCCAGGGCCACGTCCGCCCACTCCGGCTGCTTTCTGGCTGCCAGCCAACTCCGCACATGGGTGAGCGCCGTGTCGCGCTCCTGCTCCTCCTGGACCTGGTCTGGGGAGAGGGGATAGCAACCGGCCTCCCCGTCAACGGTTTGCAGGGTGACCACCGTCGGGGCCAACTGGGCCCAGCCTCCTGCCGGGGGCAGTGCTCGCGTTGCCGTGCTGTCGCCCCAGGCGGTGCTGCAGTTCAAAATTGTACCCCTGTAATGTTTCGAGCCAGTGGGCCACCTGGCCCTCTGGGTTTTTAAAACTCAACAACCAGGTGAGCGAAGCATGGCCGGTCCGCACAAGGAACCGGGCGCCGTGCAGGTAGGGCCGGAAGTACCGCAGAGCCGCGATGATGGCAAGGAGCTCCCGGCATGTGACGCAGTAATTCCGCTATGCTTTATTCAGAGCACGGCTATAATATGCGATCACCTGCTCTCCGCTGCCACTTGGCTGAGACAGGACGGCGCCCACGCCGACGTTGCTGGCATCCGTGTCCAGGATGAATGGCCGGTTCGCGTCGGGGTACGCCAGCACAGAAGCCATGATGAGGGCGGTTTGGAGGTCGTCCAGGTAGACGATGCAGTGCTGCTTGGGGACGTGACTCAGGACCCGCTCCATCAGCCGCTCGAAGGTGGCCGGCACGTTGCAGAGCCCAAACAGCATAACGCGGAATTGCCAGAGCCCCTGCCCGATGGTGAAGGCAGTTTTGGGCCGGGCGTCCGGAGCCAGCTCCACTTGCCAGTAGCTGCTCTGCAGGTTGAGCGAGCTGAACCATCTGGAACCGCTGATGTGGTCCAACGCGTCAACGATGCGCGGCAACGGGTAGGAGTCCTTCCTTGTCACCGCATTCAGGCGTCGGTAGTCCACACAGAAGCGCCAGCTGTTGTCCTTTTTTTTTTACAAGGACGGCGAGGGCTTGATGACCCCAGCGGCCGCCATGTTCCAGATCTGCTCCTCAGCAGCCTGGTGCTTAGCGAGGGCGAGCCGATAGGGGCGCAAGTGAATGGGCGGGGCAGAGCCAGTGTCTATGCTGTGTTGGACCAGCCCCGTGCGCTTACAGTCCTCATCCCCGGCGTCAAAGCCGTCGGCGTACTGCCGGAGCAGCTGCTGCAGCTGTTGCTGCTGTGAGGGGTCCAAGCCGTTGCTGCTGTATTGCCACAAGTCGTGGACAGCCTGTGGACAGAATGTTCTTACAATGTTTAAAAACTTTTCAATACAAAGTTGGCATACCAACTAGAGGGGGGAGGAAAAAACAAAAACAATATTTGGTAACAATAGGATAGTGCAGTTTCAAAGACAGGGAAACAACTTAACAGACTAGACTATACAACAGACAGGACTGGAAGTACATATAATCTTAAATCAAAACATAACAAGAAACTAAAAACAAAGGTTTGTGCTTGGGCGTTGAGTGCCCAGAGCGCACCTCCTCTAGGAGGAGGGGTGAGCTATATAATGAGTTCTTTCCAGTGGCTCACCCCCCATTTCCTCCTTGCCCCTCTCTCGTCCTTCAAAAAGTCCACCAAAACACCGTCCTGGAGGAGGTTTTGAAGCCTCCTCCGGAGAGTGAACAGGTCCACTGTTAGTTCTTGGAAGACCCTGATGTCCCTTGCCTCCCACAGGACCTGCTTAACGGTGTTAATGATCCTCCACTGGCGCTGCAGCTCCGGGGTCCTACATCCCTCACGGGGGCCGTACAGGACCCTCTCAGTCGTCAGGGAGGATCTCGGCAGGAGCCTGTTCTGGGAGACAGAGGACACAACAAGGCCCCAGACCCGTCTGGCCACGGAGCACTCCCAGAACAGATGGTGTACATGTTCTGAGTCAGTGCATCCGTGGGGGCAGTTCTCGGTCAGGGTTGAGTGCCGTCTAAACAGAAATGGCCTGGTGGGGAGACAGCCATGAGCAGACATCCATGTAATGTCTTTTTGTTTATTGTTTAAAGTTTTATGATTTGCATTTTTCCATACAATTTCAGGGTTTAAGGCTGGGTTGCCCCTCGGGAGCGTCATGGTCTCTCCCGATCTCAAAAAGGACATGATATTTTTGTATGTCCATGAGGGCAACCCAGCCCTGACCAATCCCGTCCTAAAGGCAAAATCCCTCAGGGCCCTGTATACATATGGGGGGTCCCAGCTGTATGGCACATTGTGGTCCAGCCCACACAGGCCCATAGATCTGAGGAAAGGAGTGGCATAGTATTTAGCAAATTTACCAGAGGCCGACTCCCCCCCAGGGTGTTCTGGACCAGTGCGGTCAGACCCTGTGCCAATATTACTGCTGTTATATCTGGGACCCCCCTGCCCCCTTTCTCCTCCTCTTTCATCAGGGTTGTCCTAACCAGCCTCTCCATTTTGCTCCCCCAGACAAAGCGAAAGGCCATTCTAGCCACAAGTTTGCTAGTGGCTCTGTCCGGGGGAAACACTCGCCCAATATACACAAAGCTGGGAAGGACTATTGCCTTCAGGACCAGGATCTTACCCGTCATTGTCAGGGGCCGTGTGCTCCAGCTCCCGATTTTTTTCTGGACGTGGCGGAGGGCCTCCTCCCAGCTCCGGTTCCCTCCCCCGTCGTTCTGGAAGGTGACCCCCAGGAGCTTTATACCTTCTGTACGTACAGGGAAAGAACAGGTTAGTGACTCACTCCATGACGGCGACAGGTACAGTTCGCTCTTGCCCCGATTGACCAGGGCGCCTGTGGCCACATAGAAGTCGTCCACCACCTTTGTAGCGGTGGTAATGCTATTCCCTACGTACGCCATCACGTCGTCCATGTACGCCATCACCCCGAGCCGCTCCCCACTGCCACCCGGCAGTAGGTATCCCCTAACGTCTTTGTTTCGCCGGATGGCCTGCAGAAACGGCTCAAGGTAGATGACGTACAGGAGGGGCGCTAGAGGGCACCCCTGCCTGACGCCGGACCTGATGTCAAATGGGGCAGAGAGGTGCTTGTTGACAACCACTCTGCCCGAGATGTCACGCAAACACATTCTGGTCCAGCGCCGGAGGGGATTTGGAAAGTTAAACCTCTCCAGCACCCTCTCCAGGCACACATGGCTAACCCTGTCAAAGGCCTTCTCTTGATCTAGACTGAGAAGGCCTAAAGGGGACCTGCGCTCCCCGGAGTGGATAATTATATCTCTCACGAGGAGCAGATTTTCATTTATGGACCTCCCAGGAACACTGCATGTTTGATTGCGGCCGAACACCGCTGGTAGCAGGTCTTGGAACCTCCTCATCAGTGATTTGGCCATGATCTTATAGTCCACTGAGAGGAGGTTGATCGGCTGCCAGTTCCGGAGGTCCTTCAGGTAACCCTTCTTTGGGACAAGGGCCACTGAACTCTGTCGCAGTGAGTCGCCGTTTCAGACACTGGTTGCATACCATAGTCAAAGAGAGTGGATTACGTGATTGCTTGTGAATAGGCGCGGTGTCCGCAGATTGTAGTCCATCTGAGAATGTAGTTCAGTGTCTGGAAGTTCTAATTACATATTGTAACGGGGGTCAGCTAGACTAGCTACGGAAATGTTAACTGACCTCCATTGTACGTAGGGAATAGCATGCTAGGTGACTAACAGTAACCTAGGTAACTAATTGTAATGTCCCAGAGGACCTTGCGGCCAGCTAAACATAAGGTTATTAGCTAGCTATGTCAAGAAATGTGTAAAGGTTCTAATGTAAAGTATATGTCTGGAATGAAAGCCCCTTTTACCCTGTTGAGAATGATTTGTGAATGTGTATATGTGCCGACCAACCATCATCATCATGGATCGCGAGTGTGCTCCGTGTGATTCTGTGCTTGTGCTCTGTACTTCCCATGTGCTACACGCTTTATTTTAATAAAGAAGTAGTACTGCAATGAAAAAGGCAAAGTCTCACGGTTCTTGATTCCGTGGCGTCCACTGCTACACTGGTGGCAGAAGTGGAACGAATCGACGCACAGATCAGGAAGATGGAAAAAGAGAGATGTCCGGATGGGAAGACCACGGTGCAGAGGAATAAAACCGCACTCCACGGGTCGTGGAGGGAGTTACGTTCACCAGTTACTTCGCTGCTATCGTTCAGACCCCGACTCCGTCAGTAAATATTGTTTAACTGATTCAATCATTAAATTTAAATTACGATACATTTTAAGGGACCGTGTAACAATAGGACAAATAAAAACAATAAAAGCGTAATTTACCTATTTAATTGGTAACATGGAACAAACAGCCTAAAAATAAAAGCCTTTCACAGTTAATTTCTCAGATCAGAAGGAAAATCCCCCAAAAATAAAAAATCATAAACAAATACTTTAAAGGACAACCTTTCTAAGTAGGCTACATATTACCAAGTGATCATTCACATGGACTAAAACGTCCATTAATACATTTAGCCTATGTGCCACCTAGGTATTTATGTTGGCTAACTTAAGGTGTGACTTGCATTGTGTCAGTTTCCTGCATCATAACCTACATTGTTCACCAAGCTACAGTATCTGCACCCATGTTAAAACAATGTTTGTATCAACAAAGTTGTTATACATTCATATAGCCTAGCATATTAAGTTTGAATAAAGGAATATAATGATGTAGTTTCATTTCTCGAGTTGAAACTAGACCAAGTTTGCGACTGCCTTAAAAAATATTGCGAATAATAAATATTGTCTCTGTTGGGAAATAGTCTCTTTCGTTCACGGTTTATTTATTTACTAATTGGGAGTAGGCTATAGGCTGTTATAAGTGTTTCTCAGATGTAACTGCTGGGCTAAACAACTAGTGTAAATCAGTTAATTTTATACTTAGTCTCAGGCAAGTTCGTCATTGCAATATGTAGACATTATGGGGAGGGAGAGACGTAGAGCTGCAACAATTACGTAGGCTAGTGTCTTGTTCCAGATCTGGACCTGCCTCATGGAATGAGGAACGACAGCAACAGCATGTCCAGTTCCAATTCCTTCACCAATTCGGTCCTCAGTCCCAGTTCAGGAACTGACATTACTGTTGCTTTCGGTCACCCCAACGGGAGGGGCTCAGAGAGCACACCCCGCTTAAGTGGTTCAGTGATGTTGTTGGCTAATGGCTACTACAGAGTAGAGCCCAATGGTGGAAATGGTTAAATAGGAGGAGTAGTGTGCATTTTACCATGTTTGGAATCATCTCATTGCATCTTAATTATTAGCTTGTTGTTGGTGTTCCAGTGTCTGTTAGTATTAATCGCTGCTTAAAGGTTTTCTTCCAAAGTTGATCGGTACTTAGCTGCTTACAATCGGTTTAATTGTTTCAGGTGTAACATCCGTCTCTGTAGTCAAGCATTCCCTGAGAAATGGAACGCTTGAGAAGGGAGGTAGCTGTAAGTTGTGAATTAGTCTATTGTTACAAAGACAAAGACAAAGGAGTCTACCTATAGGAGTCCACCGAGGGAGGCCAGCTAAGGAGTGCTCGCCGCACGGTAAGTATCATAGTTTTGTCTCTTCCTGTTCTTCCTCTGCATCTAACACCACATGCAACCTCCCTATTCCAGTCTGTGTCTCCTCTTCTAGATTTCCTAGAAGGAAAGTGTAGAGGGCGTCAGTCTCAGCAACATGGGAGTGGCAGGGTTGCCTTTGTTTTTCCATGTTGTGGAGGCCTTTGGAGCAGGGGGCACGGAAAGTTGCTCCAAAGGCCATAATTGATTTAATTATTATTTAATTTATGTTAATTGGTAAGTGATTATTCACTTACCTGTTTGTGTGTGAGAATGTGAGTGGATGTGGTTTGTCAATTGTTGGGTGTTTTGTGATTAGGTGTGTGAATGATAGACAGGTGATTGCCTCACAAGTCCCACCTAAGCTAAGCAGAAAGTAAGTCTATTTAAGAGCAGGTGGGGCAAGTGGGGAATCAGTTAGTCTTTGTCTTGTGTCATGTGTCCGTCTTGAGAGGTTGTTAGTGTCATTTATGTGTGTATTGAGTGGTTGGTTGCGGCATTCATGTGTGTGTATTCTGAGTTGTTGTCTTGTCATTCGTGTGCACACGTGTCGTATAGTGTTGGAACTCCGGTCTGAGGAGGCGCGGTGTCTTGTTTAGTATGTGTCGGGACAGTGCGTAGAGTTCTACCCTGTCCCTGTAAGTGTTGATGTGTGGTAAATGTGGATGTATGAAGGCAGTGTGGAAAGCCGCTGATTGTCTGTGTTCATTGTGTGTTCTCCGAAAGGGGATTCCCCCTCCTCGGAGGAGGCGGGCTTTCGTTAAGTTTTGATTATTTTAGTTTGTTATTTTAGTTCATTGTTTTTGCCCGAAAGCTTCGTGGCAAGTAGGGTGAAGACTTTGTGTTTGTGTTTGTTTTATTTTAACCTGCTCTCCCGCTGTTTCTCTCTCTCGGGTATGGGAGAGAGACGAAAAAAATAATAATCCGGTCCGTAGACCAGCAAACCCCACTCCTCTGCCAGTTCTTACCATCAGCTGCTCTGGGATTGTCATGTGGCATGTGACAGAGAGATTCTACTCACAGGCTCAACACCTCCTAGATCTTCTGGTGTCGACGTGGTGGTAGCAGGTGGACTATAGAACTGCTAGTCCGCTGTCTGGAAGGCTGATTTCTTCTCGGCCCAGGCCTCACACTCTCCCTGCAGTTCCTGGTGCTCACAGAGACATGGATCACTCCGCAGAACCTGGCCACCCCTGCTGCTCAATTCGCTTCCTACACATTCTCCCACATTCCATAACCCACAGGTAGAGGTGGAGGGACAGGTATGCTGATCTCCCCCCTGTGGAGATTTGGTATTGTTCCTCTTCCTCACTTCTCACCCTCTTGCTTTGAATTTCATACTGTCACTGTTCAATGCAAACTGCACATCATTGTTCTCTATCTCCCACCAGGTCCACTGGGGAGTTTCCTAGATGAGATGGATGCCCTTCTCAGCTCCTTAAGGATGGCACTCGCGTCTTACTCCTTGGTGACTTCAACCTGCTACTGGACACCCCTCAGTCCTCTGCATTTCTCCCCCTGTTTCAGTCCTTCGACTTTATCATGGCTGAATCCCCATCCACCCAAAAGGCTGGTAACCAACTGGACCTGGTCTTCACTAAGAACTGCACCTCACCCAACATTGCGGTATTGTGGGAATTTATTAGTACGTTTTTATTCTGACCTAACTGTGAATGAATGTGCAGAGCTCATTAATTCGCAGAAAGTGGCAAACTAGTTTCGGCCCCTGTGTTGTTATTCTGAGTTCTTTTAATCTGTTCTTGATAAGGCTGAATTCTTCTCCAGTTCTCACAAGAGTTTGATAAGACCAAAGACAGCGTTCTTTGTCTTCAAAGAGATGATGTAGGTTGTTGCTGATTGGACAGTCTGAACCGATAGGAAGACACGCTGACGTAAGTGGCTTGCCGATTGGAGGACCTGGGAAAACGTCAGCCAATCAGCAAAGACCTGATTTTGAGAAAAGGAGTTTCAAGACGGCCCGGGAGAAGCGCTCCCCGGAAGACAGCTGGACAAATGAATTGAGAGATTTGTGTAGCTTGCTTTTGATTCCTGTTACTTTCTACTTGTCTCTAATAAATTCTGAGTTAAGAATTATTGGGTCTTAGTATTTTGCCTCCTCAACGCCTCCTTTGATACACGCTATCAGTATCTCCTCTGCATGTGTCTGACCACTGCTTTCTGTCTTTTTCCCTCCCCCTCCCCTCTGTGCCTAAACCATCTTTACCTGCCCCCACTGTCTTTGTCTGTCGCAACCTCCGCTCTCTCTCCCCCGCTGCCCTGTCAGCTACTGTTCTATCTTCCCTTCTCCCTACTGATGCCTTCTTTCAGCTACCTACTGAGGAAGCATCATCCACCCTACTGTCCTCTCTCTCCTCCTCCTTTGATTC
The DNA here is from genome assembly GCA_029706075.1 of Aldrovandia affinis. Lineage (NCBI taxonomy): Eukaryota > Metazoa > Chordata > Actinopteri > Notacanthiformes > Halosauridae > Aldrovandia > Aldrovandia affinis. Next base: position 515,738 of record JAINUG010000292.1, on the reverse strand, counting down.
ACTCTGCCCTCTCTCTAATAAACCTGTTCGTCGCCAACCCCCCAACCCCCTGGCTAACTGACTCCATTCGGTCTAACCGACTCAAACTGCAAGCAGCAGAAAGGAAATGGAGAAAATCCAAATCCCCTGTAGCTCTGACTGACTTCCACACACTCCTGGCTCATGACGAGCCTAGATGGGCCGAACGGCCCGTTCTCGTCATTATGTATTCTTATGTTCTTATGTTTTCTTCTAACCTCTCCTCTGCTCTGCTAAATCTGCATTTTTCCTTTCCATTTTTTCTTCTGCTTCTAATCCTCGAAAACTGTACTCTACGTTTTCCTCTCTCCACACCCCTCCTCCTCCTCCACCCCCCTCCTCTCTAACCGCGGATCACTTCTCATCCTTCTTTCGCAAAAAGGTCAATGACATTCGCAACTCCTTCCCCCCATTGCTATGGATATCCTCCCCTTTGTCTCTAATGTTTTCAACTCCTCTCTTTCCTCTGGCTCTGTCCCCTCTCCCCTCAAAACACCCATGTCGTCCCCCTCCTCAAAACACCCTCTCTGAATCCTGCTGTCATTTCCAACTACTGACCTGTCTCTCTCCTCCCATTCCTCTCCAAAACACTAGAGTGGGCTGTCTATAATCAACTGTTTGCTCATGTCTTACCGAATGACCTGCTTGATCCTATCCAATCTGGGTTCAAGGCAAGCCACTCCACAGAGACTGCTCTCCTTGCGGTCACTGAGGCTCTTCACAAGTCCCAATCCCTTAGCTCCGTCCTCCTCCTCCTCGTGCTGTCAGCTGCATTTGATACCGTGGACCACCAGATCCTCCTCTCATCTCTCATCGAGATGGGAATCTCTGGATCTGCATTGACATGGTTCAAGTCCTACCTGGCTGACCGATCCTACCAGGTGGCGAGGATCCCTCTCCTCTCCCCACACCCTCTCTACCGGAGACCTGCAGGGCTCGGTGCTAGGCCCCATCCTATTCTCCCTGTACACTAAGTCACTTGGTTCTGTTATCTCTGCTCATCCAACCAGCTGTGCCTCTCGGGCCACATCGCAGCGATCATCCGAACCTGCCGATTCTCCCTCCATCCAACCGTTCCTCACCCAAGAGGTCACACAACTCCAGGTCCAGGCCCTGGTGATCTGACATCTGGACTACTGCAATTCCTTGCTGGCAGGCCTACCAGCCTGTGCTATCAAGTCGCTGCAACTAGTCCAGAATGCTGCCCCATGTCTGGTGTTCAATCAACCTAAGTTCACCTATGTCACCCCTCTACTCTCCTCTCTGCACTGGCTCCCTATCGCAGCACACATCAGATTCAAATCACTGGTGCTTGCTTTTCAAGTGGCTAGAGTTACTGCTCCCCCATACCTCCAGACACTCATCACACCCTACACCCCAGCTAGACCCCTCCACTCTGCCTCCTCTGGCAAACTGACTGTCCCATCCCTCCGGGCGCCTGGCAGCCGCTCCTTGCGGTCTCGCCTCTTCTCTGTCCTGACACTTCGAGGGTGGAACGACCTTCCGCAATTGGTCAGGACCGCGGAATCACTTGCGATCTTCCGCAAAACACTCAAAACCCACCTTTTCAAACTCCACTACCACTGAAATCTAGTCAATTGTCATCATCACTACCTACTTGCTCAACACTTCTTGTATATGTATCCCTGCTTACTCCTCATTAAAAAATAAAATAAAATACATAAATAAATTACTAACCTTTTCCTTCCCAGTGTTATAGGTATGGTACGATGTCTATCGCTGCATTACTGCACTGATCTCTTGCTCAAACTATGATTGTTCCTTCCATGTTGTCACATGCCACGTGACAAACCCTGGATGGGAACAGAGCAGTCTGGAGATGGAGTGGAGTTTGTCGGTATACGGACCAGATTTGATTTGATTTTTTTCCTGGGAGTAGCAGGTTAACATATGCGAGTGTTGTAGAATGATTGCATTTCTGGAAGGAGACTTCCAGGAGGGTTTCATCTGTGACAGATGCCCGCTTGTGAAGCATCTCGAGAGCAAGATCCTTGATCTCGAAGCCCAACTTGCTGATCTCGACTGCCCTGCAGAATTTGTAGAGTTCCAGGAACTAATCAGTACGCCCTTTAGAGAGATAGTCTGCATGCCGAAGCGGGGTAGGGGGGAGACTCTAGAGCAGGTAGGGAGAGAGAGTTGGGTGACGGTAGGGCATCAGCGTAGAAAATGGCGCGCACATGCAGGGGCGGCATCTCCAGAGATTGTGGTGTCCAACCGATTCCAGCCCTTGCAGGAAGAGGATCTGGCCCAGCCCTCTATGAGCGGGAGGACTGATGAGCCCCAGGGCACCCTGGCGGCCAAGCCACCCAGGAAAAGGGAGTTAATTGTAGTGGGGGGATTCAATCATTAGAGGTGTAGACAGTATAGTCTGTTCGCGGGAAAATGAATCTGGCATGGCATGTTGCCTGCCGGGTGCTCAGGTTGGAGATCTCCTGGAACATGCGGACAAGCTCCTGGCCAGAGCAGGGGTGGAAACAGTGGTCATGGTCCATGTTGGAACCAATGACATAGGTAAGGGTAGGTTTGAGGTTCTACAGGACAAATTTAAAGAATGAGGAACAAAGTTAAGGGGCAGAACCTCCACAGTGGTCTTCTCTGGAATTCTGCCAGTACCATGTGCTAGCAAAGGCAAGCAGAATTTTATATGGAGATTTAACACGTGGCTACAAACCTGGTGCAGGAAAGAGGGGTACAGGTTTATGGGGCACTGGGACTCCTTTTGGAATAGGGGTGACCTGTACAAGTGGGATGGGTTACACTTGAACCGGAGGGGTACAGATGCATTGGGCCAGCGTATGCTTAGGGTAGCGGAGGAATATTTAAACTAGGGACTGGGGGGGCAGGGAGGGAAATTAGTAGTAGTAGTATTATAGATAGGGAGGTACAGACTGCCCAGATGGAAGATACCAGGGCGGAGTATAATAAATCTGAGGATATCATTAATAAAGATTTTTTTGATCATAATGTGAATAGAGGTGGTTCGGCACACTCAGGTGTGGAGGGGAAGGACAACGTAAGTGTGAGTAAGGCTCTGAAGCTCATGTGTTTAAATGCGAGAAGCATAAAAAATACATTTTTGGAACTGGAGGCTGTCATGTTGAATGGGGGTGGTGTGAAGCAGAGACATAACCACAGATTGAAAAGTTCTTCTTTCTCTTTTTTAGCAATAAGAATGTTTGTGACATTGAGTAAAACAAGCTGTGTGCATAAGATGAAACAGGAACTGCAAGAGCTTAACTGACAGAACTGCTGAGGAGAATTGTAAATTTCCATGACGTAGTAACTGGGTGTTGTCTTTCAGAGGGAAAAGTATATATATAAAGCTTTGTCAAGGAAGAGGTTGGAATTGCTCTGACCTCTCTATGCGAATGTGTGAGACCCTTTCCCTGCCTGATCAGGTAATAAAAGTACTTGGTGATTTCCACTACGTTTTTTTTTTTTTTTTACACAGAGAGTTGTCAAGTAATTAAATAGATATTTCAATTGTAGTGAGACACTGCCATCTACTGGTCAAAATATAGTGTATGTGCAGAGAATGCGCATGTGCCCTGCAGTTGTTTCACCCTCCACCTATGGTTGTGACGACTCTATCAGCCTGAAAATGTAAAAGGAGAAGCAGAAGATGACAAAGCGGAAGAAGAAGATATGGAAGAAACGCAAAATAAATATCCTAAGTTTGGGGCCTTATTGTGTGGCTTTGTGAAGTTGTATCTGAATGCTGTGTATTTACAGGTACAGGTATTTAGAGGTCAGAGGATACAGACTTAATGTTTGTAAGGACAGTCTGAGTCCATTACCCTGCTAACCCCTAAATTGGGTTACGTACTCATATGTACACATATACCTTTGCTTCAGATGAGGCTCGACATGTGTGCTGAGTTTCGTTCTGATCTAGCTAAATGCCACAGTAAAGGTTGAGACGAAATAAATAAAATAAAATAAATTGAGGCAGCCCACAACATCAGGCACTATTACTGTTATTTATTTTGATTTGCTCTATGCAGTGCTTAATTTGTAAAACAAGAGATGCTGGGGCTCAACTCGCCTCCCCCAACCAGAAAAAACGTTTCCTACCTCTGTGTCGCTGCATTTCTGTCCCTCTCCTGGATAGCCCGGCACAGTGCTTAATTTGTGCAGCCCCGGCAAATGCCAAGAATCCGATTTTGCGCCCCTGCAAATGTCTTTCTCAGAATCAGAGCCCCAGGCTCATAAATATCTGAAGTGCGACAACAACGCGTATTTTACAGACTTAACAGCCGATAAACAATCCATGCTTTCTCTACCGGTGTCCCGCAGGGCTCGGTGCTAGGCCCTGTCCTATTTTCTCTGTACACCAAGTCACTTGGCTCTGTTATTTCTGCTCATGGTTTTTCCTATCACTTTTATGCTGATGACACTCAACTGTTTCTCTCCTTCCCTCCATCTGATACCCAGGTCCCGGCACGGATCTCTGCATGCCTGGCTGACATCTCCGCATGGATGTCCACCCACCACCTGAAGCTGAACCTGGGGAAGACAGAGCTGCTCTTCCTCCCAGCGAAGGGCTCCCGATGATTGATGCGTCAATCACCGTGGAAGGCTCCATAGTGTCTCCGTCCCAGTCTGCCAGGAGTCTTGGGGTAACCCTGGACAACCAGCTGTGCTTCTCGAGCCATATTGCAGCGATCACTCGGACCTGCCGTTTCTCCCTCCACAACATCCGGAGGATCCGACCGTTCCTCACCCAAGAGGCCACTCAACTCCTGGTCCAGGCCCTGGTGATCTCACGTCTGGACTACTGCAATTCCTTGCTGGCAGGCCTTCCGGCCTGTGCCATCAAGCCACTGCAACTAGTCCAGAACGCTGCTGCTCGCCTGGTGTTCAACCAGCCGAAGTTCACCCACGTCACCCCTCTACTCTCCTCTCTGCACTGGCTCCCCATCGCAGCACGCATCAGATTCAAGTCACTGGTGCTTGCTTTTCAAGCGGCCAGAGGTACTGCTCCCCATACCTCCAGTCACTCATCACACCCTACACCCCATCCAGACCCCTCCGCTCCGCCTCCGCTGGCAGACTGACTGCCCCATCCCTCCGGGCGCCTGGCAGCCGCTCCTCGCGGTCTCGCCTCTTCTCTGTCCTGGTCCCTCGTTGGTGGAACGACCTCCCGCAATCGGTCAGGACTGCGGAATCACTTCCAATCTTCCGCAGGAGACTCAAAACCCACCTCTTCAGACTCCACTACCCCTGATCTCTGTCCATCTAGCTAAATTGTCTTCACCACTGTTTACTTGTTCAACACTATACTCTTTATTTAAAATTTAAAAATTTAAATGTAAAAAAACCCCAATTAAAATACCTTTTCCTTCCCGGTGTTACAGGTATGGTACGCAGATGCCTGCAATGATGTCTATTGCTGTATTCCTGCACTGATCTCGTGCGCTAACTGTGATTGTTCCTACCATGTATTGATGCACATCTTGTAAGTCGCTCTGGATAAGAGCGTCTGCTAAATGCTTAAAATGTAAATGTAAATGTCTTTCAGAGTGTTCACAGAGATATCAGGAGAACAAGTTACACAGCCCTTGAAGGATCCCTTAACCGCTGTTAACGCCGTAGCAGTTTCCAGCGCAGAGTGCGAGAGATGTTTCTCACAAATGAATCTAATCTGCACGTCAACAAGAGCGTCTAAACAGCAACCATACCATATCTCCTTTTTAACCCTTGTTGCTCCACCACTGGAAAGTTACCATTAGACCAGAGGGGGGGGGACAGAAATGCAGCGACACAGAGGTAGGACAAGTTTTTTGTGGTTGGGGGAGGCTAGTTGAGCCCCAGCATCTCTTATTTTACAAATTAAGCACTGCATAGAGCAAATCAAAATAAATAACAGTAATGTTTTGTAGCTACATCAAACATATTCACTGTTTATGCGCACAATTGAACTATCTTCAGGTAGCCTACATTTTATTCAACTTTGTTTGTTTTTTTCAATCTAAAAATGCGAGTGACTATTGTAAAGCGATTAGTACTTCTCGGGTGTATTCGGTTATTTGCAGCTTGTCTTGGGTTGGATTCATCGGATATCTCCGGAATGGTTCGACTTGATCGGTAACGGTCGGTGTGTTTAAATATTCGGAACTCTCTTCAGGCCGTAAAACTGAAGCAAGACGAAGAGGAGCTGAGGAGAGAACGAAACCAGCGAGAGTAGAGAGAAGTCATTTGATAACGGAATGACGGTACTGCAGGAACCTGTCCAGGTAAAACAACAAAATAGACTGATTAATGGAGTGTTTCCATGTGCAATGTAAGTGGCATGTACCATGGATCCACCAACCAGAAACTCGCACTCCCTGTCGGAAGGGCTCTTTACCCATGGGTCGGGGCCTGAAAACAAACATTAGAGGCCTAGCTAACTATCTGAGTTGAGAAATGCATATACAATAGACGAATAATGGACGCCCTTTACATGTAACAAAAATAATGTAATGTACGTGTGAAATTAAACATAATTGCAAAGACGCCAACTCGTTTGTTCATTAACTAACAAAGGTTAGAAAGCGCTTGTTGGTGTTGACGTTTGCTGCCTATGGATCAAGCCAGGTAGTTAGCTAGTTGTGTGTAACACGACTGTGTTCTGAAACGTGAAATACGGGGATAGATAGATTGGCTTTCTTAATTGATAAATGTATTGGTAATTTTATGCGGTTGCCTGTTTCGTGAAGTGCAACATTAGCGGCGACATTCGTTAGCAGCCTACTGTAATGCAGGGAAGGCAATCTAACTGGCTAACGTTAGCTAATCAGCTTGTTAACTAACGTTATACCTAGCGTTTAACGTATTATTGTGATAGCTAAACTGTCTGGAATAGTTAGTGACATGGCAACTATCTTGCGAACTAGTTGGCTACTAAGCAATCTTCGCCAGGTAGCAGTTCTACAAACAACATAGCTAGGCCATTACTTTATTTGTGTACTCGCATTTATGAAAACTTTGATTAATTATCAAACGTGTCATTTTGAAAACCGCTGCCTGTGTATGCGTTGAAGTACTTTTATTTGTTTATATGAATAACGTTAGTTAGCTAGCTTTATGGGATATGGGCGTTAATATTGTCAAACAATACAAGCTATAACGTTATGCGCGTAAGAATATAGCTTGCTTGCAAGCTACAGAATGTTACACAGCTATCTGCATTCACGGTGGTAGCTAAATGCAGGCGCTCATATTGCAGCATGTTTTTCTTGTATGCTTATCATTGTGGTATACGTAGTTTCAGCTTGATTTGAAAATGTTCTTAGCAACCGTCCTGAGACTAGGAAGAAATCCAGGACCAGAACACTGCCCCCCACTCACTCAGGATGCCAACCTTTCAGCCTAATTGAGCTGTGGCAGGGAGTGACATTATTTATGTGTAAATATATCGCGGCCACAACTAAAGTAAGCGAGACATTCACAGTGTTGCTTTCTCCTTCTGTTCCCAGGCTGCAGTTTGGCATGCACTTAACCACTATGCCTATTGGGATGCAGTGTTTCTGGCAGAGAGGCTCTATGCTGAAGGTAATGAAATGAGGCAATTGGATCATTTAGATCTTTCCACAGGGTTGTCAACATTATGAGCTTACGGTTGTCAAATGTATTGGGTGACAAGATCAAGCAGCGTAATGCAGAGAGGATCATCAAGGCAATGCTGTCATTTCAAGATTAGTAATCAATCACACCAACCATATGATTTAATGCGAATCAACACGTGTGTGTCATGCCCACACAACTCGGGAATTGCAGAGGATGACATGCAGTCTTCTGTAAATGGAGGTTGTGTCTTGTATTGAATCATATGAGGCAGACTGCATGATTTGTAACACAGGCTTATTTAAGTTGTGGTTGATGATTAGTTGTTTCACCCTGTTTTGACAGTGCATTCTGAAGAGGCACTTGTCCTGTTGGCAACATGCTACTACCGCTCAGGAAAGGCATACAAAGCATATCGCCTTCTCAAAGGGCACAGCTGCACAACGCCTCAATGCAAATATCTCCTTGCAAAGTGTTGCGTGGACCTAAGCAGGTTTGATCATTTTTATGCTTTAAAAAAAAAAAAAAAAATCCTTGGACATGCCTACCATTCTTTAGTCTGAGGAGACATTGACAACATGCAAAGTTGCAATGATTTAATTGTAGCACTTTCTGATAGTTTTAGATGTGGGTCTATTTTGGAAGGATTTTAATCATTTGAATGCCCCCTTCTCCCTGTCCGATCTTCCAATTTCATCCTCCTGCCTTCCCCAGGCTTGCTGAGGGAGAGCAGATCTTAACAGGAGGTGTGCTGAGCAAACAGAAGAGCCAGGAAGATATTGTTACTGAGTTTGGTGATTCAGCATGCTTCACGCTGGCTCTGCTGGGCCAAATCTACTGGTAAGGAGCCTAAGACATACCCTTACCAGGGGACTCTCAGTCCTGACTTAAGGTCAAATTGCAATGTGTCACTTTATTACAGCACACTTGCAAAGCTCCACTCCTTGGGAAGCAGAGGAAGGGAAAAGAAGATACTCATCTGATGTTATTCAATCTGTGATGTGAACGTACGCTCTTAATATTATACCCAAGGACTCTTGGCGTGGTGCATTTCTAAATGAGTGCGGATGAGTGCTGAATTAGCTGCTTCCTCCAAATAGAATCTGATTTGAGAGGTGCATAGAGGTTGACTATGATTGGCATCTGCATTACAGCCCAACAATTAGTCACCAGGAGCCTTAAAACCCACAATGCTGAGATACCAAGGTCTCACCATCTAGCATTTATTAGCAGTTATTTCTGAGCCTTGCTTTTCTCTTGTCGTAATGGCAGAATAACAAGATCCAGTCATGTTTGAGAAAATATCTATTCTATGTTTAACTTGACTATGTGCTTTTTAAACTGAGAAAATATATATATTTTTTGCTTGTTTGACCCTCTATGAACAGCAAAACGGACCGGTTAACCAAAGGTTCAGAGTGTTACCAAAAGAGCCTAAGTTTGAATCCATTCCTCTGGTCCCCCTTTGAGTCCCTGTGTCAAATAGGTGAGTCATGCATACAGTATTTTGTTCATTTAAATATCAATTAGAGCACTGCAAGTCTTAAAACAAAGTCTGTTTTTATACATGCATACATACATTTAAAAAAATCACTAGCTTTCCAGCTGAGACAGATGTAGAATTTTGCATTTTAAAAACAGTACATTTGATTTTAGCTGGAAATGTGTGGTGGGGATGGTGTGCAGTACAGCACATTTTGTGCTGAATCAATAAAGTGTGAGGAAAATAAACATTTAACTTGATCAAGAAGTTTGCGTAATCATTATCATTCCTCTTTTAGACAGCAGTTTATCAGTTGATCCATCAGACCTGACAGAATCTGTTGCCTTTGTTGTGGTTGGTCTGATCCAAGCTGCTGCTGATGTGTGCAGGTGAGAAGCCAGACCCCGACCAGATGTTCAAACTGACGTCATTGCAGAACTTCAGCAGCAACCAGCCCACAAGCGGGGTCAGCACCCACACCTCCAGCCACAGCCTACCCCACAGACAAGTGGACACTGTCCTGATGGAGACCCCGCAAGACACTTTAGTATGTCAGATTCTTTGCATTCACTGCAGTCACATTTCAGCGTAGGTCCTGGATAGAAGAGATGGTTGTTCAGAAACGTAGCCAAGGTTTCCTAATACTTCAGTTGAGTATGCAGTTCGGTTTCTGAGAATTCTACCAGTGATTTACCCATTTTCAGTAATGTCTGCTATAGTGAGTTAATCACCAATGTTGTAATGTTTTTTCTTTGTTTAAAGCACTCCTGGTCAAGTTGAGATCATAGTCAGCTGTTGTAAAACTCTGATGCAACATTACAATGACGATTTACGATTGTATCGCGACTTAGAAAATGGATACAGTTCTTTGTGAAATCTAATAACATGAACTGACAAAGTTGAAAATGCCATCAGTGTAGATGAAGCTACAGCCATATCAGTTAGGGGTGCACCGATATATCGGTGGACTATCGGTATCGGACGATATTTGCCTTGTTGACTGCAATCGGCTTATCGATAAGATCAATTTTACAGATGGCAGTGACCGATAATTACCCGTCAATTTTGTGTCAATCTGGTCTAAATGTTCAAACTTGAATGGAATGGCAATGTCTTTTATTTACAGGCTAAACTGACTGAAACCATGCCTACTTTACTCCTCTGACGATGCTGTGATTGACTAGCTATCACGAGCACTCTGGCACTTCACGCAGTCTTGCACAAGATGCATGCTGGAGCTGGGCGATATGACCAAAAATAATTGTCATGATATGCTGACCAAATACTTTGATAATGATATTGAAACGATAATTTGTATGTGGGGAAGAAAGCTGAGTGTATACAGATATTCAAACACCACTTTATTTAACGTTCAATGTTTTGTATGTGCGGTACGTTTTCAAGCATAATTTCAAGTATAAAGTTTGCACTTTGCATAAGAAATACAAAAATGTGTATATATATGTATATATACACCCACTACTGGTCAAAAGTTTTACAACACCCCCATTTTCAATTTTTTACTGAAATTTAAGCAGTTCAAGTCCAGTGAATAACCTGAAACGGTACAAAGGTAAGCGGTAAACTGCCAGAGGTTTTATTTAAAAAAAAGTTTAGGTTACCAAGTTGTAGTTTCCTACACCATCAAAAGGCACTTGGAAACTGACAGGAAGAGGTCTGGCAGACCCAAAGCCACAACAAAATAAGAAGACAGGTTTCTGAGAGTCAACAGCTTGCGTGATAGGCGGCTCACAGGACAACAGCTTCAAGCACAACTTGACACTGGTCGAAGTAAGGAAGTCTCCGTTCCAACTGTGAAGAGAAGAGCTGCAGATTTGACAGGTCGAGTTGCAGTAGGAAAGCCATTGCTAAGATGTCAAAATAAGAAAAAGAGGCTTGCCTGGGCCATGAAGCACAGCCAGTGGACTACTGAAGACTGGAAGAAGGTCTTATAGACCGATGAATCAAAATTTGAAAACTTCCGGTCATCACCAAGGGTTTTTGTACACCATCGAGTAGGCGAAAGGATGGTTCCTCAGTGTGTGACACTGTCAAACATGGAGGAGGAAGCGTGATAGTCTGGGGCTCTTTTACTGGATCCAGAGTGACCGTTAACCCACGTTAACCCATTACTTGTCCCTGAAAAGGGCTTTTTTTAAATAACTGAAATGTACATTATTTTTCACTTTCATTTTTTGACCTCTGGCAGTTTACCGCTTACCTTTGTACCATTTCAGGTTATTCACTGGACTAAAAACTGGAAAAATGGGGGTGTTCTAAAACTTTTGACCGGTAGTGTATATGGCTGCCTTTTCGCGTCTCCATATGATTTTTTGCTTGCCTCGGCCTCTTTTTTTTTTGCCATACATTCTTCATTTTCCTTTTCGTGATAACTTCTCAAATGATGAAACGGATTAGACGTATTCCTGTCTGCCACCAGGACGGCTTTGTGACAGCACTTGCAGAACACGCCTCCTTTCTGGTCTTTGTCAGCTCGTTTGTAACCAAAGTAACCCCATGCAACTAACGTGCAGCCTTTCTTGGTTCGTCTTCAGTGTCGTTGCCACATTTTGTCTGGGCATACCCTAATTAATTAATTAGTTAGTTAGGTTTACTGACTGAACAAATTCACTTCGCTATCTCCAAGTTTGGCATTTTGATGAAGCTTCCCTCTGGCTTCACTACAGTGAAGTTGCACTTCATATCAAGGCTGGCTGTGATTGATTGTGTTGTGGTTTGCGGATGGAAAAAGGGCAAAACGAATGCAAGAATTATTCTCCTCCACACAACAATGTTATAGCCTAACTGCAATCATCAACCTTTGTAAATTTGCCGCGGTTGATAATTGAAATGACGATAACGGTGTAAAATTTGTTATTGCCCAGCTCTAATGCACGCTTGCTTTCAAACATGCTCTTTTTGTTGACACTGTCAAGTGAAGAAAATGTTGGCTGTGTGGGCGCATTACAAGGTGTCGGAGAAAGACAACCGATTTGCTATCATTAACAAATGCTCCAGTGAGATCCCTAATGTCAGTGTGCAACAAGCAGCATTAATTCTTATTGTTATACCATTTAGGAAAATTCAAAAGCAGAGACAACTGTAGCTTTTTTAAACTCAACTTGATTGCTAGTTTCTTGGCTATGAGTTGATATTAGCGTGATGATATGCAATTTCCAGCCATTAATATTCCTTTTTTCTCTTGACTTTGTCCTTTAATCTGAGCTATTGTGGACATAGAGACATGGGTGCTACAGTAAATACAATTAAGTCTTTTTTATGATGGAAAGGACTCTTTCATTCTTTCACACATTTTGAGCTTCTGTAAAGTAACTCAAACTGGAAGTGTGACCATGTGAAGATTCAGAATATTTGATCTCTAAATAAGGCAGCCTGTTACAGTTGTTCCAAAATAAAATGAGAGTCAATGAAAGTATAGACTACATCAATGTGCCATGGCTACTTTTTAGAAAGGTAGACTGCTGACTGTGTCTCCTGTAATTATTTAAGATAAGTTTGCTTTGTTAGATATAAGCTTTCGAAAGAACCGTATTTTTAATCAATTTTCTATTGCCATTCTCTATGTTTTTCTTAAGGAATTAAATAGACTCAACCTAGAATCTTCAAATTCCAAGTTTTCATCTTTGAATATGGATTCCTCTGTGTCCTACATCGACTCCTCTGTGATTTCCCCTGACCTTGTGCCCCTCGGGACTGGAAGCTCTCTACTATCCAAACAAGCGCCAAACAAACCAAAAAATGGGCGCAGTTTACTGGGGGGACCAGCAGCTCTCAGTCCACTTACTCCTAGGTATGCTTCATCTTTAGGTCTGAACATCTCTTCTGTAAGTGAAATATCTATGCTTGTATTTGACATGGTTTGAGTCCTGTCCAGTGGTGGGTTGCCTCAGTGTAACCAGTCTATGGTCCTTTTGGAGTTTGCTTCGGCCATGTTTTACTTGGTGCATTTATTATAGACTTACTGTTCGAGGGCATTGTGATACTTTGAAAGAAGAAATCATATGTGGTCCATCCGATCAAGCTTATCCATTAGTGGGAACCGTAAGTTCTATGCTGTTACTGAGCTTTCGGGAGACATTCACCCACTAATATTTACCATTTGTGTATTACCCCAGTAATATTCATTTTGTGTGGGTCTAGTCGAGAGAAAAAAAAAAGGCACTCTTTAATTGCAGTTTTGGAATCTTACCACTGGAACCCAGTCCAGGAGACTCATCGTACTTACAGAACTTCACCAATAACGGCTCTGTCATGGATCCACCCCCTCCTGGAGTCCCACCAAAGAAAGTAATTATATTACAATCTGTACAGTCTATGGAAAACTTAAGCTATGTAAGACATATAACCCATGGGTAAAGGGCACCTGCTAAAGAAACCCAATCTATATAACAATAGTCTAATTACCTGAAATTGTGTTTGGATTATCTCATAACAAAATGGCTCAAAGTAAATTATTGGTTGACTTTTTTGGAATCAGTCATTGGAATCAATTTGACACCTATGTTTGTTTCATTACAGTCTGTAACACGAATAAGCCAAGCTGGAACAAAGTCGGTGTTTGCACAAAGTGGGAACAGCAGGGAGGTTATCCCAATACCTTTTAACCAGACGCAGAGTACTGCCCCACAAACAAGGTGCGTGTGCGTGTGTGTGAGAACTCTGAGAAGCCTTGCTCTCAGAATCTACGTTCATCGCCACTGCTTGTTAAATGTAAATTCCTGACTTGTGCAAAAGGGCATTTGAGGAATTGGATCAAGTCCAATCACGTAAAGTGTGAGAAAGGTCCGTTGAGACTACCAATTTAACTGGCTTCCATGAGCCAAAGTTAAACTAATGGATCATTCAAAACAAATAGTATTAATATGACCAAATTATTGCAATCATTCTTTTTTAGTTAAATTTGTAAAAATCGACTCAGCTGGCCCTTTCTACTCGGCTCTTCATTTGAGCAGAAAGTTAACCTTGCATGGAGAAACATCTGAAACTAAATGCCTCATTTATAGACTGACAAATTGTTATGTGGTGCTGGGAATAGCGAAGTCACACATGTGAACGGGTGCAGGGTGTGTCCCGTTCACGTGACCGTGACCAGAGAGAGAAAGAGAATTTAGTGGGAGGTAAAGGCGTTTTTATTTTCTCCGTCAAGCTCCCTGAGATTTCCACTCGCAGGTGGGGCAGCGGAAAAAGACAATGAATAATTGTAATGAATAACTATCACGTTTCATACCCTTTAAACAAAACATTCAATGGGCTAGCTTTTAGCTTTTACTGGTGCCTCTTCTCCGGGGCTTTTTGGATGGATGACTAGCCAGTGGCTCCACAGCATCTAATTGGCTCCGTTACTGGGCCCAGGCGCCTCCTCTCCGGGGCAAATCAGGCACTCGGTTCCGTGGACTTCCAGGCTTAGGGGTTGCTGAAATCCGCCTTGTGTGTCTCGTACGCTGCTTTTTAAGCAGCTGCCTGTTTACGGTGAGTGGCTGCAGTTGGGATTTGCCAAACTAGCTGCAGCTGTCCCTCATTTCAGCAATCGGCCAGCTCCCGTCAGTACAATTAGCTGCGCATGCTTGTTTGTCCCGTTTGCTGCTTGCATTTGCCGGCAGCCTGACGGGAGCTGTGAGACCACCCTGTCACCCTCCCGTCACCTTACCACACACAGTTATGATTCAGTGGTCTTGTTTTTCACTCTTACAGCTTTGACTTGATGGGGTAGATAAGTTGTTATTGCACATTTTACACATTTCATTCTGGTAGTAAGTTCTTTATATAACCTCACTGTCCCAAGAAGGAATCCTGTTGTTCTGAGTAGCTGATGCAGCTCTGATTGTTGCACAACAAGGCTTTGAGATCTTGTTTTTTTCCATTCCTCCCTGTGTAGTACAACAACTCAAGTGCTGAGTCCAACCATCGCTGCACCCCCAAATGTGCAGCCCAGACGGAGCTCCAGACTGTTTACCAGTGCCAGCTCTACTGCCAAGGTAAGCGTGCATTTCGCCTGGCTCCTACTTAACCCTAGTTGAAGTAGCATGTTAAATTTTACCAGAACGACTAAAAAGGAAGACTTGATTATTTTTACCTGTGATTTTCATAACTGCCCTGGCAGTTTCATGAGGTTTCCAATATGTTGAGTTTGTGGTCAAGATGTGTGGGGGGGAGGGGGGGGGGGGATTGAACCGTATATGCATTGCAGTGTCCACATGCACCAATCTCTATGTAGTAATAAGTGGGAACATATGTACAGACACTTCTTGGGTTACGCAAACCTCCGCTTACAGGAAATTTGACTTTTTACGGAAATTGTATTTTACCGTAATTAAATTTTTTTAATTGCTCACTAAGTTCGTGTTAGTTACGGAAAGGGCGGGCAGGTGTGACTTACGGAAAGCCTTCAGGAACGGAACCCTTGCGTAACCCGAGGAGTGTCTGTATATAAAGCAAAAACATAGCACCTTTGGCTTGGAGACATTATTCTTGCTGCTTGCATCCTTACAGGGAATAAATTCAGGACCCCTAACAGGAATGATTTTCATGCACAATATTCACATAAAAGGATAATATGCTCTGTTGGAAAATATTGTGAAGTTGAAAAATGAAAGGAAATAAAAAAACTGATAGCTAGCCCCTTTAAATCCTCCATTCACAATTTATAAATGGCAACCTAGGAAATTATAAATCCTTCCTTCTTAAATATTTCAGTATTTTTTATTTTTTTTCAGTAATTTGTAGCAGTCAGTTGGACAATGACTTTTTAAACAGAGAAGTGAATATCCACGCACATGGTCAATCTAACATTTGCTTCCCATGACAGGAGAACAGCAAGAAGTTGAAAATGAAATTCCCAACCAAAATACCGAATCGCAAAACAAAGACAAAAACCAGTAAAGGTGGAATTACTCCTTCCAACATGAATGACAGCATAGAGCTCCTTAAACTGGACTCCTCCATCATTTCCGAGGGGAAGGGGAACATGGGCACTCCTCAGTCGCAAGCCTTTACTCTGCAGAAAGCTGCTGCAGGTGGGTGTGCACTGGGGTCTGTTTATTCATGTAGGAGGCATGTCATGGATCCTGTATGGAAGCTATAGATGGCTTCTGCATATCTACAGCAATCACATTCACACCTCCTTGTGCTCACAATCCGGATACGGGTGCCAATATGAAACCCCAACAAATTGGAGATTTGATTGTTTGATTGTGAGTGTTTGTAAGGAGGTGGAATTGCAAATTAAGTCTCTAACAAACACATTCCAGGATGGAAGTAATCTGCAGTCCTTATGGACTGACCGTTTATCTCTCTGAACTGCACTGCAGTTGCCAGGCTTATGACAGAGAGGTATAAGCCTGGCCCGCGAGGCTAGAATTGGACAGTTCTAAACAGCATATTTGCACTGTTTCATGTTTCATGTTTCACATCAAAGTAACTAATCAGAGACTTCTAGGCTAGTAATCAAGTGCCAAAGGTGTAAGGGCTGTTGGCCAATTACTCTCCAATCAAACATGATTTAGTCCTTGCCTCCTCAATATTATGTCATATGATGGGATTGCATTTTCTATTCTTGATCTATGAACATTTAGGCTATATAATTGTAATTGTATAAACGTAATGTGGTATATGTGCAGAAGTGTGTTTCAAAAGAGAGCTTAGAATTACAGGGTTTTGTCTGCAGATTTGAGACCTCAAATCTAGCAAATGAGCATTTACAAGGCCTGTATGATAACATTATTTTGTTTTGTATCGGTTAGTTTTGCCATAATACAAAAAGTCATTTCAATTGTTAAATGTGTTGTATAGCAAAAATACACAACAAAGTGCATTGCCATGTTAATAACCAGAGAATTGAGAATTGTTGATCAAATTTGTTTATTTATGATTTGTTGTTAACCACTGGTTTTGCATTACACACAAGTGAACAGCAGCAAACACATGTGTCAGAAGTGTTTGCTGTTTTGCAGATGGACTGATGAACCTGATGAGAGACATGGGCAAAGGATACCTAGCACTTTGTTCCTATAACTGTAAAGAAGCAATCAACATCCTAAGCCAGTTGCCTTCTCACCATTACAATACAGGCTGGGTGCTTGGCCAGATCGGAATAGCACACTTTGAGCTTGCAGAGTACATGCAGGTAGGAGGCAACGTACCAGGACAATGCATACAATTTTACACATACAGGTTTGAATGGGAATTCTGTCAGGGAAGGCCACTTTTAGTGATGGAGAGTGTGTGGGGCTTCCTACATTACTTGGATTCAGGAGATGCATTTCTGCTTGCAAAAAGGAAATGCAATGCTGGCCTGTTAGAAGGGATGAGGATAACAACGGGTTTAAATGTGCAGGATTGTTTGCAAGAGGGAAGAGATGGTGGCTTATCCTGTTAAGGCATTCTAGTTCAGTGGTTGTCAACCTTTTTGGCTGGTGACACCTAAAAAATGTTTTGCGTTTTGTGAAACAGCTTATGGGTTATGGCTTTAATATAGGCACATTTTCTAGCAGAGTAAACTTCTAACAGGCTAGCTAATGTCATCTGTTTACAGAAGTAAACCGGATATCGTCACCTTCTTAAAATAATGGCCTAAGTCATTTTTTGAGGAAAAATATTTTCATATCTCTTCATGATGCTGGCCACCTCTGGTAAAATTGCCTACATAATTGAAAAGATCATGCTGTTCCTACCACGGTAGTATAATGGCCTACGTCAAGAGTGTGACTTACCCCGCATTCTAACAGGGGGCGATTCGGCGACGAGCTGCCGGAAATGCATTGATTCTCTATGAGAGTGAGCGACTTCCGGTGCCTGACCGATTGTCTGATTTATGGGCGTGGCGGTGGCCCAGAAAAGTTGAAAATTCGTAACTTTCGGGCAATGTTGCCCGGTAAGAGCCAATCAAATTCATGTCTTGCTCGTTTTACCTCCCACGCGGAAACCAACACAAAACCGAAATTTTGTTCCTAGTTCCGACACTTCAACATGGATGAGGAGAAACTTAACAGCGGTCTGCAGTACCCCCATACTTTATTTAATCCTAAAAGCATAAATATTTATAGCTAGCTAAACTTATATGGCCTACATACATCTTATTTAATGTTTGTGTTGGTTAAAAGGCTATTTTTTATCGCATGGGTACGTTTGGAAAAACGTTTGGAAAACGCACCGGAGAGAAATTGCGAGCTGTTTCCAGCGCAAGTAAATGGCCGTAATTGCAAAAAGCCTTCTGAGTTTGAGTTTGCGGTTCATAATTGAAGGAAACAATACTGCTAGCCAACTAATATTTATAATAAAGATTCTCAAAATCTATGATGAACTATTCGTTTACCATGCAAAAAGTTTGTAAGCACGTCGGAAGCATTTTTGAGGAAGCCAGTCAAGCGTGGTGAACGCCCACTGGGCGATTTATTCGCCTAGTATCGGCCCCTGTTAGAATGCGGGGTTAGGCGGTTTTATTTTTTGCCTAAGTCACAAGACAAGGCAATTTTACAAGCTTTCAAGATGGCAGCTGCTTGCTTAAGTCACTTACTCCAGAAGTAATTTGGCCTAAGTCAGGTTTAAAATTGCCGAAGTCACAACGGCATGTTCGTAAATTGGCCTAAGTAATCTAATCCTCTTATGTTACATAATTGACAGACAGTGTTATTTGTATGTCAATAGTCATATATTGTCATAACCTTTTTGTGTGAAATGATTAATAAATATCATATGTTCTGTATTTGGTTCAGTTTATTCAGTTTTTTGAAAAACTTGAAAATATGACTTGGGCCATTATTTTAAGAAAGTGACGATATTTCAGCTTATGCATAGTTTATTGTTATTGGTTTGAATCAGTCTATACCGTGAGTCCGTTACTAATTGAATATTTTTCATTGTGCACTGAATTATTTAAAGAGTAAATTATAAAAATGTAAAACAATTTTTTTCAGGTTTTACTTGTTTTTGAGCATATTCAGAAAATCATTTGGCGACTCCCAGGTTGAGAACCAATGTTCTAGTGTGTGGGTGAGCCGTACTGTGGCCAGCAGGGCGATGCACAGGGATTCAGGGAGAGATTCATTTGGGCGTGTGGTCTGTGTCTCGTTGCACCCCAATGACCCACTGGTCAAACACTGGTGCCCAAAGTCTGCAGGTATAAAGCTGCGCAGAAAGTGTCTTCCTCCGTCTCATGTCTGCGCCAGCTTAACTTGTAGGTTGTGGTGTGAAAAGAAATGACGGCTGATATCACATGTTTCGGAGGAGAGCACCTGCTTGTCTACGCTGTTCCGAATTGATAGTGGAGGTTGCATCGAGCGCATCTTAGAATACGATTGGGCATTCCAAATTGGGAGGAAAAAGGAGGAAACCCCCTTTGCTTCTTCCTTGCTAGTCTAATTCCTAGCTAACATTAATGACAAGAGCCTTGATGTGGGAAACCAGGGAATGTTCACATTGACTGGAGAATGTAGGATATTTCCTAAATGACATTTGTCCTTCGTGATAGTAAATTGCTTTGGATATTCGTGGATATAATAACCATTTCTGTTCTCATTCATTTGCATCCTTTCTAGCTAGCAGTCAGTTGCTAATAATAAAAAATAAGCCAAATTATCTATCAGATTCATCCAGCTAGTGCATGAAGCAGATCCTAGTGAACAATTTGGCTGGCTATCCAGGTACTTGTTAGCATTTGTGTTGCTCAACTTTCATTCACAAACATTGTTTGAAATATAGGATCTAGCCAGTAATTCTAGCTAGCTATTGTAGCAATTCTGGCACTTTTTGACTGTTAATTTAGTTGTACTAGCTCCTTGTTTAGGGCATTTCCTACTTTCCCAGGTTTCTCACATTAACCGTAACATCAACACATGACTCTGGCTACCTAACACAATGGTGCCTAACAACAGTTGCTAAAATAAAAGGTAAATGCTTGATAGTTACCTTGCTAGCCACAATCAGTTTCATGTTGCTAGCTAGCTATGATTGCATAAACTTAGCTATGGATATGTTCAGGCTACAAGAGCCAAGGGGTAGCTAGCTAGCTACACTCGACTCTGTATTGACATCCTTATTTAGCTCATTGGAAAATTATGAAAAACAGAATTTTATGCATCCACTAAAAGAGACAGCGGAAATGCCATAGCTTTAGGTCGCCCCACTCAAAGCATAAGCTAAATACTACTAGCTAGCTACCATATACAATGTAAGCTAAATACAAATTCACCATCATTATCTATCTTATAAATATTGTATGTCATGATATTAATGGTAGTGGTTGATAAGTTCCTTGCCGAAGAGAGGTCTACATTGTATGCAGCTAATGAAGCTAGGTTCAGTAACTTGCCTAATGTTAGCTAATAATACAATCAAATGAGCTGATATTAGCCAACTCAACTGGCTAACTAATGTACTGGCAAGGTAACAGGTTCTCTTGCAAGAACCTGGTTTCAAGCTAGCTACAAGATAAAGAAACCGATTCCATCCATGATCCATTGCTATGCAACCAGTATTGTGAAAATGATCTAAGTTTAAAAAAATAGAAATAACTAGCTACTCTGTAGGTTTTCCTAAGGGTCTTATCATTTAAATCCTTACGTCTGGTTTGAATAAATCTCACCCATTCACTTGTTAGGAAAACTGTGGACTTTTAGTTTGTATATCCTACACAAACACAAGGATGAATACCTTTGTTGCCAGTGAATTATATCGCTATGTGAAAGGCAGTAGGCTAGTGTCTGACCGGCAACGGTGTCGGGGCAGTAATAATTCAAGCTACCGGGTATTGCCAGGAAAATGTCTTTGTTTTTTAAGTTTTCCCCTAGTTGCCAGACCCTCTTGGCAGGTTTCACTGGTTAGGTATATCACTTTAGAGTTTATAGGAAAGTTAATCAGTTGCATTCCCTTTTTAATTTACACTATAATATGAATGGGGGAGAATAAACATTGAATAGTTTCTGTGTTAAAATGCCTTATTGTTTTTCCCCCTTCCACCGAACAGTAAGAAGGCAAGCTTTTTCATGATTCTGTGTACAGTGTGCTTCTCCCACAACCCCAGGCTATGTCACGGCTGAAAAGATGTGTTGAGTGCGTGTGGGTGCTGCTATGAAATTATATTTCATACTCTCACTTAAAAAATTCTAGGAGCATATTTGAGCAAATTGCTCTCACTGTAGAACCCTGCAAATAGTTTCATGTTTTGATATAGTCATGAAAACAAGCTTTTAAGCTAAAGAGACCATTTATATTTATTTTCATCTTCCCTTTGCGTATATTCTCTTTTCATGTGTATTATTTGGGTATTTGTGCTGTGTGCTAACTATTTCTATCCATTGTATATCCAATATCTAAATGAAGTAAACTAAATTTTGAGGAATGTATTCTATTGATACCAGAATAGGTTTGAAGACCATTCACTTAGGCTGCAGTGAAAGCGGATTCCTTCTGTTATCCCTTCAGGCAGAGCGTGTATTTTCTGAGGTGCGTCGCATTGAGAGCTACCGGGTAGAAGGCATGGCGATCTACTCCACCACACTGTGGCACCTCCAGAAAGATGTGGCCCTGTCAGCTCTCTCCAAAGACCTCACTGACATGGACAAGAACTCACCAGAGGTGATAGATCTGATACCTTTGTGTGTGTTTTTTCACACAATGAAACAATGTAACGTTGTATGTGTCAACTTTCTTGATCACCAGAGTAGCGCTTGCAAAGTTATATATAACATTAAAGACTCCAAAACCAAGGTAGCCCTGATGTGCATATCAAGTGTTTGAATGTTCTTTCTTGCCATTTTTAGTGTAATTACCCTCGCAGGTATTTTTTATCTTGGGTCATGTTGTGTCGTTTTAGATGTGAGGGACAGTTTGCCCTTGACATTGTTTGTCAACAGGCCTGGTGTGTTGCTGGTAACTGCTTCAGCCTGCAGCGGGAGCATGACATTGCCATCAAGTTCTTCCAGAGGGCTATTCAGGTGGACCCAAGCTTCGCCTACGCCTACACACTGCTAGGCCATGAGTTTGTGCTGACAGAGGAGCTGGAGAAGGCCTTGGCCTGCTTCCGGAATGCCATTCGGGTCAACACCCGGCACTACAATGCATGGTGAGAGCTCTCTGCTCAATAGTGAGCGCACATTTACATTTCAGGTGTTGTTTTCTAGAGTGGTGGGTCACATTTAATGTTGTGGTGCACAGAAATGCTATTTGAGCAGGGGCCTCTCCCTGAAAATGTTGTGTTTGAGAGGTAATATTATGCATTTTTGTTACTTTTGAGAGGTACAAATAATCATCAAAGTTTTTGACCATAGAAGCCTATAGGGCTGACCCCATTTAGTCGACTGGTCGATTGTTTGGTCGATGGGCTGTTGGTCGACCAAGATTTGTTTTGGTCGAGCAGTCGCGTGAAATAAAAATAAAAAATAAAAAATTCTCCACGCAGCATGAGACACCTAGATTCGCGCCACAGTTCAGCGTGCTTGTCAGTAGAATAATCCATTCTGGACGCAACGGGTATGGCAGTGACCATCCTTCACTTTTAACATAGCTAGGCCTATATATGTTCTCTTTAAATTATATTAGGCAGTTAAGGTAATAGTAATGTGAATAATTCTGCAAAACGAATAAAAGTAACATTTTATAATAAATGTGTTTTGCTAATTGTATGGTTTATATATTTATAACTAACATGTGTAACACCCCCTTTCATGTAGCCTATATTGTATCCTTCTTGTTTTAGGCGAATGTGCGTTTTACATTTTTACATTTTAAGCATTTAGCAGACGCTCTTATCCAGAGCGACTTACAAGATGTGCATTAATACATGGTAGGAACAATCATAGATCGCGCATGAGATTGCAGTGCAGTATACAGCGATAGACATAATTGCAGGAAGCTGTGTACCATACCTGTAACACTGGGAAGGAAAAGGTTAGTAAAATTATTATTATTATTATTTTTGTGTATGCTCATTTTAATTGTAGACTAAGATTTGCCTACAGTTAAGATTAGTGATATAGGCATACTTTAATTACTGATTTCAATATAACCTAAGAACATAATGTCAAAGAAAAAGTATGGCAGCATTTCGTTTTAGTCGCGGACGATCCAAAAAAAGTGGAATGTAAACTTTGCAAGTGCGTTTTCCAAGGCAGGGTTTATCGTTAATAAAACGAGGAGCAGCCTTTTGCCAAAAAATTTGGACAAGCTAGTGTTCCTGTGCCATAACATGAAACATAAGAATATAAGAATACATAATGACGAGAATGGGCTGTTCGGCCCATCTAGGCTTGTCATGTCCTACTCTAAAGAGTATCTAGTACTATATCTAGCCTGGAATAGTGAAACGACTGGGGTTAGTAGGATGGTCTCCGACTCGAGTAAGTTATTTTCGATAGGCTATAGCCACTTTATGTTCAGCTTTAGGCTACAATTTAAGACATTAGGCTATGTGTGATCATTCGTTTGTTAGCCTGTTTTTTTGCAAAATATATTTTAAATCCCAATGAGACCAACCTGGTTAATTAAGTAAAACATAGCCTAGACATTAGAATGTGTTATGGTTGTGGTCAAATAAAAGCATCAGCCTATTATGTGGCCATACCGCAACTTCACAAGCGCAACGGCAGAATCTGCAAGGGCAGCATGAGCTTGGAACGGATACGTTTTTTCTTCCTTCCAGGTAATCTTGAACTCCGGCTCCATAAAGTCATTAGCCTATTGTTACTCATTTGTGTCATTCACTTAAGAAAGTAATAAAACATGAGACAAGCGCAGTGTGCATATAGTTGTATTTATTAAAACAAATAGGCTGTGTCATGTAGAAAAAAAGTTTCGACCAATCGGAAAAAACGGATGACTTGGTCGACCAATTAGTCGGGGACAGCCCTAGAAGCCTACCTATCTACTTGTATGACTGAAGATCTATTTATATTATGTGTATATTTATTATCTATTTATATTAGATCTATTTATATTGTATTATAAGAATATATCATGGGGGGGGACATTTGATCAAAATATTACATTTTTTTATTAGTTCATCAGTCTGAACTAACACACTGGACACATACGGGCAAGTGAATATGATGCTGTTTTTTGGCCATCGTTTAGTGTGTTTATTAAAATTAGAGCCTGGCCAGTACATTGTTTTGACCTATATATTTGACAATGTTAGGCCTTTAAAAAAAACATCTGTATCAAAATGTATGCCACCAATGTTTTATACAAAATAATAATACCCCCAAAGTTTTTATGTATTTATTTTTGTTGCTGTAATCTAGATTTGGCTGTTGGTATTGCTATTTACTGAAGGATCCGGTAGAGGGAGCTCTAATCAAACTTGAGGTGGCAAAGGCGTGCATTTGTTTTGTTTGAAAAATTGTCATAGTTTCAAACCGCTAATCTAGGTTTTATTAATACATTAATTTATGTTAAACAATGTCAAATGGCAATTCACCTCATGAATGTGAGAAATTCCCCTTGCAACCAATTTCTCATGTTTTTTTTACCTGCAGCTAGAGCAATATCTCATGGTAGGGGATGGACAGATGGCACCTATCTGGTTCTGATCTTGGTATCCTTAATCCTTAATGCCACAAAAAACTATTTATTACCCTGTTCATTGTGGAGAAGTCTCTCATAATTTACACTGCGAGTCAGCGCTAGGGCTGTCGGTGCTTGCCTACATGGTTGGACCTGGCTGGAGATATATTTAGAACTAGTTTGCTTCATTTAACTTTGCTTTAACACATACTTTCTGACCTTTTTTCAGGGTTTGCCTTGAGCTAAAGCTAAAGGCATAATGCCCCCCCCCTTAATTTACATTTAAATTCTTATTGTTGGAAAATATCACACTCATACATACATTTGGTTGTTGGAGAGAGCTTTATAGGTCTTGTCAGGTGCCTTATAAAGCAAATATAATTTTCGATTGAGAACGATTTCTAAGCCACCATCAATTTTCCATGTAGCTCTCACTCCCCTCATTAAACAGCTCCCATTCAAAACCACAAAATTCTACTATCGTTATCTTAGCTGTTTTATTGCCGTTTTCTTGAACCAAACCCCCAGTAAAATTAGCTCACTTTTTTTGTCTTACGGCCTGAAATGAAAGTACATAAAATCCATCTTTTTCCAGCTTTATTTACACATTTTGCCTTACAACATTCAAGTGAAAAAAAAAAAAAAAAAAGGCCAACATTTCTGATAATGAATGAAAAACTAGAATAACAGGGTTGGAAAAGTGATCAGTCCCCTGATTTAATACTTTGTAGAGGCACCTTTTGCTTTAATTACAGCCATCAGTCTGTTTGGATATGTCTCTACCAGCTTTGCGCACCTAGATTGGGCAATATTTGCCCATTCTTCCTTGCAGAACTGTTCCAGTTCAGTCAAATTCCATGGTGAGCGGCGATGGACTGCACTCTTCAAGTCCATCCACAGATGTTCTATCGGATTTAGGTCAGGGCTCTGACTAGGCCACTCAAGGACATTCACCTTCCTGTCCTTTAGCCACTGCGTTGTTTTTTTGGCGGTGTGTTTTGGGTCATTGTCGTGCTGGACGGTGAACCACCTGCCCATCTTCAGCTGTCTAGCAGAGGGCCGCAGGTTTTCCTCAAGGGTGTACTTGGCAGCATCCATTTTCCATTGCTCAGTCCCCGCTGAAGAGAAACACACCCACAACATCATGCTGCCACCACCATGCTTCACTGTAGGTATGGTGTGTTTTGGGTGGTGTGCTGTGTTTGGTTTCCGCCAAACATAGCGCTTGGAGTTCAGTCCAAAAAGTTCAATCTTGGTCTCATCTGTCCATATAACCTTTTGCCACATGGCATCAGAATCTTCTATGTGTTTCTTCGCATAACGTAAACGAGACTCAGTGTGACACTTTTTCAGAGAGGCTTCTTTCTTGCCACCCTGCTATACAGGCCAGCTTTGTGTAAAGCTTGTGAGATTGTTGTCACATGCACAGATCGCCCAATCTTTGCCATTAAGACTTACTCAGAGGGATAGTTAAAGCCTTTGAAATCTTTTTATATCCTTCTCCTAACTTGTGCCTATCCACAACTTTATCCCGGAGTCCTTTTGAAAGCACCTTTCCAGCCATGGTGAATTCTTCGTGTTACCATGCACTACTAGGAGTGGAATCCTCAAGGATCAGCTGATTTTATTGTGAAATAATCAAAACCACTACAATTGATGTCAGGTGGAGGCCAATTAGCTTGGTGTGTGATCTGGAAGGTGATTGGTTATACCTGAGCAAGTTTATAACGGTTATTGTAAGGGGACTGATCACTTTTCCAACCCTGTTATTCTAGTTTTTCATTTTTTATTAATTATCAGAAATTGTACATGTAAGGCAAAATGTGTTAAAAAAGCTGGAAAAAGGATTTTATGTACTTTCATTTCAGGCTGTAAGACAAAAAAAGTGACGATTTCAAAAGGGTATGATGGCTTTCTATAGGCACTGTAAATAAAGCAAGTTAAATTGATCAAGGATTACTTTTTTATTTGACAACACCACAGCAGGGGCCCAGATTAGGGTAAAAGTCATACTTGTCAAATGGCAAATATTTTCGAAAAGATACTTGTCCTTGGTCAATTCACCTTCCAATTTTCCTGGAAAGTGTGATTTCTGCTCTCTGAATCATATTTTTGCTGAGTTTTTAGCTGATCTTCTGTGGTTTTAGCCTTTTTAGTGGGGGGTGGACTTGCACCCTCAATAATTCACCACATCTTTGAAAATGCAATCACTATGTCTTATGTAGTACAAAGATAGACACGACGGTTAACATTATTTCTTTTCTATATGGATATTTATGTTTGACTTGTGCAGCATGTGCTCATGGGACTGTAGCAGTAAAGCTCTGATGGGTGCCCGCAGGTGGCGTTAGCGACTAGTGTTCTGACTGTACAGTATATCATAACATACAGTCTAGTCAGGACTCGAGAGATTTTTCCATTCCCAACTAGATTGGTATGGCAGATAACCTAATAGCTAGCTAATAATTCCTAGATTTAACCGAGCAGGGATGTGGGAATGATTTGTGCTTGGACTGTAGTACGGAGATGAGAAATCACTGCAGGAAAATCACAGCGTTTCTTCAGCCTGGCAGGAGGGCTCACTGAACTGAATATAGACAGTAACTAGCTAGTTAGTGTTCACGGATATTGCTTGCTAATTCAACGCTTGGGAAGTGATAAATGCATGATCACTTACTAAGCCTTGTGTTAGCAAGCAACTAGCAACAACAGATATCGATACCCAAATGTCCGTGAACGCTAATGTTAGCTAGCTAACTAACTAGCGGGTTCTCGCTGTTGTGTCTTATGTGCTGCGATCTGCAAACTTGCTTGACTGCTGCAGTCTGGCATAGCAACAACAACAAATGCGGTGAGCACAGACTGCATGCAAGTGATAATGTGCTGCTTTTCCCATTTGGAACTTCAGAAATATTTGATGATGTGTTTGTTACGATATGAGTGTAAAACAGAAATAGTTCGTTAGCTAATAAAAAATAAAAATAAATCCTAAATTCACAGTCGTCAGCAGGACGATCTCTTGGAAATCGAAGGTCGTCCTTCTGAATTTTTTGTCGTCTGAGACGATAAGACGACTGCTAATCTGGGCTCCTGCCACAGTGTTACTGCCAGTAACTAGTGTAAATGTAAATGCATTTAATAGCGAAGCGAAACATGTCATTTATGCTCACTGACCTGTAAAACTGAAACTAGTGTTTGAGTCTGGAGTAGATGCAAATTGAAATCTGTAGCCCCTAGTGGCTGACGGCAGTATGATGGCAGTCTGAGTCCCTCAATTATCACTTGCTTGGAGCTTCCTAGTTATAAATACACTGAACAAGGAAGTAGGTTAATAAACAGCTTTGATAAATTAATAAATACAGTCCCCGTCAAAAGTTTTAGAACACCCCCATTTTTCTGTTTTTTACAGAAATTTAAGCAGTTCAAGTCCAGTGAATAACCTGAAATGGTACAGAGGTAAGTGGTAAACTGCCAAAGGTTTAAAAAAATAAAAATAATAATAATAATAATAAAAACAGGTTTAGGTTACCAAAAACTGAAAAATAATGCACATTATTGCCTATTACACAAGCTGTTGACTCTCAGAAACTTGTCTTATGATTTTGTTGTGGCTTTAGGTCTGCCATACCTCTTCCTGTCAGAGTTTCCTCCAGTTTCCAAGTGCCTTTTGATTGTGTAGGAAACCACTCACTGCCAAAGAATGTACATAATTTTTCAGTTTTTGGTTAACCTAAGCTTGTTTTTTTTAACCTCTGGCAGTTTACTGCTTACCATTTCAGGTTATTCACTGGACTTGAACTGCTTAAATTTCAGGAAAATGGAAAATGGGTGTGTTCTAAAACTTTTGACTGGTAGTGTAAATATTTTTTAAACACAAATTTGACGAGGCATTCAAATAATATACACCCCCGTGAAATTCAAAATTTGAACATTCTGACCCATCCCTAATTTAATGTGTGCATATTACAGGAGTGGTGCTACACATTTCTGGAGCTGTGGGCCATCGCTATGGTTTAATGTAGGGGAAGCACTGCATTTTACTTCAAAAGTAAAAGTGTTCGATGTCTGAACCTGAACCCTTGTCTCACCTCATATTGAATTCCCAGGTACGGCTTGGGAATGATCTATTACAAGCAAGAGAAGTTCACCTTGGCAGAAATCCACTTCAAAAAGGCCCTCAGCATCCACCCACAGAGCTCTGTCCTCCTCTGTCACATTGGAGTGGTGAGTAGCTGAACAGCGGAGATGCTTCTCATGCTCTTCATCCCATTAGTCTGGGTAGACTAATATACTTTGTAAAGTCTTGGTGATCGAGTCCATTTAAAAAAAATTCCTAGCACTTTAAAATATCCATAACAGTTTATGGGGCCCCCGGATGGTGCAGCCAGTAAAGGCACTATCCCGGAGTGTAGGTTGCCTAAGGGTTTGACTCCCAGCTGTGCCAGCATGGCTCTGGCTGGGAGTCCTGTTTAGGGGCAGCAATTAGCTGTCCGCCCCAGGGGGACTGAAGCCGGCAGGAGCTCATCGCGTGCAAAAGTGGCTCTGTATGTATCGGAGTTACAGTCGACAGCTTGGCGAGTTCTGTCTCGGAGGAGACGGTTCGTCGCCCTCGTCACTGCAGGTCCTGTAGCTGCAGCGGCGACCGCGTAGTACGAGTCAGGGATAGTTGAATTAGAAGTGGGGTACAATTGGCTACTAAATTGGAAGAAAAAAGCAAACATTTGATGACCTTTAATAAAGCTAAGTGGATTTTGTTTCAATGACTGCAGGTTCTACTGTGTACCAATCAGTGTAAATATACAAAACATACAAAAGTGATGCATTACAACAATGTGTCCTCGTGGCCTGACTGGAATTTATGTTGATATCTTCTGTATAGCAGCAGTCACAGGCTGGGAAAGTTCTGCTTTATTTTTAACTTGACATTTTCTGTCTCCACAGGTGCAGCATGCACTGAAGAAGTCTGACTACGCATTAGAAACTCTGAACAAAGCCATCAGTATTGACCCCAAGAACCCACTATGCAAATTCCACAGGGCCTCTATCCTTTTTGCTAATGAAAAGTACAAGGTTTGTCTTCCATTTGGATCACAATTAAAGGGAAACACTCCCAGATGTCTGTAATTTAATGTTTTCCCAGAAACCCTGCACTTCTGGGATTCCCCTCGAGCGTATGCGCGTTATTGAGACTTCCGCTGCTTCCAACGGTTGTCTGAAACGAACAAGATTTTTCAAACATCTATAGTATTTTCATGGACAATGTATACATTTCTTGATTAACAACCGATGTGTCAGAAAATATAGGCCATCAAGGTGTCAATTTCGCTTTTATTACATCATATTGCAATGGATGTGGCATGCAAGAATACCAAGCAAGAAGGTTGTGTGTGGTTGTCGGGTGAGGGTCAAGGAGTAAGGCAAAACTAAACCAAACATATGGGGTAGAATGTTCAACAAACGAGGACTAACCAGGTGCTAAGCAGGGTTTGTACAGCCTTTTCAGTGGGCAGCTACATGATTGGTCAGGCTGTTTTTGATCCGCACTGGCAGACACCGCAAGCAGGCAGCAGAGCGTGTCTCTGCCAGAGATTTATGCAAAATAATTTGGCGGATAGTATTGGAGGGCAGATAACAAGCAGTGGTTGTGTTACTTTGAACATTTCCTAGTTTCTTCAGAGCCCATATCCTCTATTACAAGCCTTCTTTTGGGGGGGAAACAGTGCAGTGGGCTGGGCTGCAGGTGACCTCTGTCCTTGATCCTGAGAGTTCTACAGCCACCTCTGGTTTGTTGCTCAGTGTACAAGATGCTGCGAAGATCTGTCTGCTCGCCTGTCCCTGTATGGCTGTACCTGCCCTTCCTGGCAACACAGATGTATAGCTGGTGTTACTTGAATTTGTTTTCAGGAATTTGTCTTAGAGTAGCTCTTTTTTACTTGTGTTAACCATTTTGTCTTAACCCTAAAATAATGTTTCTCTACAGGCTGCTCTTCAAGAACTTGAAGAACTGAAACAAATAGTGCCCAAAGAGTCTCTTGTTTACTTTTTAATAGGAAAGGTAAGTTTTCGATATTTGAAGGAAAGACATTCACACATTCCTTTATTCAATCCTTTATACACATACAGGGGCGGCATCTCCAGAATTTGTGGTATCCAACCGATTCCAGCCCTTGCAGGAAGAGGATCTGGCCCAGTCCTCTGTGAGTGGGAGGACTGATGAGCCCCAGGGCACCCTGGCGGACACGCCACCCAGGAAAAGGGAGTTGGTCATAGTGGGGGACTCTATTAGAGGTGTAAACAGTATAGTCTGTTCGTGAGAAAAGCAGTCTTGAATGGCATGCTGCCTGCCTGGTGCCCAGAGCAGGGGTGGAGCCAGTGACAAAGGTAAGGGTGGGTTTGAGGTTCTGCAAGACAAATGTATAGAATTAGGATCAAAGATCAGGAGCAGAGCCTCCATGGTGGTCTTCTCTGGAATTCTGCCAGTACCACATGCCAGTAAAGGGAAGCAGAATTGTATTATGCAGATTTAATACGTGGCTACAAACCTGGTGTAGGAAAGAGGGGTACAGGTTTATGGGGCACTGGCACTCCTTTTGGTACAGGGGTGACCTGTACAAGCAGGATGGGCTACACCTGAACTGGAGGTGTGCAGCTGCATTGGGCCAGCGTATGCTTAGGGTAGCGGAGGAATATTTAAACTAGGGACTCGGGGGTGCAGGGAGGGAAATTAGTACTATGGATTGGGAGGTACAGACTGCCCAGATGGAAGACACCAGGGCGGAGTATAATAATAACTGAGGATATAATTAATGAAGATCTTTTAGAGCATAATGTGAATAGAGGTGATTCAGCACAGTTATGTTTGGAGGGGAAGGACACTATAAGTGTGAGTAATGCTCTGAAGGTGCTGTGTTTGAATTCTAGAAGTATAAAAAATAAACAATTTTGAACTGAAGGCTGTCATGTTTACTGGGGGTTATGACATCGTTGGGATTACAGAAACATGGCTTGGTGCAGTGGATGGGGATGAATATAATGTGGAGGGGCAGACATTTTGGAAGGATAGAAATAATAAAAGAGGAGGGGGAGTGGCCCTTTATGTGAAAGACTATCTTAATGTGCAGGAAATTCAATTTATTCCAATTAACCTTCTAATTTTCCCGTTCATTCCTTGTGAGGACATCTGGATTAGACTACTGGGAGATCATGAGAAGGGCCTTAATATAGCAGTATGCTATGGACCACTAGCTTCTGACAGCAACATAAATACTATGCTCTATGGTAACATAAAACAAGCCTGTGCGGAAGGATAGACGTTCATAATGGGCAACTTAAATTTACCCCTCTATTAATTGGGAAGTAGTGTCAGGTCAGGGTAAACGTTAAGAGGAGATTTTAGATGTGGTTAATGACTGCTTTTTGGTACAGTCTGTTACTCAGCCTGAGAGGGAGAAATTAATACTGGATTACAATACTTTGTGTAATAATCCTGACACAATTTGCAGCACAGAGGTAGAAGAACCACTAGGAACAAGTGATCATAGTGCAGTTACTTTTGATATTTTTTGGCAAGTTAAGACTGCCTCCTGTAACTCTAGAATTTTATTTTCAGACGAGCTGAGTAATACAATGAGAGAATTTAACCTGTGAATGAAAAATTTACTAAATTTAGGGTTATTGTAGATGTACAGTGTAAATTCATCCCAAGAGTAAGGAAAAATAGGATGAAAAAACATTGCCACAGTGGATAACTAAATGTTTAAGGGAGATTTTGAGGCAAAAGAAATGACAGTACAGAGTATATAAAAAGGAAAACTCAGAGAGCAACAAGTTTGATTATTGTAATATGCGGGCTATGGCTAAAAAGGAAATAAGATCAGCTAAAAGGTGGTTTGAAATTAAAATTTCCAAAGATGCAAAAAGTAATCCTAATAAGTTTTTAAATATTGTAGTAGAAAAAGGAAAGTTAATGATGAAATTAAGTGCATAAAGAATAAGGAAGGAACTTTGGTTTATAATAATAAGGATATTGCTAACACACTAAACAGTTACTTTGTTGAGAGCTTTACTAGAGAAGAGGTTATAAATACGGTATGCCTAAATGCTTAGCCAAGGTACAGAATGTTTTGGAGGACTTTGAGATAAGGGATGTAAAAGTACTACAAAAACTACAAAAACGTAAGACAAATAAGGCAGCAGGCCCTGATGGCATGTATCCCAGAGTACTCAAATAACTTGGGGAAATTATATATAAACCATTGACATATATTGTTATGCAGTCCATAATAACTGGAGAAATACCAGATGACTGGAAGCAGGGTAATATAATTCCAATATATAAGAAGGGGGGCCGTACTGACCCAGGGAAATATAGGCCTGTCAGTTTAACTTGCATCGCATGTAAAATGCTGCAATGTATTATTAGGGACAAGTTGGAATCAGTCTTGAAAAATTGTATTTTAACGGAGAGCCAATTTAAGGGGAGAAACTGGACTATTTTGAAGAGTCTACAAAGTCTTTTGACCTGAACCAGGCTTATGATATTATATATTTGGACTTTCAAAAAGCATTTCACAAGGTACCACATGGGAGGTTCATTGTTAAAATGAATTCAGTAGGAATTACAGGAGTGGGTTAATATTTGGCTGCAAGGACTAATACAAAGAGTAACAGTACCTAGGTGCTGTGGGTAGTGGAGTCCCGCAGGGATTGGTGCTGGGACCTCTGCTTTTATTTACATAAATGATATTGATAGAGATGTTAGTAGCAGAATAGTTAAATTTGCAGATGATGCTAAACTTGGGGGTTTAGCAAACAGAATCGACGAAGGTAATCCAAGATAATCCGAAGGTGATTTAAACAAAATCCAAGAACGGGCAGAAACATGGCAGATGACATTCAGTGTTGCTCATTTATGCATGTGGGAAATAAAAATATAAGACAGGAGTATTTTATGGGGGGAGAAAAATTAGTAGTTGTTCAATTTGAAAAAAAATTGCAATGTGCTAGAGCAGTGAAAAGGGCCAACAGGATACTGGGATATGTAGCAAATGTAAAAAGCCGCTCAATCTATTCAAGCTTTGCAAACAAAGTTAGGGGAATTATTGAGGTTATTTTTAATTCCTAAAGGGGATTAACAAAGTGAACTACCAAAGAGTTTTTAAGATAAATTTGATTAGCAGAACAAGAGGCAACAGGTGGAAATGAGTTAAAGGCTAATTCTGCACGGATATTGGGAAGCATTTTTAATTTAATTTTTTTAAATTTTTATAACACACACAGAGTTGTCAATGCCTGTAACAGCTTGCCAGATCAGGTAGTAGAGGCAGAAACACTTGAGCTATTCAAGTCCAGGCTAGATGCAGTACTAGATACTCTTTAGATTAGGACATGATGAGTCTAGGTGGGCTGAACGGCCCGTCTCGTCATTATGTATTCTGTTCATACATGTTCTTATGTAAAGTCATCAAAGGAATATCTCATTGGCTGTTGCTAATAATCTGTATAATTGTGCTTATTCAGGTCTATAAGAAACTGGGCCAGACTCACTTAGCATTGATGAATTTCTCCTGGGCTATGGACCTGGATCCCAAGGGGGCGAACAATCAAATTAAAGAGGCCATAGATAAACGATATCTCCCTGACGATGATGAGCCTGTCACTCCTGACGACTACCCTTACGATCCAGGTATTTGGCACTGTTTGACTATTGCTTGATACATGGACATTTTTTTGAAAAACATTTAGCTTTCCTGATACTTAGTACATTACTATCTAATTGTTTTTTTAACTTTTTTTTTAATTTTCTTTTTTTTTTTACTTGTGGCAAACCTTGGCTGTGTCAACAGTGTAGGTGTACTATATTGAGTATTGTATTGTTAAAAGCTGATTTGAGTATTATGGTTGTACATCAAGCAGTGAAGCTGGAATAACTTGTGTGGATTGTCATGCTGGACTTGTTGGTAATGAGGATGTGTGTAATGTCCCTGCACAGCGGAGGCAGAGGAGTCACAGGAGAGCAGCATGACGGACGCTGACGACACGCAGCTCCACACCGCTGCGAGCGAGAGCTTTTAACCTGGAATCAGCCCCTCGAGTTCTGTTATGGAAAAAAAAAAAAAAAAAAAAAAATTGCTGCTAATTCAGTACCTCTCTAACTCTAGCTTCTTTTTTACCATCAGTCCTTTTTGTTTTTACCTTCCCCATCCTCTAATATGGCTTAGTGATCACTGGGCTCCCAACACCTAAAAGTCAATATTTCCCATTCCTCTTACTCTAACGTCTACTGTTGCGCAGACGTCAACACATCCTCTCACCACAGCATGGAAATGTGCCACAGCCCCCAGCCAGTAAATGCCGACCATTGGGAGTTATATTTTACACTCGTTTTAAGTGGCACGTCTTGCACCCATATGTTTAGAACACTATGCTCATTAGAAAAAGCCATTTATTAAAGTCCAAGTCTTGTTTTGTTAAATATTTTGTTTAAATTGAATAAATGTGAGTTTAGGAATTCAGCCCTCATTTATATACTGAATGGTCACGATTAGAGCAGTGATCGTCACCCATTTTGTACATGTATCTGATTTATCAGTTTATCAAGCGGAATTTGAAAATTGAACTGGAATGACACCTGAGCCTTGAATCTAGTAATGGCTGGTCTGTTAAATTAAATAAATAAAAAGTTTACATATTTAACCAGTTTGCAAAAGTTCCCATTCTTGAAACAGGGATATTGGCAATCTTTGTCTATTGTCTAGCAATGGCGTTTGTCCTGTCCATTGTCTGATTGTGGGTGGGTACTTTGTTTAATATGCTCTGAAATGACTGTTCTAAAATTATATAACTATGATGGGCCATCTTAAAATTATAGTCATTAAAATCAGTTGTTTTGATGGGACCTTACTCCATTTCAAACTGATTACTGATTGTGATGACAGTTTGTATAAGTTCACCATGTATTTGAATCTCTCATTGGCTCAACTTAAAATGGAGAGTGGAAAGTCTCCCTTATAGCCATTTCATTATAGCATATATTGATGCATTTGCGTGTTTTGACATGCATGTGGAAATGTACATTATACATTAATTACCATTGATACAATTTATATATGTCATACAGAAGTATGTATTTAGTGTTCCTTACTGAACTGAGTGATTACTGTTTGCTCTGAGGTTAAGCACACAGGCAGTGGTGGGCATCTCACTGGAGACAGTTGCGCAAGATTTCTGAGATGTACCTTGTTTAGTAGAGACCGCATTCTGATTCCCCCTTTTTTGTTCCATTAGATATTTGCGAACCTATTGAGGATAATATTGACGATCATTTTCATGTTTCCTTTACTTGAGATTCAGGGAGCTGCAGTAATAGTTCAAATAAATGGATCATTAGTGTAAGCCATTTCACAAAGTTTACTATGAGCTTTTTCATGCATTTATAGCACTAAATAGTGTCAGTTAATTTGATTACTGTGAGAGGTAAACTTAATTGTGAATGCTGTCAAGTCGAACATTGCAGAGCCAAAGGAACAACAAAGAAATCAAAGGATTGAAAAGAGCCTTTTTGCACAATAAACATTACAAAATTCTATACTGGGCAAAGTTGATTAATTTGCCATGGTTGTGATATTTAATTGTATCAATGTAAATTTACTTGCAATGTTGAAAACATGCCCTGTTTTAGAGT
This sequence comes from Aldrovandia affinis, assembly GCA_029706075.1. Classification (NCBI taxonomy): domain Eukaryota; kingdom Metazoa; phylum Chordata; class Actinopteri; order Notacanthiformes; family Halosauridae; genus Aldrovandia; species Aldrovandia affinis. The sequence continues at coordinate 479,469 of JAINUG010000292.1, read as the reverse complement.
AAGATGTCAAATTGAGTTGAACATGGTGAAGTTGAAATCTGCTTCTGAAAAAAGTAAGCATAATCGGTCAAGTTGATGTCTGCAGAATGAGTGTGGTGAACGTGTTTTTCATTGTGCAAGTGTAACTTGTCTTATTTTAAAATTGTACAGTCTTAGGAAAAAGTTATATGTTAATATATATATTTGCAACTAATTTTAAGGATGTGAAGAAATAACAGAATAAAATACTTTGAAGAAAGCCTTCATGACAGTTCTTTGAAACATTGCAAATACGAACAAATGCTGGAGGAAACCAAGCCCAAACAATGAATGATTTTATAGCCTCACTGAACAATCCATGGACTGTTACGTTTCAGTTTTGTATGAAACAGTTTTTTTTAATAAACTACAGGTACTCCCACTGTTTTGGGGGATGCCTCCGTGAAAGTTTGTGAGATCGTTTAAGATTTGAAGAGAGATTCAACAGGCTACTCCTAGAAGTATACTAGAAACACAGTAGGTGTGGTTGAGCCATGATACCATGTTAGCAAGTGGGAACACCAACACAGGTTCAATAAGTATAAACACTGAAGTGAACGGGATTTGGAGGCAAGCAAACCAAAAATGGCCAGCATTAATTTGGACTCTGCTATCATTCAGCGTGACAAATCAGTTACAATTGTGTGCCTTACACTGGTACCTGTCCTTTAAAAAATGAACAAAGGAAGTCAATTTTAGTTAATTAAAATTAGGTTATCAATTAGTTATAATGGAACCAAGATGAAGGCATCAAAAATCAATGTATTGTGAGTGAACAGTTAAAATTACAACAGGTTCACAACTACAATGACGCTTAATAAATATATACAGATCTGTAAAATCACTCAAAATAACGCGAGGATCGCCTTATTCGCGTTAACTGAAAATATGTAATTGCAGCATAATTTATCTATCTTATCACTGAAATGTAACTGAAGTAACCGTTCCTATTCGAATATAGTTCAGCAATTATCTATCTACTGTTAACTCTTGGCGCTTGTAAAGCAATGTTGTATATTATTTAGCCTACCAAAAAAGTAGACTTGTAACTTAATATACAATAGAGGCTACTACATTTCTAGAATGTTCAGATTCGTTTTATTATCCAACACGGGGTTATTATATTTGAAAAACATAAGTAGTGCTAACTTCCAAATACACTTTCTATTTTAAGCCCTACTCTATAGAAATGACAGCTCTGTAAGCCAATTGACAGCGTTGTTTTACGGCACTGTCAAATCACAAAGCAAGATAGGCGGACAATACTTATTCAAGGCTGGTTGATCTGTGCAGGTAAGTGAATATGGATTTCAAATTCTGACATTTAGAAAATACGTTTTACTATATGTGAAATAGTTATACAAGTGTTGTTACAAAACACAACGACTGGAGAGAGGAAGATGAATATGCCTGGTACCTTAATAACATTGCACAGAATTGCAAAGTGCATACTTTGCTGTGGTTGTATAGTCAACAGGCCAAAACAGTGGTTCGTTCGTTCTACAGTAAGACAAAAGCATATCCAGGTAATGAATCATTTGCAAAGAAAGACAACTTTTAAACAAATATGAAATGTAGAGGATAATTATTACATTTTGTACACGTTATTTAGCGGCGTAGGAAAATATGAATGGCTGTACATAAATCAGACAATACGCTAATAGAGAAGCCAAATAGATAGCTAATATGTAGCTAGCTATAGCTATCTGGCATAGTGTACCACCGTAATCAACGTTATACGCTTAGTGTTCCAATGTAAAATTCGTTTTATATTAATTTTAGAATCAATCCAGTGTGTTTTTCATCGCAGATTGGGTGCGTGAATATTGGTTCATGTGATATTATTAAACTTGTGATGCAAGGCACAAGGCCAACTTCTTGATAGCCACTGCTAGCGATAGAATGTACTGTCTAGCTATGCCAAGTTAATGCTCCATAGAAGCGGGTTGAAATGATCAATATTAACTAGCTAACGCGCTTTATTTAGCTAGTTATTGTAACCAGCTAGAAAGACATACTGTGCAAATGCAAATAATATGTCTAGATTACAAATATTATCACCATTCATTTGAAGGCTTGCTAGCTTTTCATAAGCAGGCGATATACAACCACCATATCGAAATATGCACCAATAGCCATAGCTAGCTAAAGTTGGCGTTGCCAACATTTGTGTTTTAGAAAATGTAGTCGTTTGCTTAATTGTTAGACAGCGGTTTAATTTTACTCTAGTTGTTGTTTCCATAAAGGAAACGTTATTTTTAAAGAAAAAAACACGATCCACAAACGATATTCGAATGTAACACACATGACAAGTTAGATATTTGTTACATTGCAAGCAATAGGCACACTAATGTGCTGCAAGACATGAGTTTAGTGAAAGCATGGAAATATGCGCTTCTTACAAACTTCATGAACGGCGTGGGCCTGTTGTCATCTTTTGGGGGGAAACCAAAACAATTGCATAGACCTAACTATCAAACATCAGAATTACAACATTGTAACGTGTTTGGCGATAACATGACAGACCACGTCTCAAGGTATCATTGAAGTATATTTCTTTATTATTCTCAGGTTATTCTTGGAATGCCCGATTGCGCACGGACTGGGTCTTCAATTGGTGGATATTTCAGGAACGTTTTGGATTGTGTGGGTCGTCCGCAGAAGATGGATATTCTGTATCGCAGGTAGGTGTTGTAATTCTGTTTGCTCACTTGGTATGCTATGATATTTATGTCTGTTAAATCGTTGTCCCTTGTTTGTTGTAGTATTTGTTGTCCCCTCAACTGACGTGAGCAGGAACGCATATAGGATAGGATCGGATTTGAAGATCAATCATTCGTCAGCTGAATATTTAAATTATTTATTAATTTGTGACTTCGGGCTGGGGTTCAGCCTCGCCCCGACAGCCTAGATACGTAGTTATATCGTTTTAGCACCTGGTGGCGCTTCCTTAAATTGCTCTGGTATACTGGACTGTAATGTGCCTTTGGGTGACATACCATTACACGTAGTTGACAATCAGGTTGCGCGTGCACCCTTTAACTAGACATCGTGCATTGCCATTATTCAAGACTATACGATTATATGCACATCCAAGTCTCCAAATTCATATCATACGAGTTAGTTACCTAGATGTATGCGACATAAAATGGGAATTTTAAATAAACGAATTTGATAGATAGATAATTGTATTGTCCTTTTCAGGAAATTTGTTGCCACAGTCTGTACAAAAAAGCCTCACATAAATTACATAAATACAAATATACACACCACTATTACATACATACATTAAATATGCGCCCACATATATGATCTTATAACTAGCGTTATGAATTTAAAATGAATTCAAGTGATTTTGTGGCATGTAGTGATGCAGATCATTGTGATCAAAAAGGCAGAATTTGGTGTGTAGCTGACGATTTAGCAACCTAAATCGGAATCACGTTTTCTTCTCGCGCATAAAATGCCAACGTTTACAATTTTCACCGGTGGATGGAGGGGAAGATGTATCCCCAGAAGCACTGCGACACATACAATGACGGATGGAACGCTAACGATATGACCCATGCCTGCTTTTGTACATTTTCGTGTATCTAATGGCAGTGGCTTTACGGAATGTTTTTAAATATATATCAATCCTCCGCAAAGGGCGTTTTGGAAGCACGTACCGCACGAGATCAACCACTGCCTGTTTGGATAATATGCGCGCAATTTATGAAGGCTAAAATGGTCGTTTTATCTGTAAGAATATACACCATACCCCTACCGCCATCTCTTTAATATACGCGCCCCGCCCAAGAGCAAGAAGAGTGCTTTTACAATGCCTGGCAGTCTAGCACTGCGGTAATAGTGCCTGTTTCCCTCTAGAGAACTAGATTGTCTGTTGGTTGTTTTTTTAATCTCTGACGTTTAGAGTAGGCCTACAGCTAAACAGAGGTTGTTAGACTGAATATCAGTCATGTATAAAGTGAGCAGACTCCCTTGTTTAAATATTGTACTGATATTGGCATTTTGGAATTCTCATCTCATGCAATTTTTACATAAATCTAAAAAGTTTGACTTTTCAAATAGTCCTTAAATTGTCCGCTGGATCTACATATTCATTATTTGATATTGTATCAAACTATAAGCCTTTCAATTTCAGTAATGAGGCTGAAACATTTGCAGTGATACTCTAGTGTACAAGTTCGTTACAATCAAGTGGAGCCACTGTGGCATTCTAAAGCCACGAAAGGCAGTTTCAGTTCCTTGAATGGTCTGTACTATTGCGTACGCGGATGATAAGCGCCCTCTAGTGGCTGTAGCACCGACACGTCTTCTCAGCCCTTCACTCTAGCGGCGAGCGTGAGGAATGTCTCCTGCCGCGAGTGTACTATCCGATTCAGTGTTTGTCAGACTTGAAATCCGAGGGAGAGGATCGAGCCGCCATTTTCCGAGCGTCGCTCTCCCAGAACAACAAAAAATAACCAAGATAAACGTGGTAGATACAGCCAGTTTTTATTTAAAAAAGAGGTTGGAATAAAGCAAAGCGGGAAAATAATTGACATTTGAAAACAGCCGGACCAGAAAGGATTCCGTTTTTCGTTCTACAATATTAACTAGCTAACGTTAAATAAGTCCTTCTCTTACTCGTTGTTGTTTCGCCCATTTCGTGATTAACGTTACGATACAAGAACAACACTGGGCCACGGACAGTGGATCCCATTAGAAAGCGGTTCGACTGGAAATAAGAGATTGTCCGTATTAAGTTATTATCCTTGCAATTATTTTTGTTTTTTATTTTCCTGCGAACTGCGGGGAATTGTTGCTGAAATTCCCTGGGACTGCTTCATCACGTGGTAGGTTCCTCCTTTTTCTTTGTTAGCTAGCTAGCTAGCTTACTAGCTAGCCAGGCTGGGTGCTGCTTGCTTGTTAGTTACTTTAATTCAGAACGAATCGCTGCTATAAAATGCCAACAACATAAATTGCGTTCATATTCCTGAATATTCGCTGTCAGTGAATGTAGCTAACGTTAGTTACGAACTGTGTGACTGGCTGGCCAAAAGGTAACGTAGCTATCCGGCTACATACAGAAAGCTAAGTAGCTAGTTACAGTATTTGTTACATGTTTGTAGGTAAAGTAATTATCTAGCTGTAATCGTGATTTTATTGTCCATGTAGATTATATTCTGAGAATTAAAAAGAAAGCATTGTATTGTAATATGGCTAACTTGCCTTGCTATCTTTGCTGGATGATCAGATGTCTAACATTCGATAACATTCGTTAATTGCATGCTTTACTTCGCCATCTCGCATTGTTCATAAAAACGGTCTGTCCAAGTCTTGTGGTAACAAGCTTAAAATACATATGTTTGAAATACGAGCGTACTGCAAATCATGTATAGTAGTTAATTCAACGTCTTCTAATTTAGCAAAATAACTACCTATGTTGCTAAAGTTACGAGGTTTCTTAACTGCTGACATAGCAAGCTAGCACTAAGTAGTTTGCAAGTTTGCCGACAATGATTTTGGCTTGCGAGTTTGATGTACTTTATTGCATTTGCCCGTTTTCGAGTTGGTCGGGGTTGTTCTTCATTGTAATTCGCTAACTAGTGGTGTAATTTACTGTCTAAGACTTGCACACGGATGGGCCAGTAAACACGAACGCATCCCGTGTCATAGGTAGCTGTTTTGCGTTAGCTAGCTTCATATTTTCGTCCCTGTTTTGCAATATTGGATGTAAAAGCGTGACTAGCATTTTAAGGCGCCACTTTTTCTCACATTGATTGCTAGCTGGGTAAAACCGTGTTATATTGTCAGTACCAAAACCTACCTGTGTCTGCTACCGGGGCTAACATTGGAGCTTTAACATACACTGTATGTTAGTCGATTGGACCGATCATTATTCGGAAATTAATTTAGTTTGTGGCTGGACAACGTCAAACAAATACAAAATAGCAGGTTGCCTAGATCTAAACTGTACGAGGTGACACCAGTTCTCCACCCGAGGCATTTTCAATATCCAACTTTTCATATCATGGGACAACAAAAGTTAATCTGATTTGTTTGAGAGGAAGGAGTTTTCTATAACTGGGTCAATTACATAATCTGCCTTTTGAGTTCTGACTTGGCTGGGCTATGTAGTGTTTTGTTTAGCGAACTTTATTTTAAAAACATAGCCAGCCTAGGAAACATGTTTTGGTTTTCATTATAAAGCTAGCGAGTGTGGTCTTCGAAATCTATGCTTTTATTTATGAACAGCCTGCATTGAAGGGCTTTAACCTGATTGCTAGTATGCATGCACATGTTAACTGGGTTAATCTAGTTAATATGCGCCTGTCGAACCAGAGATAATTGCTCAAGTGTGCATGATTTAGGCTAAAGTTAGTTAAGTAGTCCTCAAGTCTGGTCCCAGAGAGCCACCGGGTCTGCTGTTTTTTGTTTTTGTTGCCTTAAAATCGGCAACCCAAATACAGTTAATAGGAATTAACCGTGCGACCAACTAAATGCTTTTGGTTACTTTTGTATTGGTTATGGTATGAGTAGTTTTGGCATGCATTTGTCTAAAAAGCAATCTCCCTAAATACATAGCCTACACAATCCGGTACTGTCTTTGTTTGGAAAAAAAATCATAATTTGAGGGTAGTCATTTTCTATTTGAAATAGATATGCTATTCGAATATGAAAGCAACATTGTCTGCTAATTATGCTTGTATTCGGGTCTAGGCAGTCACAGAGCCTTTGTATTTCAAGAGGAATCAGGCTTTGGTCTATGTATGGTCCTTATAAAATCGTTTCAAGGTACACAGAAGTGTATCTAAACCACAGGAAAAGTTAAGGCATCAGATGCTTTGTTAACCCCTCCCTATGTGCATGTCTGGCAGCATAGTTAAAGTAAGGAAAAGAGGTATTAAATCTCTCCCATCCCCCACTATGTTCTCAACCAGTGGTACTAGGCAACATTAAAGCTGATTGATAGAAATGTTTGCATCAAGCTGGTAGACATGCTTAACAACCTCATTGACTGACTCGATTTAACTGCTCAGCATTTTTTAACAAGATGTAGATCTGACACATGCACCTCCTTAATTTTTAAAACATTTGTCAGTAATTCCCTGGACCTCAATGCAAGCATGTGTTGGCAAGTTGGCCATACATATTGTGGATGATTTGTATTTGTCTAGTTTCATAGATTTAAAAAATTGTATTGGAGATGATTTCATTGTTGTACAGCTGTAAAGCTTTACCCATACTTTGTTTTGTTGCCCTTTCCCTTCATGGTCAAAGACAATGGAGTGGAATTTAGGTGACAGCCAGTATGTCAACGAAATGTCTCAGTGGTTGAGCCTAACCTAAATATTTACATGGAAGATTTATTTCCCCCCCTCTTTTTCAGTCTTAAAAAAACAGATTAATTGTCTTTAAAGCTACATGATTTGGAATTATCCCCTTGTTCACTTAGGCTGATATCTTATGCAATTAGTGGAAATTTGTTGAAAATATTCCTGAAATTTGAAAGCAGATTTCTTTTGTATTGCCTTAACTGTTTTGATGACAAAGTAAAAGGAAAGTAAAATCATCGAATGAACACATTCTTATCATGGTAAAATATATATTTTTGTAGATTGCTAACAAACGATGACATGTTTTTTCTTTGATCTGTAAGCATTAAATATGCGTATGTGCAGGGTGTGGGGATGTCATTCTATTGGAACATTTAAGAAGTGCCCCAAGTTTGCTATCTTGCTTGCTAATTACTGTAAATTTAAGACCGATTCTTATCTAGATGTAGAGAATCTAGGGGGAGGGGGGGGGGGGGGCGCTAAACCACGCGGAGAGGGTCCAGATCCAGGAACTGGGGTTGGCGTGGGGGTGAGGGTTGATGGGGGCAGCTCACACTTCTCGCAGGATCTAGGGTTCGGGGGCTAGTGCCCCTGAGGCAGAGGCCGAGGCAGAGAAGAGAACATGCAGTCAGAAACAACCCCCCAAAAACAAACAAACAAAAAAACTGTGCTATAGCCAGTAGCATTATGTAAGAGCAGGGGAGCACAAGCATAGGAAATATACAGATAGCCCCAACAGGTGTAAGCTATGGCAGCATACCTATTAGGAGAGGGACAGAGAAAACACGCAGCCATGAGAGAGTTCCAAACCATCCACACCTGATCAAGGATAAGCAGCATAACAGTGGTGGTAACACATTGAGGAGGTGACAGTATGGAAAGTTTCTCACTCCATAAGACACTAGGGCACGGCCTTCTCCATCTCTCCACCTAGACTATGTTTGGCAGTAGGCTAGGCTGAAAATATATGTTTTTAATCTACACATAAAAATTTAAACTGTGTCCGAATACCTAACATGCCTTGGTAAACCATTCCACAACAGAGGAGCTCTAAAAGAGAACGCTCTACCGTGCTCTGTCGTGACGGCTTATAGGGGGCAATCATTTCGGTCAGATATAAAGGTGCAAGTCCGTTCACTGCTTTAAAAGTTAGCAACAGTATTTTATAATCAGCCCGATATTTAATAGGAAGCCAATGTAGTGATGCTAACACTGGAGTAATGTGCTCATACTTCTTCATTTTTACAATAACCCAAAATGGCTAACGTTAGCTAGCAATCAGTGAGTATGTATGAAGTCTACAGCAACTGTAGCCTATACTGTAGATTAAATATTTTGCAACGGCCTCTTGTTTATGAAAAAAGCTACGTACTATGACTGGTGACCACTGAACTGTATTTGGGGTGACCGACAGATTGATAAATAGCGGTCGCAGCGGGAGAACAAATTCTAGAATAACATTTTGTTCTATTAAAGTACATTTTCAAAGATAAGATTGTTAGTTAATCAACCGGTTAACCCACCTCAGAGAGCACTGTCTGAACTTTCTTCCAATGACAATTATTGCCTTGAACCCCATGAAATACATTCTGAAGGCAGACTATTTCTTCACTAGACACATGATAACTGCACAAAGACCAACCCCTGTAACTGCAGTCTCAAACTTTCAGTTTCTAAACTTAAAGGGAAGAAATCCTCCAGGAAGTGAGGTTGTGTGGTGAAAGTTGTTTACAAAAATAACGTCATATGCCACATCCTTTCAGGTCCCCCTTCATGGATGCGAACATTCCATCAACACATTCATAAAAATGTTTGAGATTAGTTTGAGAAAAGTTTAGCATGCAAACTTTAAATTTTTTGGAAAAACCAATTTCATGCAAACTATCCTAAAATCGTTGCTGAACTGTTGCCACAGCCCTAGTATCTTTTCAAAAGAGGTGCTACTCATTTATAATTGTTTTAAAGATAGGAGGTTTTACATGCTCGAGGTTTGTGTGGTTCAAAAATCTCTCCCGTTCCACAGACCTATCCTACCCCATGCTCAGATCCTGTCATTTCATATTCTTTTGTGTCATTATTATGAAATCCAGTTTTTTCTTCAATGAAACTGAGAATTTGCCCAGAAGGGAATACCTGAGACCCCTGTTCCTTGGCAAAATTAGCTTTGAAATAACAATGTTGAACTTAATTTCCCTGGAGATCAGCATGCCTGTTTTATACTTTACAAAAATGAATTATTTGACCTCAGTTGAATGAAGTTTTACAAAACCTGGTGTCAGAGCAGACTCTTCTATTACTGTTTTAAATCTTGACCTTTTAGTTTAAAGCAGCTTACAGTCTCCCAAGCTATCTTGAGTGGCGTAGCGAGCCATGTAAACGGTGCCCCATTTTCTGTCGACGGGGAGGGGGTGGTACACGCGAAAAAAAGCTGAGACCAGTTCATGTATTTCGCGGACCGGGGGTGCAACGCAAAAATTATTGCGCCCCTCGGATTTTCGATTCAATTGGATAATTATAATTTCTTTTCCCAAGCCACGCGGAGCCGCAGCATAAGGATGAAAGAGCCGCAGGTTGCCGACCCCTGGCCTAGGGGTTCACATACTTTTTCCAACCTACACTGTGAATGTTTGAATGATGTATTCAATATGTACAAGAACAATACAGTAATTTGTGTTATTAGTTTAAACAGATTGTGTTTGTTCATTATTGTAACTTATATGAATATCAAACCATAAGTCAAATTTATGAATAAATGCAGGTAATTCCAAAGGGTTCACTCACTTTTTCTTGCCACTGTATTTAAGATAACACTACAAATGTTCAAGACCTACAGGAAGAGACCCCTTTAGTCAAGAAAGCAATATGAAGGTATACACCTGAAACATCAAAATCTTTGCACGGTTTTTTAAGTAGGCATATAGGCGCTTTCTTTTTTTCATGTCTATTTTGTGTGGCCATTACTGTTTTTGATTCATTATTTTGTGGAACAGCATGCAAATTGCAATAGTGTTGATGAAACCACTATTTACAGAGTTTATCCTCGTGGTACTAACTATGCAGTACATTTTGTCAACTATTTGATCCCCTTTATAAATTCCCAATTCCATGTGAAAATTGAAATTCTGCTGGCAAAGGTCAATCCTTCGGTTCTGTCAGTGATTATGCCATTGTGTAAAGGGAGAAGTTTCCAGTACCTAGCCATTTGAATGAACAATCCCTTTAATAAGTGAAACATAAGTGAAAAGTAGTAGGTTAATGTAATTACAGACCTCCTTTGCAGCTAGAGATGACCAGCACAAACTTACATGGTGTATGGTTGTATACATTGTTGATAAGATATGTAATGGATCAAATTGCTCTCCAGTGGGAGTCTTATTTATATTCCCACTCCATTTGTGTTTGAACAAGAGGCAAGTGGTTCTTGGATGTTCTATTTATGTTAGGGTAATTTTCTCCTTTTAATTTAATGTGAATCAAATGGAGTAGGAATGGCTATATCAGATAATTCTGTAAATATTTGCACTGCTTGAGGTGACTGAGCCATAAATGGACAGCCACCTCACACAATGGCAGCAGCCAAATTCTGGTTTGTTAGAAAGAATGACCAACCGGCATGTGGTTTGTCAACCGAGGACAACCGAAACTGGCTGTTTCATTAAAGGCCCTGTGGTGGGAGGATGTGGGAGGAAAAGCTCAACACTGACCTGTTGGCTTTTAGAGACTCAAACTCATGTTATAACCATAAAGCCTAACCCTTTATAATGTTTTATTTTTATGACAAACTGGCTAGCAAGCAATGGCTAACTGCATATATGCAATGTCCAGGGTTATTCAAATTATTGAAAATGTCATGGAAATGTCTGATTACATGTAACGTTATATTTTTAAATTTTCATTTTATAAATGTCTGAGATTGTACACAACATGTACATTGTTGCCACCTGCCATGGCTGTTCTCACCCATACACACACAATGACATTTATTTAGTTTTTTAATAAAAATGTTCAGATTTTATCCAATTTTCTCCCAATTTGGTAGCCAATTAGACCCGCTATTTTATGTCTATCCCCCCCTAGTAATGTGAGTTCGCTGCTGTAGTCCTGCGACCGGTAGTAACGAAGGCGAAGTAACGTCTCCTCCGAGACGGCACTCACCAGGCCGGTACCACAGGGCCACTCTTATGCGCAGCGAACGTCATGTCGGCTTCCCTCCCCCCTCCCTGGGGCGGACAGCCAATCGGGCATGCTCAAGCCATTCTATCAACCAATGCAAAATATCCTATAGAAAGAGTAAGCATAAACACATTTAGTGTAGCTGCAGGTAGCTGTGTGTGTACTCTAGAAAATCTCTTTCTGTGGACTGAAGTGCGTTGTTAAAGGACTGGTGAATAATGCCAGTTTTTCAGGACATTATGCCAGAAACCCCTTAAATTTCAAAAATTTAGTTTATAGCTTTATATGTAAACGCTCGACAATTCCCATCAAAGCATTTCCAGACAGATTTTTGAAAACGGTGTCGCAGTGAGGGAATTTGACAGTCTAATCATGGCTACAGGGAGGCATCTAAAGGACCAGGAATTGTCCATGAACAGAACAAAGTACCTGGATGGTTACACACTATACGGTTTCAATTTGACCCCCAACGAAGAAAGTGGACAGCATCTTTCTCTTGTGAAATCTGGAAACATGCGGCTGGAGATGAGGTTCAAACAGCCCCTGCCCAAAACGGTTGATATGGTTGTCTATGCCACCTTTGACAATTGTATTGAAGTGAGTCAGAAAAGGAATGTTCTAATTGATTGAATTATTAAACATGAATACAAGGGAACTGAACAATGTGATGAGCTGTAATCGCTTTACCAAAAAACCTTTTTATGGTGTGTTTGCAAGTGACAAGTTACCGCAAGCACCAAAAAACCAACCCTTGACAACAGTTTTTGGCTATCTACATTACCGAGGACTCCTCTGGGGAATATATATGATTTATGATTCTTATGGCAACTGTCCAGATTTTCTCTACTTCCAGAAATCCCTCAATGCTTTCTTGCTAATAAACTGTCATAGAGTGATTTACAATTCCCGACAAGTGCAAGACATGATCTGGACCACCTGCAGCATTGCGTTTTATATCTGTGTCAAAGGGGTCGAGGTTTTTCTTTTGCGGATATAATGTTTATGTATAGTGATAACTTGATGTAAAATAGTGTAAAAATGTTGTGGTTTCTAAGTTTGTTCATAAAATAGTCTTTCATACGTAAAATATACATTTATTTGCATACAGTATGTTTGCTCTGGCTTTGTTTAATCCTTGTCATGGTTGTTGAAAAAACACATTTAAGACAATCAAACATAATGTCATATTTTATTGAAAATAAACAAGATAAACTTTACATCACCATTTGTGTCCTTTTTTCACGCTTTATTACATTAAACACCCCCTGAGAAAACACGTTAAAAGTATAGCCATCTGGTTCGGTCTAAAATTGGTGTGGCTTTCGGCTGATTGGGGTGGGAGACATAGATGTTGCTAAGGGATTTGGTATCTTTTTGTTTAAGCTTAGCTTGCGACTTACATGTTGATTAAATATAACCATATTTAACCCATACCTCCAGTCACTCATCACTCCCTACACCCCAGCCAGACCCCTCCGCTCCACCTCCTCTGGCAAACTGACTGCCCCATCCCTCTGGGCGCCTGGCAGCTGCTCCTCGCAGTCTTGTCTATTCTCTGTCCTGACCCCTCGCTGGTGGAACGACCTTCTGCAGACGGTCAGGACTGCAGAATCACTTGCGATCTTCCGCAAGAGACTCAAAACCCACCTTTTCAGACTCCACTACCACTGAATTCTGTGCATCTAGCTAATTGTCATCACCACTGCCTACGTGCTCAACACCATATACCCCTGCTTACTCCATTTAATAAAAAATAAAAAATTACGGCTGGTGGATAGCGTGCCGGTCTAACGCACCACACTTTGGCTGGTCCGGTGTGGTGTGTGCTGCCTATCAGGGACGCGGTTCGAAACCTTCGCCTACCAGACTGGCCCTGGTCGTCAGCCTGATCAGAGTTTGGCTGTCCGCCTCTGGGTCAGGGGGGAGGGTGAGCCGGCACGAGTCCGTCGAGGAGCAGGAAAAAGGCGTCCATGGTAGAATTCCGTCTCGGAAGAGGCGGATAAATTCGGCCCAAAAATAATGTCTCGCCCCAGAGGACGGGTGGCGGACTCGTGGGGGAGGGGGAATTGAGATAAATAGAGGGTATAATTGGCAACCAAATTGGGAGAAAAACGGGGAAAATTAGAAATAAATTTATATATATAAAAAATTTAAAAAAATCACAATTACTAACCTTTTCCTTCCCAGTTACAGGTATGGTACGCAGCTGCCTGCAATGATGTCTATCACTGTATTACTCCACTTATGCACATCTTGTCGCACTGGATAAGAGCGTCTGCTAAATGCTTGTATGCTTGTAAAATGTATAACAGATGGAGGCATGCCATCGTTTCAAGAAATTTGAGCCACCCCGTGGTTCTTCAGTCTTCAGCTATCTTATGTGCTGCTGTTGTGTTCTTTATTAAGTGAACCATATGTGACCCGCTTACAGTTTTACAGATTTATGTATTTTGTCCAAGACATATATGGAATTGTTCTTACTTCCAGCTGCAAAACTTAGAATAACATCAAAAACAACACCCCCCACTAACATCTGTGTTGGGGTCTGTTTAATCTAGGGCTGTCCCCGACTAAAACAAATCTTGGTCGACCAACAGTCGTCCATTTTTTCCGATTGGTCGAAAAAAAATACACATATATATATATGACACACCCTATTAGGCGGCACGGTGGTGCAGTGGATAGCACTGTCGCGTCACAGCAAGAAGGTCTCGGGTTCGAATCCAGGCCGGGGGCCTTTCTGTGTGGAGTTTGCATGTTCTCCCCGTGTCCGCGTGTGTTTCCTCCGGGTACTCCGGTTTCTTCCCACAGTCCAAAGACATGCACGTTAGGCTAATTGGAGAGTCTAAATTGCCCGTAGGTATGAGTAGGTGTGTGAGTGAATGGTGTATGTAGTGCCCTGCGATGGATTGGCGACCTGTCCAGGGTGTATTCCTGCCTCTCGCCCCAATGCATGCTGGGATAGTCTCCAGCCCCCCCGCGACCCTAACTAGGAATAAGCGGCTGAAGATGAGATGAGACACACCCTTTTTGTTTCAATAAATACAACTGCGCTTGTCTCATGTTTTATAACTTTCTTAAGTGAATGACACACATGAGTAACAATAGGCTAATTACTTTATGGAGCTGGAGTTCAAGATTACCTGGAGAAAAAAAAACTGCTCCGAGCCTCCTCTCCATGCTGCCCTTGCAGATTCTGTCATTGCGCTTGTGAAGTTGCGGTATGGCCACATAATAGGCTGATGCTTTTATTTGACCACAACCATGACACATTCTAATGCGTAGGCTAGGGGTGGGCGATATGAGCAAAAATTAATATCACGATATTTTCCACTGTCCAGACGATATCGATATATCACTGTATATGAGAAAAAAAATCTGAATCACATTTTAATAGCCCTTAGTTAAATGACATTAGTTAAGGCAAAATATGTATTTTAACCTTATATAATCAGAGAGAGTTATAGCGAGTACCGGCAGCGAATGATGACTTGATTGATTGCTGAGTGGGAGTCTGGCTTGTCTTCGGGCGAGCTCCTGGGCTAACTGTTTCACGCATTCGGGTACATTACTCATATTCACGGACATGCATGGTTTTCAGGTGGGTAAACAGGTTGCTGGTGTTTCCACCTTTGGCTAAAACAACATGGCGACACAACTTGCATAGTATTGTTTGTTGGTCGAGGTCGGAGATTTTGAACCCAAACCAGTTCCAAACGACAGAGGAGCCCCCTTTCTTTTTAACCAATTCGTCATCATGCTCTTGAGCAACATCACTTTCTGCGTGTTTGCTCATTTTCGATTCTTCACTTTTGCACTTGTAATAGGCTATAAATATGAGTACGTAGTCTGCCTGCTAACTGCAGCTGCCTGCACGCTTGTTTGTTGCTACATGCGCGCAACAAATGCATAAAACGTCCACTCAAAAAAATAGGTCAACATATTAACATGCTTATTTTTTTCGTAGGAACCTGGAGAGGTTAGATTAAAATAAAAAAATAGATGTAGCTACTAACTACTATCACTCAATTGAAATTTTGAACAAAACAATATGAATGCCAAATTAGAATTTATGAATATATAACGGTATCCACGGTATAGCAAAATCCATATCGTGGCGCAGCATAATACCGGTAGTCACTTTCATACCGGAACTGGTTTGGGTCGTTTGGAACTGGTTTGGGTTCAAAATCTCCGACCTCGACCAACAAACAATACTATGCAAGTTGTGTCGCCATGTTGTTTTAGCCAAAGGTGGAAACACCAGCAACCTGTTTACCCACCTGAAAACCATGCATGTCCGTGAATATGAGCCGACTCCTAGCGTAGGCTATGTTTTATTTAATTTACCAGGTTGCTCTCATTGGAATTTAAAATGTCTTTTGCAAAATGCATTCTGTGCTCACCGCGTTTGTTGCTATGCCAGATTCTGCAGCAGTCAAGAAAGTTCGCAGATCGCGGCACATAGTCACAACAGCGAGAACCAGCTAGTTAGTTAGCTAGCTAACGTAAGCATTCACGGACATTGGATATCGGTATCTGTTGCTAGTTGCTTGCTAATACAAGGCTTAGTAAGTGATCATGCATTTATCACTTACCAAGCCTTGAATTAGCAAGCAATATCCGTGAACACTAGCTAGCTAGGTACTATCTATATTCAGTTCAGTGAGCCCTCCTGCCAGCCTGAAGAATCGCTGTGATTTTTCTGCAGTGATTTCTCATCTCCGTCCTACAGTCCAAGCACAAATCATTCCCACATCCCTGCTCGGTTAAATCTAGGAATTATTAGCTAGCTATTATGTTATCTGCCATACCACACTCTAGTTGGGAATGGGAAAATATCTCGTTCAAGTCCCAACTGGAGTGTACGTTATGATATACTGTACAGTCAGAGCACTAGTTGCTAACGCCACCTGCGGGCACCCGTCACAGCTTCACTGTTGCACAGTCCCATGAGCACACGCTGCACAAGTCAAACATAAATATCTGTGTAGAAAATAAATAACGTTAACTGTCGTGTCTATCTTTGGGCTACATACGACGTAGTGATTGCATTTTCAAAGATGTGGAGATTTATTGAGGGTGCAAGTCCACCCCCCACTAAAAAGGCTAAAACCAAAGAAGATCAGCTAAAAACTCAGTGAAAATATGATTCAAAGAGCAGAGATCGCACTTTCCAGGAAAATTGGAAGGTGAATAGACCAAGAACAAGTAACTTTTAGGAAGGACAAGTATCTTTTCTAAAATACTTGCCCTTTGACAAGTATGACTTTTACCCTAATCTGGGCCCCTGGATTAACAAAATGATCAACCAGACTTGTGAGTCACTAGGTTTGCTACAGAGGTGGTGTGGCGTAACGTAATCCCTTTTGCCTTCAGACAGGCTTTCCCCATTAGGGTTTGGACCCCCTGAAACAAACTCGACAATGTTGTCCTGTTGGTCTAATTTGCTAGTGAGACCGCCTAGAAAATCACTCAGTTTGGGCATCCAATCTCCAGATTTTTATTTATTTAATGTTTATTTGAGTAGGGACAGATACAAAAAACATACACATTGCATTAACAACATGCTGATGCCCTTTATCAAAAGATTTGTAGCTTGCGCTAACAGCTATCGGTGTTATGATACAGTACGAGTCTCTGTAGTTTATCCAGACCGTAAAGTTCTGGCCGGGCGTAGGCGGTTGTGAAGGCGGTGATTAATATAGGCCGGGAGCCAGGTCCACCCCTCAGGATGTTGTTTGCTTAATTTTTTTCACTATTATTTCTTGTTAGCCTATACCTTGGGCCATCACAAGTTCATACTGACCACTCCCAACTCGGGGCCGTTTGGCCTCAGGGGCCAGAAAACCCCCTTTTCGGGAAATGTTTCTGGCGAAATTATGTAAATGCAAATATTAAGGTGGTGCAACTGCATAGATTGTCCTACACGTATGACATTTTGCATGGAGTATCCTGACACATAGGGGAAACTAGCAGAATAGGATTTGGGGGCTTACTGCCTTTCTATTGTCAAATATCACCCTCATGATACCCCAAAAGACAAAAAAGTGTCAGTCCGCCTGACAAATTCTCATCAAAAGTGATTATTTTCAAGCACTTTATTGTACATGTCACTGCCCCATTTGTGTACAGAAAACTTCCCAGCTTTATGAGCTTCAATTTAAGCCCAAGATGAACCTTCTGTCTTGAAGATTACACTTGCTATGGCCTAAGTTCTTCACTGTACCTCAAATCGGAGAAAACTGAATTTTCAATCACTACCCTTCCAAATTAGTGGAGCAGATAACTGCAAATTACAGGAGAATCGTTCATTTCTGGAAACAAGCACCAAAATTGGCACACATACCCCTTGGGGATTGCTCTTTTGATAAAACCCGTTAGCCACCAAAAATTCAAGATGGCGGCCATTTTTCAAGATGGCCGCCATTGAATATACAGTAATATTGCATTTCGCAATAAAATCGCAGAGACTTGTCCTATTTGAATGATCTTGGTGTCAAATCATACATTTTTCACTATGTAGAATCCGAATTTGGAACCATGGACTTACTCACTGGCTTCCTTGTACCATATATCAGTCTCGGAATCCTAATATTCTGCTAAATTAGAGGTTCATGTTACGTCTGACTCGGCTAAAATGCATGGTAGTGTATATCGTAGTAGTGTTAGAGGTTTAGTATGTGTAGCATCTTCCTGTACAAGGCTTCCAAACTGGACATGACACGATGCGGTGGGGTGGGGGGGGGGGGGGGGGGGGGCAGGATTATTACAGAAACGCGAAAATAATTCTTGCGCCCCTCGGATTTTCTGTCAACGGGGGGTGGGTGCTACGCCAATTTTGCGCCCGATTCAATTGGATACTTATTATTTATTTTCCCAAGCCACGCGGAGCCGCAACATAAGGCTCAAAGAGCCGCATGCGGCTCCGGAGCCGCAGGTTGCCGACCCCTGGACTAGATATTTAGTGCTTTACCTCCAAGGTCACCTGGTTCAAAAAATAGAAATGCCATATATCGTATTCGCTGGAAAACATGTATTGCAGAAACTGTTCCTTGGTCTCTAATCAAATGTGCTTTTAGTTCCTTTAATCTTTGGCCAGAGTTTTTTGCCACATCGAATTGAATGCTATTCAATAGTTAGCATTTTTAAAAGCCTCCTGTTTACCTTTTAAAAAGGTCTTGATGTATTTGGTAAAGAGGGACTGACCTTTCTGGGAAAAGCCATACTTCAAACAGTTGGCAACTCTGTGCCCTTTCTCAACAGCCGTTTCAATTTCTATACTGCACCAAACACACAAGTCTCTCATTGTCAGAATTCATACACTTGATATCTTGGTTTATGGATTCGTAGCCGATTTTGCTAAGTGGAAACATGAGCTTACCAGTGGATCTATAGGGCAGCACTGGTAGGAATAGATCTCGAGGAGGATAGACTTTGCCTTTTATGAAGACAAAATAATTTTCAAGGGGTTCAAATCGCAAAATATGATCTGCAGGTGTCCAGGTTCAGGTACATTTTCACCTTATTCACACAAGGATAAAGTGATAAAGCCAGCCTCTCGCCCAGCTGCACTGTGTAATGTAGGTTGAGAACATTAGTCCTACCTCCGAAAAGAGCATCCCATGGCTCCAAGCGCTCCGGAAAAACAAAGGTCTTCAGAAAAGCTTGGACTTTGGTACTGGATTTTGGTTTTGAGTCCCTCCCACTCGTGTGCCAGACACAGTCTATTGTTTCTAACTTCAATTTTATAAAGCGATGCATAATTGAAACTCAATATTATTGAAGCACTCACTGAACAATTAGCAATGTCTGGGGGTCTTCAATGACAGCACCATGGACAACACCCCCTCTTTGTAAATTTCCAATTCCTCAAGGATGGCAAATCCATCAGAAATCTGATCTAAAGGTTCTACTATAGGGGGCACGTGATTAACGATATGTTTGGGGACATGCTGTTCATTATTTTGAGTGCGGAAAGAGGCACACAGATGGAAGTGGTCATTTTTCAAAATAAAACACCCTGCAGACTGCGATAGTCAATAAAATGGAAATGAAATTAAAACGTTTTTATTATTTCTCTGCGGCCTGGTACCAAATGCCTCACGGACCGGTACCGGGCCGCGGCCCGGTGGATGGGGACCACTGCTCTAAAGCATTGTCCAGTTCTTCAAAGAGGCAGAATTCTGCTCTACAATTTCTGATGTAGGTAGTCTGTGACTAATGTTATGTTGGGGCGCGGGCGGTTCATACATTATAGCGGTGCACCGATATATCTGTGGATTATCGGTATTGGCCAATATTTGCCTTGTTGATGGCAATCGGCTTATCGTCTGATAAAATTTAATTTACCGATGGCAGTGGCCGATAATTGTCCATCAGTTTGTGTTGCGTCAATCTGTTCTAAATGTTCAAACTTGAATGTCCATGGCAGCATATTTTATTTACAGGATAAACTGACTGAAACCATGCCTAATTACTTCTCTAAACGATGCTGCGATTAACTAGCTATCACGATGCACGCTAGAGCTGGGCAATATGGGCAAAAATAATTTGCATGATATGTTGAACAAATACTTTATTTAACATTCAATGCTTGTATGTGTGGTACGTTTTCAAGCATAATTCCAAGCATAAACAAATACAAAAATGTGTATATATATATGCCTTTTCACATCTGCATATGATTTTCACATTTTGTCTGTGCCTACCCTAGTTAGTGGGTTTACTGACTGAACAAATTCACTCCATGCTTTGCTACCTCCGAGTCTTGACGCTTTGATGATGCTTGCCTCTGGCTTCACTACAGTGAAGGTGCGCCTCATATCAAGACGAGTGATTTGCTGTGTTGTGTGTCGGTTGTGTTGTGGATGGAAAAAGGTCAAAACTAATGCAGAACATATTCTTCTCCACACAACAATGCTATAGCCTAACCGCAATCAAATTTGCCACGGTTGATCATTGAAATTACGATAACGGTGTAAAATTTGGTTATCGCCCAGCTCTAATGCACGCTGTTCTTGTTGCTTTCAGAAGTGCTGTTTTTGTTGACACTGTTGGTTATGTGAAAGAATGTTACAATAAAAGCTGTTCTATACATTTGTATGATTGAATTTGTGCTCATTGAAAAGTATAACAAAGGGCAGAATTATTATGTTTTTTGCCAGGGCACAAATAGGACAATAAATAACAAAATATCGGTATCTGTATTCGGCTGATTGTGTTATTTGAACAATTGGTATCGGTATCGGTCCAGAATTTTCATACTGGTGCATCCCTACTAGTGTAGCAATAGAAAACACAATTTCATAGTGCTAGTTTAGTGAATGTTATAATATTTTCTTGTTCATAAAAGACACATACTTTGCTTGAGAACATCAGAGATATTTCCTCTTAACCATAGGGTCAGAAACCGGCTTATTTATTAACACAGAGCGCTGTTATGTGAGACAACGTTAATTACAAAAACCCTTCACCAGTGCTTTGCAGATCAATTACATTTACATTTTACATTTTTTGCATTTAGCAGACGCTCTTATCCAGAGCGACTTACAAGATGTGCATTAATACATGGTAGGAACAATCATAGTTTGTGCACAAGATCAGTGCAGTAATGCAGTGATAGACATCGTTGTAGGCAGCTGCATACCATACCTGTAACACTGGGAAGGAAAAGGTTAGTAATTAAAAAAATAAAAATAAAATAAATGTAATTAAATGAGAAGGCAGGGATACATATACAAGAAGTGTTGAGCTGGTCGGCAGTGGTGATGACAATTGGCTAGATGTACAGAATTCAGTGGTAGTTGAGTCTTAAAAGGTGGGTTTTGAGTAGGGATGCACCGATTGATTGGCAATAGACTGGCCAGTTTTGCCCTTTAACGCGTGACCGGCAGATTTATTTTCTATTTTCTATTTTGGCCGATCCGGAAATGAGCCTAGTCCATGCACACGCTGCATTATAAATTGAATCCGTTAGCTAGCAAAATGTCAGCAGTCTGGAATTATTACAAAGTCTATGAAGAGGACATTAAGCTTGCAATATGTACTGTATGCAACGAAAATAGTCCGGGAGCCAAAGCAGGGCTCAACACTAACATTTTACACTGGTGGCACAGTTGCCACTAAGTTTTTCTGTTAGTGGCAGTGGCACATAATTTGGTGGCACAACATTTTGGAGGTAAATGTACGTAAAAAAATGTTTTAGGCGGTAATAAGGTGCAACAGCAATGAGATTTTATTCATACTAAACTCAGAAGTGCATATAGTTCAATAACAAATTAACATAAAATAAATAGATACATAAAACAACTTTATCAATCGCATAAAGGGGGCAGCAGCGCTCGCGATGCACCTGTCGCGGCACTGTATGTGCTTGTGGCTTTTGCCGTGGATAGCGAGGGGGTCGCGTTTAAAACGGGTTGCTGCAGACGCAAGTTTGCTACTGCCTGCAACAGTCGGCCCGCATTGTTTGCAGTACACACAGTACATATATTTTCCTGTTTTCTCGTACCTTAGCCATGTGAACTCTTTAAGCCACTCAGGGCGAAATCTCGAGTTAGGGCTACATCTTGGCTTTTTAGCGGAGGGTGGCTGCTCGGTTACCTCGGATTCCTGTTCTGCCGGCTGTGACTGCTTATCGGATTCTGAATCTATTTCTGCGTCTGGTCTAACCTCAGGTGGTGGTGGTGGGGCATTTTTCTTCACGAAAAACGTATCAATGCGCTTCATTATTCTTCATAGGCTATGGTTTTGTGATCGGCAATGATGACCTAGCTTGCTCTAACGTTGTGTCTGACTCTTGCTACTTTGCGCGGGACTCGGGAAAACTTGAAAGAAATGCCGCCCGAACGGACGGGCTCCGCCCAGACCTCATATAGCCTAAATAGTCGCCAAGACAACAGACATAAACACAACTTAACCGACATAACAAGATCAATGTGAGATCAAATAATCAAACAAAATCGTCCAACTGTTTGACCAAAATATTACTTTAGGAGAAAAAAAAAAAAAAAAAAAAAAACATTCTAGTGGCAACATTGCCACTGGTTATTTTTTTTAGTGGCACTGGGCAGATTTTCAGTGGCAAATGCCACCAAATTGGTGGCAGTTTCGAGCCCTGCAAAGCCTGTTTTTTTGATGAACCTTGTTTTGTCGGATAAAGTTTTTTTCTCTGCTGTTTCTTGTAGCTTGGGGGTACCTCTTCAAAATACAGGAGGGTGCCCGGTGATATCCCTTGAGCATTTTCAGATATTAACCCCTTCATGCCCGAAACGCCAAAATCCCAGAAAAAATTGGATTTATGAGATTTCATGCAAAATACTCAAATCAAATGCATCAAATTTCCTTTCTCCAATGTGTATTCATAAAGGAGGTGATGTACAATGTATTGTATTCCAAATTAATGAATATTAACCCTTTTAGGCCAAGCCAGCAAAACACACTTTAATGACAATACAGGTCGCTGGATGAAACTTCCTATACCCATTGAGCCTTTGCTCATTAGCATAGTGTGTGTGTGTGTGTGTGTGTGTGTGTGTGTGTGTGTGTGTGTGTGTGTGTGTGTGTGTGTGTGTGTGTGTGTGTGTGTGTGTGTGTGTGTGTGTGTGTGTGTGTGTGTGTGTGTGTGTGTGTGTGTGGAGACTGTGTTGAGTGTGTGTGGAGACTACTGTGAGCGTGTGTGAGTGGAAGTGGAAGAGAGAGTTTAATATTGTGAAACCCACCCCTATGAAATGTAAGTCTTCTTCTACACCTGACAGAGACTAAACTGGGTTTAATGCATGGCTGGAATTGTCAACACAAGTAGCATTCATACAAATAAAATATTGGTACAAGGTGAACTATCCATTATGAAAATAGTTCTTGTTTTTATTATAATCAAGATAAATGACTTTGATTATGCAAATGATGATGATACAGTGTAGCTCTCTTTACCAGAGAGGCGGAGATCCCCTGCTGTTTATGTCAAAGTTTGTCCAGGGGTGCTCTCAGGTAGAAGTTCTGGCCTCTCTTCACGGAGCTTGCTAAACAGATACAGATAAACAGAAAGACAGAAAGATAGACAGTGTGGGACACCGATTGATAAGCACAATACAATATCATGCCACAAATACACACACGCCACACACATACACAACATACTCTTTCTCTCGCTCTCTTACTCACTTTGTGTGAAGAGCAAATCTTGCTGATGATCGTCTAGTATTTGGATCTTGAGCATCCTACCCTGAAACATGCACAGAACATTGTGCATGGCAAACCATGCACTTTACAGCTGCACTTCTTGGAGTTACAAGGGGTCTCACTCTTGCAGCCACACCTGATCATCACCAGAATGTAGTCTGGGACAAGTTTGGCATTTTCTGGTAGATGGGTTGGGATCAGTGACCTGTTGTATGTGTCTTTTTTCCATCCAAATTCCTCCGGGTTCAATGCTGGCGGCAGATTTATATTGAGATTTCACCACAAGATTGCTTGAAAGTGGGCCCTCTTAACATTCTCAATGAATGCTTCATTTGTTGGTGGTAGAGCAGCTAGGTTTGGAGCAGACATATGTCCTTTCCCATTCTTTTTCCCCCAGACAAGTAGCCTTGTGTGTGACATGTCCGTGCTCTCCTTTATGCCATAACAGGCTGAGATGAAGGCAGTGGCTTGGTCGAGGACTTGCTGGAACGGTGCATCCACATTGCCAATGGCTGATAAGTCATTCCCAGCTTTCAGGACTTTGATGACAGAGCCTTTTCCCAACCCATAGTAAGGCGCTATGGTGTCACATCCCGATATGGCATGGGCTGGTAAAAGGTTCTTGACAATTTGTGAATGCTTGGCCAGTGTCGACTTGATGTCCACTATTGCTCTTCCCTTGCAGGGGGATTCCATGATGAGTGGTACATCCAGTCCTGCCTGATGGTAATGGTGAAGGAGTAGGACGAACATGTCTGTGTCATCAGAAACCACAGAGATTTGATGGGCTTCTCCAGCACACCCCAGGACTTGTTGGACAATGATGGTGTCAGCTTCTTCCTGCTGATTTTCTAGATCATATCGGGTCCTTCTTTCTTCCATCTTGATCTCGATGGGGCATGGGTCCTCCCCTGTCACCACCAACTTGTGTTTGTTTGTGCTCCGTAGATGGAAAAGCCTGTCTTGGGTCAGTTCCTCACCTAATAATAGGTTCAGCTGTTTCTTGTTTTCAATGGATGACAAGACAACCTTCTGGGCTGGTAGCTTTGTTGATAGGAGGAGATGGTGTTTCTTGTTGACCCCTGTCTCCCTGACATCTCTGGTGACGGACTTGATACTGTAATCATAGTATCTGTCAAAGATGAGGTAGACGTCACGCTCTGACAGGTATGAAGTCAACCGTGTCTTAACATTTTCGATGAAATCGGCTACAGTGCCATCAGCTGGCCAGTGGATGGTCCAAAGAAGGACTGATCCATCAATGACAGTGACGTCTGCATCACCGGCATTCCTCCTGGAGACTTCGATCTGGAGTGACTTCTTCAATGTGGACTTGGCTTTACAAATTCGCATTCCGTCCTCGGTGAACATGGCAGTTGGGACTGGTGCCAGCTCGTAGGCGAGGACATCCTTCACGTCAACATCGCGGTCACTAGAGAACAGTGCGATGACCCTTGAATAGATGACATTTAGGTCATACATTTTTGAGTCGCCAACTTGGATGGATTTGGTTGTTGTTGCCATTGTCTTCACTTTGTTTGAGATGGTGTTGTAAAATCCCTCTGGCCAGGTCTTTTCAAAATCTTCTAACATTGCCTCCCCAATCTTTACGGCACTGTCTACATTGACAGTTGGTGGGGCTATCTTCCCACTGGTGATGTTCACGATGCTCTCCCCTGGATGTTCGTTGGGATCCAATGGATGGAGGCAGGTGTCCAGTTTCTGACGAAGTCCATCCCTGTCCTTGGCGTCTGCTATAACCCTGGCTTTAGCCTCCTCCTTGTGATAGAGATGAACTTTTGTAGTATTTGTCTCCTCCTCTTCCATCTCCTTCATGTCTGACTCAATCTTGCAGCAGATGTGACGGCTCAGGGCCCAGATCTTCAGTGCCTCTGGCTTCAAGGTTATCCCAATGATCCCTCCCGCACTGTGGCCATACCTCATGAAGGTGGACTCTATGAACTGGTCGCTCCACAGGCCGTTCCATATTCCACGAATGTGTCGCGTCACATGTTGCCCCTGGAGAAAATGGCTTTGGACATGTGGAGGAAGCTTCTCCATGGAACGGAGGTAGTAGAGGCCATACCTGGCATAGTTGACATGGCCAGCTGCAAAGTAGTAGGGAAGTTTATCCAGCGACCTGTATTGTCATTAAAGTGTGTTTTGCTGGCTTGGCCTAAAAGGGTTAATATTCATTAATTTGGAATACAATACATTGTACATGATGTCCTTTATGAATAAAGCAAATTTGATGCATTTGATTTGAGTATTTTGCATGAAATCTCATAAATCCCAATTTTTCTGGGATTTTGGCATTTTGGGCATGAAGGGGTTAATATCTGAAAATGCTCAAGGGATATCACCGGGCACCCTCCTGTATTTTGAAGAGGTACCCCTAAGCTACAAGAAACAGCAGAGAAAAAAACTTTATCCGACAAAACAAGGTTCAACCCCATGGCTCCCGGACTAAAAGGTTAATCGGGGAGGAACTACGCCGAAGACATTCGGCACGACCAATTTGATCTGCCACTTGAGGGTTCATCACTCCAAAGAACATGATGAGTATCGTAAATGCGTTGAGAATAGCATTAGCAAACAGCCAAAAGCGTCACCCCTCACTCAACCCTCGGTGCAGGCAATGTTTAAAAAAAAACAGACATACGGCAGAGATAGTCAAAAAGCAAAAGCTATTACCAACAAAGTTATGGAATTCATTGCGCTAGATGACCAGCCATTCTCTGTCGTAGAAGATGCAGGATTTCGCAATCTCATGTCGCACATGGATCCGTGATACACTCTGCCAAGCAGACGTTTCTTTTCGGATGTGGCTCTACCCGAAATTTACAGCACGGTGTCATCCTGTGTTCACAATCAACTTGAAGCTAACGTCACGTCACTCACTAAGCTTTACATCTGATATATGGAGCTCTGATGTGAGCCCAATGTCAATGCTGAGCTTGACTGCGCAGTGGATTGATTCCAACTTCGGATTACGTAAAGTTCTCCCGCACGCACAAGAATTATCTGTCTCTCACACATCAGATGAAAACCGGCTTTAAAAACTGGCCATCGGAATCGGTATCGGCCATCTTGGCTGTAAAAAAACGGCAATCGGAATCGGCCCAGAATTTAGCAATCGGTGCATCTCTAGTTTTGAGTGATTCCGCGGTCCTGACCGATTGCGGAAGGTAGTTCCACCACCGAGGGGTCAGGGTAGAGAAGAGACGAGACCGCTCGGAGCGGCTGCCGGGATGGGACAGTCAGTTTGCCAAAGGAGGCTAAGCGGAGACATTGGAAATGTTTGGATGTGTGCTGCTGTCTTTTAACTTAACTTTTATCATTCCCTTTTAGCCCTTTTCCCCTTCCCTCAAGAGGCTTTGCCTTTTGCCAGGCCACCATTGTAAATAAGAATTTGTTCTTAACGGCTTGCCTGGTTAAATAAAGGTTAAATAAATAAAAATAAAATAAATAAAAGGAGGGGTCTTGCTGGGGTGTTGGGTGTGATGAGTATCTGGAGGTAAGGGGGAGCAGTTCTTCTAACCGCCTGAAAGGCAAGCACCAGTGATTTGAATCTGATGCGTGCTGCGATGGGGAGCCAGTGCAGAGAGGAGAGTAGAGGGGTGACGTGGGTAGATTGGGTAGATTGGCACCAGACGTGCGGCAGCATTCTGGACTAGTTGCAATGGCTTGATGGCGCAGGCCGGTAGGCCTACCAGCAAGGAATTGCAGTAGTCCAGACGCAAAAACATAATCAGGGCTTTCCATGTTTTTTGTTCTATTAAATTAGTTGTTATAATGGAGAAAGAAAGAAAAATCCTCCAGAACATAGAATATGTGCTTACCTTATTTATATTCGTCAGACGTTGCAATATCCGATTAATTTTGTTTTGCATGACAGAACGGAACCATTGTATCTGCATTAATAACTAACAGGGAGGTCGAGATCAAAGAACATCAAAGGGGAAGGTCGAGATTAGATGTCATCAAAGGGGGGGGGGGGGGATACAGGTCAAAGGTCACCATCCATCAAATCTGCTGGTATTTGCTGCCGGGTATTTTATTCCCCTTCATTATAAATGAATGCAGTCTGGTTAGGAATAAAATGATTCAAATCCAGTATATATCCTTCTGTGGCTTCAGCTGAATCTATTGTTCCAGTGCGATGATAAGCAATACGTTTACTGTGGGTTCAGGACCACAGTAAACACCAGGACGTTCATCCTCTAGGTGGGGAAAAACCCACACAATCATGCAGGAGCATCTCTGTTGACAGTTCTTCTAACTAGAGGTTGATCGATTGGGCCAATAGCGGCAACATATCTGCATAGGCAGGTAAGGACGCCGATATGCCTGATCTTTTATCTTACGTTTTTTTCTTGTGCTCCCTCCAGTGTCAGTATCTTGTTTCCTCCCTCTGCCTGCGGATCCCTCGGATCATGTGACCATGGAATGTTGCCATCCAGAGCTCTGGAAGTGGTTGTTATAAATCTACATACATTTCCTTTGACTGTAATGAAATACACTGCCCGTCCCAAAAAAAAGTCACACACACTAATATTTAGTTGGACCGCCTTTAGCTTTGATTACGGCACGCATTCGCCGTGGCATCGTTTCGATAACCTGCAATGTCACAACATTTATTTCCGTCCAGAGTTGCATTATTTTTTCGACAAGATCTTGTATTGATGATGGGAGAGTCGGACCGCTGCGCAAAGTCTTCTCCAGCACATCCCAAAGATTCTCAATGGGGTTAAGGTCTGGACTCTGTGGTGGCCAATCCATGTGTGAAAATTATGTCTCATGCTCCCTGAACCACTCTTTCACAATTTGAGCCCGATGAATCGTGGCATTGTCATCTTGGAATATGCCTGTGCTATCAGGGAAGAAAAAAATCCATTGATGGAAAAACCTGGTCATTCAGTATATTCAGGTAGTCAGCTGACCTCATTCTTTGGGCACATAACATTGCTGAACCTAGACCTGACCAACTGCAGCAACCCTAGATCATAACACTGCCCCCACAGGCTTGTACGGTAGGCATTAGGCATGATGGGTGCATCACTTCATCCGCCTCTCTTCTTACCCTGATGCGCCCATCACTGTGGAACAGGGTAAATCTGGACTCATCAGACCACATGACCTTCTTCCATTGCTCCAGAGTCCAATCTTTATGCTCCCTAGCAAATTGAAGCCTTTTTTCCCCCGATTAGCCTCACTGACAAGTGGTTTTCTTAAGGCTACGCAGCTGTTTAGTCCCAATCCCTTGAGTTCCCTTCGCATTGTGAGTGTTATGCTCTTACTTTCACTATTAAACATAGCCGTGAGTTCTACTGTAGATTTTTTACGATATGATTTCACCAAACGTTTAAGTGATCGCCGATCACGATCATTCAAGATTTTTTTCCGACCACATTTCTTCCTCGAAGATGATGGTTCACCACTATCCTTCCAGGTTTTAATAATGCATTGGACAGTTCTTAACCCAATTTTAGTAGTTTCAGCAATCTCCTTAGTTGTTTTCTTTGCTTGATGCAGGCCAATAATTTGACCCTTCTGAAACAGATTAACATATTTTCCACGACCACAGGATATGTCTTCCGACATGGTTGTTTAAGAAATGAGAAGCTACTCACTGCATCACTTAGGGTTAAATAACTTGTTGCCAGCTAAAACATATTAATCACTGCAGTAATTATCCAATGGAAGGCTCTTACCTATTTGCTTAGTTAAATCCAGGTGGTGACTTTTTGGGGCCAGGAATATTACAGAAAATGAAACCTGTGTTGGCATTAGAGGTGTAATATAAATAGATTCTATCGATTTCAACGATGCAAATGCATTGATATGCAAACAAGTTTTCAAACTAATATGACTTGTGTCGGTCAAAAATATACTTGCAATGCAAATAATTCATCATATTAATACTAACAAAATGGAAGAGGAAAGTAAAGACAAGACCGACATTTGGTCTAGTTTACAATTGAAATATTTTTGTAGTAGACAAGCTGTTACTTTGTCCATGCATGTATGGTCAAATAAAATGACAAAACTGACATTTATTTGCCATTGAGTCATTGTGCTTACTTATTTTACTTCTTACTTCTTTGCATGTCCATTAAGTTAATAATTCCTTCATACCTTACAAGAAAGGCTTGGAGGCTTACAAGAAAATCCTACACTCTTCTGTGTATTTTGTGTATATCATTTCGCAGCACATTGAATCATACCACATTTCTCCTAAACCAGCCAATACTACTATTGTATTCCTTGACATATGTGATGTTATTGAAAAACGACTGAATGATATCACTGCGCTTTCCACTAACATAAACACCCAACATATGAAACATTGTAAGCTGTCAGTCAAAATAAAAATGGAGCCTTTTAAAATTTAATTCAGCTTCTGGTTCAGTGTCCGGATCCTCAGTGGGCTGTCTGGTGTTTATCCTTCTTGGTGTGCAAATGAGAAAATGAGAAACCCTATCACAGCTTTAAGCCTTGGAACTGTTTTTATTGGGATATCAGACCATTCTTCAAGGAAGAGAGCCTCCAGTTCTTTGAGAGATTAAGGCAGTGAAATCTACTCCACATTCTATGTTCTAGAACGTCCTATAAAGGTTCAGTGATGGTCATTGGGGAGGCCCTGGGAATTGTTAGAATTCATCCTGGTGTTTATGGAACCACGATCCATTTAGCAGTCTGTATGGGGAATATGGGAACATCTTGAGTAGTGTTTGCACCATAGGCCTAAACTAAAATGACTGTGGTCATTTTTGAGTGCATTGTTTTGTGGTTTTCAGCTATCCTGTTAGGTGTCTGTCTATCCCTGTTTGTGAGCTTCGACTTGCGACCACTGTTGTGACCTCTTTCCTCAAGCAATTTTTTGTTGTTTGTTGTATGCCATCATGATTTTCGACATTGTTCCCCTTGGAACATTAAATAATGTTGATGATTCTGTGACTTGACACGCCTGCAGTTCGGGAACCCACTATTTGACCTCTTTCAAAATCTGTTAATCTCTTGTCACTTTAGAAACTTGGATATTAAAGTGTTGATTTTATAGCAGAAGCATATTAAGAACATAATACATAATGACGAGGCATAATAACGGGCCGTTCAGCCCATCTAGGCTCATCATGCCCTAATCTGGAGTATCTAGTACTGCATCTAGCCTACACTTGAATAGCCCAAGTGTTTCTGCCTCTACTACCCGACCTGGCAAGCTGTTCCAGGCATTGACAACTCTCTGTAAAGAAAAACGTCCTAATATCCATGCAGAATTTGCCTTTAACTAATTTCCACCTGTGACCTCTTGTTCTGCTGACCACACTTATCTGAAAAAAATCTTTGGTAGTTCACTTTGTTAATCCCTTTTAGGAATTTGAAAACCTCAATCAAATCCCCCCTAAGTCTCTGTTTTCTAAACTTAAATAAGTCTTAAGTCTATCCTCATAACTTTTACCTTTCATACCAGGTATCAATTTAGTTCCCCTTCTTTTTCAAGAGCTTCTATATCTTGTAGTGTGGTGACCAGAACTGCACACAGTAGTCTAAGGGAGGTCTGACAAAGGCATTATATAACATTAATATAACCTCCTTTGATTTATACTCAATACTTTTTGCTATGTATCCCAGCATCCTGTTGGCCTTTTTCACTGCTGTAGCACACTGCTTTGATGCAGATAGACTTTGATGAACTACAATTCCTAAGTCTTTTTCAAATTGAACACCTAACTTTTCTCCTCCCATAAAATACTCCTGTCTTATGTTTTTATTTCCCACATGCATAACTTTACATTTAACAATATTGAATGTCATCTGCCACGTATGTGCCCATTCTTGGATTTTGTTTAAATCATATTGGATTACTTTAGTCGGTTCCAAACTGTTTGCCAAACCCCCAAGTTTAGTATCATCTCCAAATTTAACTATTTTCCTACTAACATCCATATCAAGATCATTTATGTAAATGAGGAAGATCTGTGGTCTCAGCACTGATCCCTGCGGGACACCACTTCCCACAGCACCTACATCAGATACGGCCCCACCTACTGTTTGTATTCGCCTTAAAATACTAATATTTTTAAACTTGTCCCTAATAATACATTCCAGAATTTTACATGCGATGCAAGTTAAACTGACAGGCCTATAGTTCCCTGTGTCAGTACGGTCCCCCTTCTTGTATATTGGAATTATACTACCCTGCTTCCAATCATCTGGTATTTCTCTAGTGTTTATGGATTTAATAAAAATATCTGTCAATGGTTTATATATAATTTCCCCAAGTTCTTTGAGTACTCTGGGATATATGCCATCGGGGCCTGCTGCCTTATTTGTCTTACGTTTTTGTAGTTTTTGTAGTACTTCTGCGTCCCTTATAATCATTCTGTACATCTCTCATTCTGTACTAAAGCTCTCAACAAAGTAACTGTTTAGTCTGTTAGCAATTTCCTTATTATAATGCACTTAGCCTCATTAGCTTTCCTTTTTCTACTACAAAAAACTTCTTGCATCTTGGGAAATTTTAATTTCAAACCACCCTTTAGCTGCTCTAGCGTTAGAGGGGGCTGTCTTAACTTAACGTAACTGCACTGTGATCACTTGTCCGTAGTGGTTCTACTACCTCTGTGCTGCAAATTCTGTCAGGATTGTTACACAAAACCAGATCCAGTATTGATTCCCTCTCGTAGGCTGAGTAACAGACTGTACCAAAAAGCAGTCATTGACCACATCTAAAAACTCTTTCTTTCACATAAAGGGCCACTCCCCCCCCTCTTTTATTAGTTCTATCCTTCCTGAACAATTTGTACTCCTCCACATTGTATTCATCCCCATCCGCTGCACCAAGCCATGTTTCAGTAATCCCAACGATGGTATAACCCCCATTCAACATGACAGACTCCATTTAATTTTCTTTACTTCCCATGCATCTACCATTTAAAAACGAACTTCAGAGCCTTACTCACACTTAGGTTGTCCTTCCCCTTCACACATAAGTGTGCCGAACCACCTCTATTCACATTATGATCTAAAAAATCTTTATTAATGATACCCTCAGATTTTTTATACTCCGTCCCTGGTAACTTTCATCTGGGCAGTCTGTATCTCCCTATCCTTAATACTAGTACCAGTGCCCCATAAACCTGTGCCCCTCTTTCCTGCATCAGGTTTGTAGTCACGTGTTAAATCTCCATATAAAATTCTACTTGCCTTTACTAGCACATTATTTCATATCAACCCTGTGTGTCATTGCTTTGTCCGTGTAGACAGTCCTAACTACCTTTATAGTAATTATTCAATACTGTGCCTGTTAGCATTATAACTTCTGCTATAGTACTGTATTGTAGCACTTACTGACATGTTTGCACTCTGGTTAGATACTAAACTTATTTTCGCTGTACTGTACCTGTACTGTACAATGACAATAAATTTGAATCTAATCTAATCTACTGGCAGAATTCCAGAGAAGACCACCGTGGAGGTTCTGCTCCTTACCTACGATCCTAATTCTACAAATTTGTCCTGCAGAACCTCAAACCTACCCTTACCTATGTCATTTGTTCCAACATGGACCATGACCACTGGATCCATCCCTGCTCTTGCCAGGAGCTTGTCTGCGTGTTCCAGGAGGTCTCCGACCTGAGCACCAGGCAGGCAACATGCCTTGGGAGACTCCTTTTCCCGCGAACAGACTATACCGTCTATACCTCTAATGGTTGAGTCCCCCACTATGATTAACTCCCTTTTCCTGGGTGGCATGGCCAACAGGGTGCCCTAGGGTTCATCAGTCACAGAGGGCTGGGCCAGATTCTCTACCTGCAAGGGCTGGAATCGGTTGGACATCACAAGCTCTGGAGATACCGCCCCTGCATGTGCGTGCCCTTTTCTACGATTGCGCCCTACTGTCACCCAACTCTCTCCCTACCTGCTCTAATGTCCTCTAAAGTCCCCCCTACCCAGCTTCGACCTGCGTGTTCACTCTCTAAAAGGAATACTAATTCGTTTTTGGAACTCTGCAGAACAAATTCTGCAGGGCAGTCAAGACCAGCAAGTTGGGCTTCGAGATCAAGAATCTTGCTGTCGAGATGCTTCACAAGCTGACAGTGGTCACAGACTAAATCATCCTGCAACACTCGCACTGCACTGCCGATGGCCACATTTTAACCCCTAAGTATTGGTCTACTGCTCTCCCTGCACTGAACGAATTACTGCCAAAACAGAGACACCAAGTCAATAAAAATACAAATAGCGCTGAGGTGGTTCCGAACAGTCAGGTGCAGAAAATAATAAATGGTATAAACACCCCTCTTGTAGCTAAACTAGCAAACTTTAGGTCCGGTTGCCTGTAGTGAGCGAGATAGCAGTAGCCAACCGAAATGGCTATATCTCAACGCTTAAATTTAAACAAAATGAAAAGCTAGTTAGTTATCGAATCCCTGCTCTTGGATTTGCTCCTGAGAGGGCGAAAAACCCACAAAAACACCCACCAAAACACACTCCCAATAATCTGAATGACAGAAACAGAAACAAACAATCTGCTCAAATCTCTGCACGAATGACACAGGAATCCCCTAATATCGGTCATTAGTAATGGTAATATTATACATATTTCACAAAATAAGCTAGCTATGAACTATTCAGATGGCATCATCCTTGTCTGTCAACTGCTAACTAGCTGCTGTCAGGTAGTGTTAAGTATGCCTGAAACATTGTCACGTTAACAGTTTTAATAGCAACGGTCTTCATATCAGTTCAGTGTACCACACCTATGCATTGCAACATTGTTGTAGACAGCTGGCTTATTGTTATCTTATGTTAAGCGAGACTGAAATATATGTTAGCAATTGTAATAGCAACAGTCCTATTTCATTAGTCGTGTACTATTGTTATGCATCATGTCCTTCAGTTTTATGCTTCCAAACGTCACAGATTTGTTTCCTGTTTTATTTCATATCAACCCTGTGTGTCATTGCTTTGTCCGTGTAGACAGTCCGCTTCATCTGTATTATCTGTTCCTTTCTAAGAACAACTTGGTTGATTTTGAAGTATCCTTGGGATCATTGTCTTGGCGAAAGATCCATTTGCAGCCATGCTTACATTTGCCGGCAGAGGGCACCAGGTTTTTGGCTAAAATTGCTGGAGTTCATCTTTCCATTGACCTTAACAAGAGCCCCAGCACCAGTAGATTCAAACCAACCCAATAAAACTAAACACCCATCATGATGTTCTTTTGAACACCTGTATGATGCTCTATTCAACAGGCCGGGCACCCATATTTTCATCAAGTGTCCTCCTTCCAATGGCATGCATGGGCAAAAGGCTCATCTGACCACCTGCTTCCAATCGGAGTTCCAATGCCGTTTAGGAAACTCCAGACACTTATATTTGTTGATTACCCTCAATAGAAGATTTTTTTTCTGGCAACCCTTCCAAAAAGCCTATTGGCACAGAGGCGGTGTCTAATGGTAGATTTGGAGGCTTTGTGTCGCCAACATGCAACCATGTTTTGTATATCTCCAACTCTGGCCCAAACCATCTGTGTGGAGGCAAAATGCACTTGAGTCCTCTACCAGGCAGATTCCAGTAGTTTTAAACTTCTTTATTGACTGAATAGTGGAATCTTTAAAAATGGTATCTTTATTTATTTGTTTTTGTTCAAGGCCATTTTAGTCACTGTCATTAGGTTTTCAAGAACTAGCCGAATGGGGCTGGCGGATAGCGCAGCGGTGTAACACACCACACTTTGGTTGGTCCGGTGTGGTGTGCGCTGCCTGTCAGGGACGCGGTTCGAAACCCGCATCTCTACCAGACCGGCCCGGGTCATCAGCCCCGTTCGGAGGCGGCGTCTGGCTGTCCGCCTCCGGGGAAGGGGGGAGGGTGAGCCGGCACGAGTCTGTCAAGGAGCAGGGAAAAGGTGTCCATGGTAGAATTCTGTCTCGGAAGAGGCGGATAAAATCGGCCTGAAAATAGTGTCTCGACCCGGAGGACGGGTGGCGGACTCGTGGGGCAGGGTAAATTGAAATAAATAGAGGGTATAATTGGCAACCAAATTGGGAGAAAAACGAATGTATAAATTCTTTTTTTTTATTAAGAACTAGCCGAATGAGCTTTTGATAATGCAATATATAAGGCATTGTATTAAATGCATTTGGGACCAGGATGGGCCACTGCTGTTATGCCTGCTCTAATACATCATCTGTTTGTGTTGCTGTACCTGTGTCTAATGGTTCCCGTCTCTCTCTCGACAGGTTGTCCTCTGGCAGGGCAGTAGGTGGGTGGTGTGGAGCTGGCCTCGGCACTGGGAGAGGCCACTGCGCCCGCCCTTTTGCACTGCATGGCTGCAATGGCGCCCGCTCTTACCGACGCGCCAGCCGAAGCTCACCACATCCGCTTCAAACTGTCTCCCCCATCCTCCACCCTCTCCCCGGGCAGCGTGGAAAACAACAGCAACGCCAGCAACATCCTCATCTCCAGCAACGGTGCGGTCAAGTGCAAGGCCATTGTCTCGGCCAGCGAAGAGCAATCCCTGAACTTCCGGGGTGGCAGCAAGAAGGAGGAGCAGCTCACAGAGACAGCACCCCCTGGGCAAGCTGCAGCCGCTGGTAGCCTCTTACCTGTGCTCTGATGTGACTTCTGTACCTTCCACTAAAGAGTCCCTCAAGCTCCAAGGCGTTCTCATCAAGCAGTCTGTCTTCAAGACCCACGGTATCTTGCCAAACTCCTATTTCACCACCACCGACTTCTTGCCCAGGAAACAACAGACTCTGGAGGTTTCCGGAGAACAGTTAAAGAGCCTCATGAACGTCAGCGGGCAGCCCGTTGCCAATGGCCTGGCAAAAAAGTTTGCCAAGCCTGGGGCCGACAAAGACTGTATGGCCTTGGTCAATGGAGGCAGGCCTCTCGTTGACCAGGACTCCCAGCCTCAGGTGCCACAGGAGGCTAACCCTGCCGTTTACAAAAGTGTCATGCCGCAGCAACAGCCAGCGGGGATATCTTGCACTGTGGCTATCAACTCCAAGCAACCACCCCCCCCTACATCTGCCACCTCCACCACACCAGTCACACTGCCAGGGGGCCAACTTGACTTGGAGCCCCATAGCCTGGTAGGTGAAGTGGAAGGGCTCATGGAGCAGTCGTGGATAGCAGTGGATGGTGAGGGAGCGGGCTGCAGCGGACAGGGGACGCAGGTTACCTCCCTGGCCCGCGAGCAGCGACCCTCTTTCACCAGCCTGGACACGGAGGTGAGAGACAGGACCCTGCTGAGCCAGAGCCGGCAGGGTGAGATTGAGGTCCGGCTCCGACGCCTGTGCAAGAGGCTGCAGGTGGTGCAGGCCAAGCAGGTGGAACGGCACATTCACCAGCAGCTGGTGGGCTTCCTGCAGACTACCTTCAGCAAGCTGCCCAGCCTAGACAACCTGCGCCAGCGCAGCCCTGCCGTGCTCACCCGTAAGGCGGAGGCAGCCCTGTGGCAGGCGGCCAGTGACCCGGCGGCGGAGGATGGTCTGGGCCGGTTCCTGAAGGGCGGCTCAGTGCCCAGCGAGCTGGAGTGGCTCTCACTCAGCGGCATGGCCAACCTACGCACGGCTGAGGGTGCCTTCGACTCGGACGCCACAGAAAGCAGTTCTGGCGGAGAGACGGACGTGGAAGAGGAGGAGCTCACCAGATCGGACATCGAGCAGCGGCACCTCTCACTGTGAGTACCGACCGGGCAGGCAGAGCGCGATGGGATGGCGGCTGCAGCACTGGGCCTGCACTGGTTCCTTCTCCTGCTACAATCAATGAAGTTGAAGCCCAGGGGAATTATGTTCCTCTGCCTTGATAGAGCCCATATTGTAGTGCTGGGTGATGGAACCACACTGGCTTTATCTTCAAAGGGAAGTGACTCACATCTTGAGGGATGCACTTGTATTGACACACTCTTTCTGAGCATTCTATGCTTTTCTTGTCACAAAATATAAAACTATCCAAGACCTAGTATAAAGCATTGAGAAACTGACTGCCAGAACTGCCAACATGTACACATTCTGTGTACCAGGCAAGCATGAGGTCAAAGTATGCAGGGATCACTTTCAATAAAGCAGGTCAGCAGAACAAGAGGCCACAGGTGGAAATTCCGCATAGATATTAGGACATTTTTCTTGTCAATGCCCGGAACAGCTTTCCAGGTCGGGTAGTAGAGGCAGAAACACTTGGGCTATTCAAGTCCAGGCTAGATGCAGTACTAGATACTCTTTAGGTTAGGACATGACGAGCCTAGATGAGCTGAACGGCCCGTTCGTCATTATGTATTCTTATGTTCTAAATATGAGAGGCTTCATTTCAAACGTAATTATGATACAGAAGTTGTTATATTTGGACCTGTCCGGAGTGGTACTCATAGGTACTTCCCAACGTTAGCAGTTCTGCATTGTACGTAGTTGCTTTTTTAAATTAATCTTCTCATTCAGTTGTTGAAATGTTAGGGTATGCTATCTTCATAAAGGGTGAAAGGGTCCCAAGGTTTCTTGTGGTTTTTAAGAACATTTACATGAATACATGTTCTCCCCCAGTGATGAACATTTGAGGATGGGGAACATAATGAGCATGCCTAGCTTTAGAGCATTCATTTTGATGGATTGGATTGTTTTGATAACTGTTGTTTGGATTGTATCTTGTTTTTGGTATGTGTATTTTTGTGGTAGATCACTACAGATGGTGATCTTTGTCCTTTGTATGTACATTCCAAGGTTCTTTCTGAACAGACTAACTGGGGACAGTGCTCATTGTCTACTCAATCTAATACTTTAATGTCAGTTATTTCCTGATCGTCTTCTCATGTATTTTTGTTTTGTGGGTGTAATCCCACTCAAAGTTGCGAAGTGCTGGTAGGTGAATTGCAAAGTAAAGGTGGTCCCTGGTTTATAAAGGTCATTGGATGTGATGACAATGGGTTGTGACCGTGTGTTGTCACTGATTAATCTATGAAGCAATAAGCAATGTTAGCAATGTTACCTGTACTTTTGTTAGCTTGCTGTTTGCTTATTATTGATAAGTGCTTGTGGCATATGCAGGCATATCATTGTCATAGGCGTATATAATTAGGTGGCATCACTAATTATAGTGGCCATATCAACTTAGACAGGTTTCAGTGAAAATGAACAATCTAAATGGGAGTTGACACATGCTTTGCAATAATTGTCATGATTAGGGAGCATATTTACCTTGTAGCCGGGTCATTCTTTATTATTGGTGTTCCTGACATAATTTGTGGCACATACTGTTTATATATACAGTACTGCTGTAAGTAGTACAGTAAAAAATGCTGTAAAGTAAGAATAGAAGTAGAAGTGATTTTACAACATGTACAATAGAAGTGTTTATAGTTTCTTTTTATCAATTAACAAAGTGCAAAGTGAATGAACAGAAGATAAATCAAAAATCTATATTTGGTGTGACCACCCTTTGCCTTCAAAACAGCATCAATTCTTCTAGGTACACTTGCACACAGTTTTTGAAGGAACTCGGCAGGTAGGTTGTTCCAAACATCTTGGAGAACTAACCACAGATCTTCTGTGGATGTAGGCTGCCTCAAATCCTTCTGTCTCTTCATGTAATCCCAGACAGACTCGATGATGTTGAGATCAGGGCTCTGTGGGGGCCAAACCATCACTTCCAGGACTCCTTGTTCTTCTTTACGCTGAAGATAGTTCTTAATGACATTGGCTGTATGTTTGGGGTCGTTGTCCTGCTGCAGAATAAATTTGGGGCCAATCAGACGCCTCCCTGATGGTATTGCATGATGGATAAGTATCTGCCTGTATATATTTTGACTCATCAGTCCAGAGCACCTGCTGCCATTTTTCTGCACCCCAGTTCCTATGTTTTCGTGCATAGTTGAGTCGCTTAGCCTTGTTTCCACGTCGGAGGTATGGCTTTTTGGCCGCAATTCTTCCATGAAGACCACTTCTGGCCAGACTTCTCCGGACAGTAGATTGGTGTACCTGGGTCCCACTGGTTTCTGCCAGTTCTGAGCTGATGGCACCGATTTTGAAGGCATGATGTGTCTTTCATCGGCTGTATTAAGTTTCCTTGGCCGACCACTGCATCAACGGTCCTCAACGTTGCCCGTTTCTTTGTGCTTCTTCAAAAGAGCTTGAACAGCACATCTTGAAACCCCAGTCTGCTTTGAAATCTTTGCCTGGGAGAGACCTTGCTGATGCAGTATAACTACCTTGTGTCTTGTTGCTGTGCTCAGTCTTGCCATGGTGTATGACCTGTGACATGAAACTGTCTTCCACAACCTCACCTTCGTAGCAGAGTTTGGCTGTTCCTCACCCAGTTTTAAGCCTCCTACACAGCTGTTTCTGTTTCAGTTAATGACTGTGTTTCAACCTACATATGAAATTGCATTAGCACCTGTTTGGTATAATTGGTTAACCATACACCTGACTATAATCCTACAAAATCCCTGACTTTGTGCAAGTGTACCTATAAGAATTGATGCTAGTTTGAAGGCAAAGGGTAGTCCCCCCCCACCACTTTGCATTTTGTAAATTGATAAAAATAAACAATTAAAATTTATATTTTTGAAAGCCTAAAACTTTTGCACAGTACTGTGTATGTTATATATATATATATATATATATATATATATATATATATATATATATATATATACACACACACACCTAGGAGTGGGCGCTATACCGGTATGAAAGTGACTACCGGTATTATGCTGCGCCACAATATGGATTTTGCTATACTGTGGATACCGTTATATATTCATAAATTCTAATTTGGCATTCATATGGTTTTGTTCAAAATTTCAATTGAGTGATAGTAGTTAGTAGCTACATCTATTTTTTATTTTAATCTAACCTCCAGGTTCCTACGAAAAAAATAAGCATGTTAATATGTTGACCTGTTTTTTTGAGCGGACGTTTTATGCATTTGTTGCGCGCATGTAGCAACAAACAAGCGTGCAGGCAGCTGCAGTTAGCAGGCAGACTACGTACTAATATTTATAGCCTATTACAAGTGCAAAAGTGAAGAATCGAAAATGAACAAACACGCAGAAAGTGATGTTGCTCAAGAGCAGGATGATGACGAATTGGTTCAAAAGAAACGGGGCTCCTCTGTTGTTTGGAACTGGTTTGGGTTCAAAATCTCCGACCTCGACCAACAAACAATACTATGCAAGTTGTGTCGCCGTGTTGTTTTAGCCAAAGGTGGAAACACCAGCAACCTGTTTACCCACCTGAAAACCATGCATGTCCGTGAATATGAGGAATGTACCCGAATGCGTGAAACAGTTAGCCCAGGAGCTCGCCCGAAGACACGCCAGACTCCCACTCAGCAATCAATCAAGTCATCATTCGCTGCCGGTACTCGCTATAACTCTTTCTGGTTATATAAGGTTAAAATACATATTTTGCCTTAACTAATGTCATTTAACTAAGAAGGGCTATTAAAATGTGATTCAGATTTTTTTTCTCATATATCGTGATATCATATAGATATCGTCTGGACAGTGGAAAATATCGTGATATGAATTTTAGCTCATATCGCCCACCCCTACACACACCATATGGCCAAAAGTCAGTGGACACCTGACCATCACACCTATATGAGCTTGTTGGACATCTCATTCTAAAACCATGGGCATTAATATGGAGTTGGACCCCCCTTTGAGACTACGACAGCTGCCACTCTTCTGGGAAGGCTTTGCACAAGATTTTGGAGTGTGTCTGTGGGAATTTGTGCCCATTCAGCCAAAAGAGCATCTGTGAAGTCAGGCACTGATGTTGGCCGAGAAGGCCTGGCTCTCAATCTGCGTTCTACAGTGCCTATACAAAGTCATCATACCCTTTTGAAATAGTCACTTTTTTTTGTCTTACAGCCTGAAATGAAAGTACATAAAATCCATCTTTTTCCACCTTTATTTACACATTTTGCCTTACAACATTCAAGTGGGAGAAGAAAAAAAAAAAGGGCAAAATTTCTGATAATTAATAAAAAATGAAAAACTAGAATAACAGGGTTGGAAAAGTGATCAGTCCCCTGATTTAATACTTTATAGAGGCACCTTTTGCTTTAATTACAGCCATCAGTCTGTTTGGATATGTCTCTACCAGCTTTGCGCACCTAGATTGGGCAATATTTGCCCATTCTTCCTTGCAGAACTGTTCCAGTTCAGTCAAATTCCATGGTGAGCGGCGATGGACTGCACTCTTCAAGTCCATCAACAGATGTTCTATCGGATTTAGGTCAGGGCTCTGACTAGGCCACTCAAGGACATTCACCTTCCTGTCCTTTAGCCACTGCGTTGTTTTTTTGGCGGTGTGTTTTGGGTCATTGTCATGCTGGAAGGTGAACCACCTGCCCATCTTCAGCTGTCTAGCAGAGGGCCGCAGGTTTTCCTCAAGAATTTGGGTGTGCTTGGCAGCATCCCTTCATTCCCTTCAATCCTGACCAATTGCCCAGTCCCCGCTGAAGAGAAAAATCCCCACAACATCATGCTGCCACCACCATGCTTCACTGTAGGTATGGTGTGTTTTGGCTGGTGTGCTGTGTTTGGTTTCCGCCAAACATAGCGCTTGGAGTTCAGTCCAAAAAGTTCAATCTTGGTCTCATCTGTCCATATAACCTTTTACCACATGGCATCAGAATCTTCTATGTGTTTCTTTGCATAACGTAAACGAGACTCAGTGTGACACTTTTTCAGAGAGGCTTCTTTCTTGCCACACTTCTTAATAATACTTCTGAACGGTACTCAGAGGGATAGTTAAAGCCTTTGAAATCTTTTTATATCCTTCTCCTAACTTGTGCCTATCCACAACTTTATCCCGGAGTCCTTTTGAAAGCACCTTTCCAGCCATGGTGAATTATTTGCGTTACCATGCACTACTAGGAGTGGAATCCTCAAGGATCAGCTGATTTTATTGTGAAATAATCAAAACCACTACAGTTGATGTCAGGTGAGATTCAAGATTCAAGATTAACTTTATTGTTCCACAAGTGGAAAATTTGGCTTGGGCTTTCACCCATGCTGCAGCCATAAAAAGACAGACATTCCACATACAAAAAACATACAAAAATGACCTGCTGGTCGTCCGCATACAAAAAACATACAAAGATCTGCACAAATCCCTTAATAAAACAACACAAAAATCCTCCAGTGTCCATCCTGGCCTCTGTTTAAAAGTTTTAAAAGCTGTTTTAAAAGTTTTAAAAGCTGTTTAAAAGTTTTATTGACACAGGGATAATGAATTTTTAAATCTATTTAATCTGCAACGAGGGACTCTGAACCTCCTCCCAGAGAGCAGTAGCTGATACTCAGCGTGTAGAACATGGGATGGGTCAGTAACTATCCTATTGGCTTGCCTTAGGGTAGCCTGTTCATAAGTAGACTGCAAGGATCGGTGCTGTCTTACCCCTATAATCTTCCATGCAGTCTGCATCAATCGGACTAGTTTGGACTTTAGCTGCACGGAGAGATTACCAAACCAAGCTGTGATGCCGTATCTAATAAGGCTCTCTAAAACTGCCTGATAAAAGACTAACATACATTTTTGATAAACACCATGAACTCCAAGTCGACGCAGGAAGTGCAGTCGTTGTTGTAATCTGCTACAGAGACTGTCGACATGGGTGTTCCAGGTTAATGAGTTGTCAATAAAAACACCAAGGTAGGAGGTGGAGGCCAATTAGTTTGGTGTGTGATCTGGAAGGTGATTGGTTATACCTGAGCAAGTTTATAACGGTTATTGTAAGGGGACTGATCACTTTTCCAACCCTGTTATTCTAGTTTTTCATTTTTTATTAATTATCAGAAATTGTACATGTTGTAAGGCAAAATGTGTTAAAAAAGCTGGAAAAAGGATTTTATGTACTTTCATTTCAGGCTGTAAGACAAAAAAAAAGTGACTATTTCAAAAGGGTATGATGACTTTCTATAGGCACTGTAATTCCTCCCAAAGGTGTTCAATGGGGTTGAGGTCAGGGCTCTGTGCAGGCCAATTGAGTTCCTCCACACCAAACTCGTCTAACCATGTCTTTATGGACCTCGCTTTGTGCACAGGGGCACAGTCATTCTGGAACAGCAAAG
Organism: Aldrovandia affinis; assembly: GCA_029706075.1. Taxonomy (NCBI): domain Eukaryota; kingdom Metazoa; phylum Chordata; class Actinopteri; order Notacanthiformes; family Halosauridae; genus Aldrovandia; species Aldrovandia affinis. Next base: position 435,687 of record JAINUG010000292.1, on the reverse strand, counting down.
GGCCTTCCCCAAACTGTTGCCACAAAGTTGGAAGCACCCAATTGGCTAAGATGTCTTTGTATCCTGTAGCTTTAAGAATACCCTTCACTGGAACTAAGGGGCCTATCCCAAACCCTGAGAAACAGCCCCAGACCATTATGCCTCCTCCACCAAACTTTACAGTAGGCACTATGCATTCCGGAAGGTAGCGTTCTCCTGGCATCCGCCAAACCCAGATTCGTCCATCAGACTGCCAGATAGTGAAGCGTGATTCATCACTCCAAAGAACACGTTTCCACTGCTCCAGAGTCTAGTTGCGGCGTGCTTTACACCACTCCAGCCGACGCTTGGCATTGCGCATGGTGATGTGAGGCTTGTGTGCAGCTGCTCGGCCATGGAAACCCATTCCATGAAGCTCCCGACGCCCAGTTCTTGTGCTGATGGTTCTTCCAGAGGCAGTTTGGTACTCTGTAGTGAGTGATGCAGCAGATGATAGGCGATTTTTACGCGCTATGCGCTTCAGCACTCCTCAGCCCCGCTCTGTGAGTTTGCGTGGTCTACCACTTTGTGGCTGAGCTGTTGTTGCTCCTAGGCGCTTCCACTTCACAATAATAGCACTTACAGTTGACCGGGGCACATCTAGTCGGGCAGAAATTTCACAAACTGACTTGTGGCAATGGTGGCATCCTATGACAGTGTTTAAAGTCACTGAGCTCTTTATGAACCATTCTGAATTCTAAATGTTTGTCTGTGGAGATTGCATGGCTATGTGCTGGATTTTATGTACCTGTTGGCAATGGGCTGAAACACCTGAACTCAATAATTAGTAGGGGTGTCCACGGACTTTTGGCCATATTGTGTATATATAATTATATACATATACACTACCAGTCAAAAGTTTTAGAACACCTTCATTTTTCCAGCGTTTTTATTGAAATTTATGCAGTTTAATGTTTCAATGTACTCAGAAATTAAAGCATAGAACAAATAAAGAATTGGAGATAAAGAAATCATGGAATCGTTTTGTTTAAGAAAATGTTATCTACATTTTTCACTCATGAAAGTAGCCACCTTTTGCAGTTATAACAGCCGAACGCACTCGTGGCATTCTTTCTACAATGGAAATCAAATATTGTTCGGAAAGTTCTTCCCAACACTGTTGCAGAAGTTCCCACAAATGTGTTGCACTTGTAGGTTGCTTTGCTTTCACACTTCTGTCCAGTTCATCCCAAACCAGCTTGATGGGGTTTAAGTATGGAGACTGCCATTCCATGATTTGATTCATCGGTCCATAAGATGCTCCAGTCTTCAGTAGTCCATTGGCGGTGTTTCATGGCCCAGGCAAGCCTCTTTTTCTTATTTTGCCATCTTAGCAATGGTTTTCTTACTGCCACTAGACCTGTCAAACCTGCAGCTCAAAGTCTTCTCTTCACAGTTGAAACTGAGACTTCCTTACTTCGACCAGTGTTAAGCTGTGCTTGAAGCTGTTGGCCTGTGAGCCGCCTATCACGCAGGCTGTTGACTCTCAGAAACTTGTCTTCTGATTTTGTTGTGGCTTTGGGTCTGCCAGGCCTCTTCTTGTCAGTTTCTTCCAGTTTCCAAGTGCCTTTTGATGGTGTAGGAAACTACTCACTGACACCTTGGCCTTCTTTGTAAGTTCTCTAAAGGAAAGACCTACACTTTTAAGGGTTATAATAGTCTGTCTTCCTTTGTTAATTGCCTTTTTCTCGCCATTATGATAGCAATATACTACTTCCTGCAGTGCAGTATTGTCCAAATAATGCTTCAGAGGGTGTTTACATTGAAACATTAAACTGCTTAAATTTCAGTAAAAACTGGAAAATGGGGGTGTTCTAAAACTTAGTAGTGTATATATGGCTCCAAAGTCTCCCATTATTCCAAGTCAAAGACCATTAAACCCACATCCCCTGGTTAGAGAACAGAATACACCCTCAAAAAGGGAGACTTTGGAGTCAAAGAGCCAGCAATTCCCATAGTGCCCAATAGCTTCAGCCTTAGTCTTTGTTTATGACAAAATAAATATCAATGGGAAATAAGAAATGGGAACCAAATTGGAAATATTCATAATATATCATCCTCTGCATTTAAAAAAAAAAAAAAAAAAAAAAAAAATTTTCCCTCCCCCCCAGTGGAGGTTTCCTTTAATATATATATTTTTTATGCTTTTCCCCCTTTTCTTCCAATTTGGAATGCTCACTGCAACCTCTGCTGTCAATTCTGAATATTCTGAATTCAATTCTGTGTTATTCAGACATTCCGACCACCACCACCAGCCTGAACCGTTGACACAAGGCAGGATAGATGCATGGAGTCATGTTGTTTATGCCAAATTCTGACCCTACCATCTGCATGTCGCAGCAGAAATCGAGATTCAATCTTCAACTGTCCAGTTTTGGTGAGCCTGTGCCCACTGTAGCCTCAGGGATGTAGAAGTACTACATGTAGAAGGAAAAACAACAAAAACTTGGCAGGCCCTGATGGAATATATCCCAGAATACTCAAATAATAGGCCTGTCAGTTTAACCTGCATCTCATGTAAAATACTGGAATGTATTATTAGGGACAGGTTGGAATTATTTTTGAAAAATAATTGTATTTTAAGGGAGAGCCAACATGGTTTTCTTAAGGGGAGGTAATGCCTAACAAACCTCCTGGACTTCTTTGAGGAGGCTACAAAGTGTTTTGACATTATATATTAACATTAACAAATGTGAATGCATTTGGAAAATAAAAATATAGGACAGGAGTGGCCTCCCGCGTGGCCCAGTGGTTACAACGTTCGACGCTGGCCACGGAGACCGGGGTTCAATTCCCCGTCTCGCCAGAGTCGACCAGGGGCGGTGATTGGCTGCCTGCCCCAGGGAGGGGGGAGGGAAGCCGACATGATGTTCGCTGCGCGTAAGAGTGGCCCTGTAGTACCGGGTTACGGTCGACACTTGGCGAGTGCCATCTCGGAAGAGGCGTCGGGTCACCTTCGTCACTACCGGTCGCGGGACTACGGCAGCGAAATCACATTACTAGGGGGGATTGACATAGAAATAGTGGGTCTAATTGGCTACCAAATTGGGGGGGAAATGGGATAAAAATCTGAAACAAAAATGTATTAAAGAAAATATATAGGACAGGAGTATTTTATGGGAGGAGAGAAATTGGTAGGTGTTCAATTTGAAAAATACTTAGACTTTGATCAACTACAATTCCTATCTTCATGTAAGCAGTGTGCTACAGCAGTGAAAAGGGCAAGCAAGATGCATAGCAAAAAGTATAAATCAAAGGAGGTTATATTAATGTTATATGACGCCTTTGTCAGACCTCACTTAGAGTACTGGGTTTTGGGTACCACACTACAAGAAAGATATAGAAGCTCTTGAAAAAGTTCAAATTAAAGGCAAAACAGAGTTGTCAATGCCTAGAACATCTTGACAGGTTAGGTAGTAGAGGCAGAAACACTTGGGCTATTGAAGTCCAGGCCTAATGCAGTACTAGGTACTCTTTAGATTATGACGAGGCTGGACGGGCTAAACGGCCTGCTCTAATCATTATATATTCTTATGTTATGTTCTTATATTGTTTAAATCCACAGATTTTTTAACCAGATGTTTTATTTAACTTTTCTGTATTTTTGCGATGGCCCGTAAATATTCCCTTCTCAAACGACCAGCAGTTGGAATTGCCCCAACATTCACTCCATGCTTGTTTAAAAAAGTGCGTATTTTGGGGTTTTCCATTTTCTCAAGGGGAATATTTGCGCTGACAAAAGCCTGTGTCAAATCATTAATGATGTCATGCCTCCTCTCCAGACTGTCATTTATTTTCTTTTTTGACAGTGGATGTCCCCTCGCCCCTGTCAAACGTGATGCTGATTTAAATGCCGATCTATTGTTGCTTTTTTAGTGTGTTGTAATAAAACATTGCAGGTTGTGCTAAATAAATTATGGCTATCGGTGTGCAATGTGCCATGCAGATATTTTTACTCTTTCAGTATTTCTCTTCGATCTGGTTGTAGCCTCTGTGTTTTATGGAAACAACGTCAATTTGTAGACTTGCGCCTTTGCACCAACATTCAGATTGGAACTTAATTGTATAATTGGTCATATTTATTTTAGTAATTGTCACTAATTGCTGAAAATTTAGTGCCTACAGTGAGGATCAGAAAGGAACTGCAGCTTCATGGCTGAAGGGGTGAAAAACGTATGCCCTTACTTATGCTACATCCGGGTTTGGTCGAGTCTGTTTCTGAGGTTTGTGTCTGAGGTTCTCCTATACTTGGGAATTAGGATGAGTGTTGTATTTGTTTGTCTGGTAGATCGATAACTTTGTATTCATTTAAAGGATTACTGCAAGGAAAGAAGTGGAATTGATATTGCTGTCACCATGCAGTCACCTCAGAAATTAACAAAGGAAATCACCACAGGGTAGAAACCGGCTGCACTCAACTAACAGTCAGTTTGTTTGAAATGCATGTTGAGCTGATGCATTCAGAAAACAGGTGCTTTGTGCAGTATTTTACCACATGCAGAGCAGTTTTTTTATTGTTCCTGTTGTACCATGGTCCTCTAACAGTATCTTATTTGCACCCACTTTGTTTTATTTGCTGAGTCCCCATTTGAAATGCATTTACAGGATGATGGAGGTATGTTTCCCAGTGCATTAGCCTGGATGGAGCCATGTCGGCATTCCGGCTGAGGAGCAGAAGACGGCCGCTTACCTTCTTATTCTCAATCCAGCCTTCTCTCTTTTTCTTTCAGTGGTTGCTTCAGAGCAAGTGAAATATTTAGTAGGGATATACAATGGCGGAAATAAGTATTGAACACATCAACATTTTTCCCAGTAAATGTATTTCCAATGAGGCCATTCAAGTGAAATTTGCACCAGACTTTGGTATTAACTCAAGAAATCCAGACAAAAAATCTAAACATTAAAGTCCATGTGTAAATAAAGTTATGTGTAATAAAGTGGAATGACATAGGAAAAAAGTATTGAACACACTAACTGAAATTAATTCAATACTTAGTGGAGAAGCCTTTGTTTGTAATGACAGCTTCAAGGTTCTTTCTGTATGAAGTAACTAATCGCCCGCAGTATTCAGGTGTGATTTTGGCACATTCCTCTACACAGATTGTCTTGAAATCTTGAAGATTGCGGGGGGCCCTCTTGTGAATCTGGATCTTCAGATGCTTCCACAAATGTTCAATTGGGTTTAAGTCAGGTGATTGACTGGGCCATTCCAACAAGTTGATTTTCTTTCTCTGAAACCAATTGCGAGTTTCCTTTGCTGTATACTTTGGATCGTCCACCCACGTCTCATCCTCAGCATCCTGGTGGATGGCACCAGGTTCATCTCAAGAATCTCTCTGTACATGGCTCCATTCATTGTTCCTTCAATGATATGAAGTCTGCCAGTACCACGAGAGGAGAAACAGCCCCACATCATGATACTTCCACCTCCAAACTTCACTGTTGGTATAGTGTTATTCGGGTGATGTACAGTGCCATTTCTCCTCCAAACATGGTGTGTTGTGTGACAGCCAAAAAGTTAAATTTTGGTCTCATCTGACCAGAGTACATGCTCCAAGCTCACTGGCTTGTCCAAATGTTGTTTGGCAAACTTTAAACGAGCTTCAACATATCTTTTTTTCAGTAGTGGAGTCTTGCGGGCTGAGCGTGCACAGAGGCCATGGCGGTGGAGTGCATTGCCTACTGTCCTTTCTGTCACAGTTGTACCTGCTGCCTCCAGGTCTTTCTGGAGCTCTTTTCTAGTGGTCCTTGGCTCTTTGGTTACTCTTCTAAGTATCCTTCTGACTCCCTGATCAGAAATCTTGCGAGGAGCTCCTGTGCGTGGCCGGTTGATGGTGGAGTGATGTTGCTTCCACTTACGGATAATGCCCCCAATGGTGCTTACTGGAAGATTCAGAAGTTGTGAAATACATCTGTAGCCAATTCCATTTTCATGTTTTGCAACAATCTGGTTGCGAAGGTCTTGAGAGAGCTCTTTGCTTTTACCCATCATTAGATGTTTCTTGTGTGGCACCTTGGTAACAAAAAAAACCTTTTATAGCCCATCAATATATTCTAACCCAGCTGACATTAATTAGCACAGATTGGAGGTAGAGTTGCCTCCTAATTCGTTATGGTTTTCAGCTGGTTCCTTGCCTTTCCTTGCTGTGGTGTACTGCTTTTTCTTAGTGTGTTCAATACTTTTTTCCTGTTTCATTCCACTTTATTACACATAACTTTATTTACATATGGACTTCAATGTTTAGATTTTTTGTCTGGATTTTTTGAGTTAATACCAAAGTCTGGTGCAAATTTCACTTGAATAGGCTCATTGGAAATACATTTACTGGACAAAATGTTGATGTGTTCAATACTTATTTCCCCCATTGTATGTTGTGAAATCCTCACCCAACCCTGTGTGTTACAACTTGTGTGCAGACCCTTTTAAGTTCTCCCGGTCTGTGCTGTCTCTGTGTTGCAGGGTCAATGCTTACCACATGCCATTCATTGTCACTCCGTCTTGCAAAATGAAAGGATCCTGCTACAAAGAGCTAGCTCCCACTCATGTTGAATTGGTGGAGCAGACAGCACAAAAGGTGTGTCACAAAAGGTTGCGTCTGCAGAAAGCGTGGAACTACTAAACACTTGCAGTCGCCCCCCTTTTCCCTTCTTCGTCTTGCTCAGAGACGCCACCCTGTGTTGTCAATGTTTCAGGATCTCGAAAGTCACAGATGCTTTGTCTTTTAGAGGATTAAATAACAACAGAAACCAGAACAATGCAGCAAGTTTCTGCACAGCTGTTCTCAGAATGCAGCGGAAGCCAGCTGCACCTGTGTTGGAGTGCCAAGTAACTGGCTGGAAGGATACATGCAGCCTTTGTGTAAGAACAGGATGGCAGTAACTGGAATGGTTCACACACCACCGATCCCTTGGATACGTTCAACCAATACACACATTTAAACCAATTCTATCAATATAAGAATTGTTAAAGACCACTTGTAGTATCCCAAGTTAACAACTTGCCTACATCATGAAGAGGATGAAAAAAGAGACACAACTCTGTGATGACTAGTGGTGTAACGGAACGCAGTTGATCGGTGATCCGTACGGATCACCCCCCGCGGTTCGGCACGCATATGAACCGCGGATTAATTGCTAAATTGAACCATCATACAGAAATACAGTTGTTTTTTTTGCCGCTGTTACGTTTTATAGTAACAATTCCCTAAATCTCGATTCAGAGTTATAGTGAAGAGAGAGACAACCATGTATGTTTTGGTTTGCTTTGTTTTTTATACTAAATCCCTTTCTGGGAGGCAGGTTTTTAGAAATGCGACCGAATTAAACAAAATGTAAAAATGAGCGATCTGTGAATTTTTTATTTAATTAATTAAGGCATAAGACCACTCTAGTGGTCTAAGGCGTACTGAATCTAAAAATGTATTTTGTGAACTTTTCTAATAAAGATTTAGTGAAATAACTTAAATTGAAAAACTTAAATTGTCATTCATTGGCGTACGAAGAAGAATAACATGCATCAGTGGACTAATTTGCCTAATCTCCGCAGTTCTTTAGACCCCTGTGGAAACGCATATGTAATGGATTGAAGGAACCTTTTAATTACTTGAAAATTGTTCCTGCGACTAAATGTTCCTGGTAAGTTTTGGTGGAAACGCACCTTTTGTCTCCCTTTTTTTTCTTCTTTTTTTTCTTTTTGCTCTTTTTGCTGATCCGAAAAATGATCTGATCCGTGACTCAAAACCGTGATACGATCCGAACTGTGAGTTTTGTGATCCCTTGCACCCCTAGTGATAACCATTTTGGATAATTTGGGCAAAATGTTTAAAGGGCCCACACATGTTCTGGGATCAGAGGTGGGTCATAACATGAGCTTGAGTAGTTTAAGGGATTTGTACTTTTCAAAGTTCTTTCTATGGACTATACTTTTACTTACATTACTTACATATTACTCACTTACATTACTTTTGCTTGAATAAACATACTTTTTACCTCACTACCTTTGACAAATTATTTTCCGTTACGTTTTCTCATTGGTTACATTATGTGCATAATGAGCCAAGTTGGATTCTGCCAACAACCATCTTCATATTAATATATTAGTTAACTGTCTTGCTAGCATAGCCTTGACAAGGGAGATGCTAAATCCCCTTGTCTGATTGGCCAGGTTGAATGTCTATTAGTAGATGGGCTCGAAATAGACTTGTAGCAATACACTAGGAAAGTTGAAACTGAAGCAATTTACAGGGAGTATCCATTTCAAAGCCATTCATTTCAAATGGGACAAGAACTTTCCTTCATCATTGAATAGAGTAAAAATTTCTTCAAAATGTTTAACAAATGTTTGGGGTTCTTTTAATTATTTAAAGATGAGCAAACCCTTTTATTAAGGAATCATGCGATCACCATAGAAGTTAAATGTGAAAATGAATATCAAACTACAACTACCATAGGAGTGCAACATTTCTTAGCGATCGGTGATACTTGCAGTAGTTTACTCAAATAGTTTTGTAGGATGGTTACTTTCACTTGAGTACATTTTTCATTAAGTAACTTTGCTTGAGTATGCCTTTTGAATACTCAACCCACCTTTGCCTGGGATCCTTCTAATTTATTTTTTATTTTAAAAGGCCAAATAAATCATTGTTAGTGTAAAATTCTTGCAGGTACATGGTGGTCATTCCTAGTTTCTTATGACAGGGCTTGCCCTTTCATATCTTTTAATTGGAATGAATTACTGATCAAAGAACTTAAGGTTGTAAATGAAACAGGAATTTTGAATTTGAAGTCGGAATTTAGGAAACAATTTGTGTTGTATATTGATAAAATAGTTCACATTTTTGAAACCAGAAAAGCAAGAACTTCTAATATATAAGGGTTACTGATTTGTGATACACTGGGGAAGAGGACTTCAAGGTTCACATTTACATTTTAAGCATTTAGCAGACGCTCTTATCCAGAGCGACTTTCAAGAAGTGCATTAATACATGGCATGATTAACTATGGTTCATAGGTTATATTGTTACTGGTTACCATGTAAAAACACGCTGAGCAAATGTTCGAAATTTATTTTTTGTATTAGAATACTTATATTTATACTGGTCATTTGAATAATGATTTTCATATTTGACAATACATTTTAAGACTAAAATGTGCAGTAGTCAGGGCCCCACGGTCTGGTATCTAATCTGGGTCATGGCAGTGCCAGTCGTGGGTGTAGCGTTGCCCAGGTAGGGACAGATGGCTTGACATCACCTGTTACCGAGTAGAGCACATGCTTGTCAGCGCTTTCCCAAATTGATCGATGGACAACGAGGAGCAAAAACGTATACAAATTTGGAGAATTATTATTATTTTTTTTAAATATTTCTTTCCCTGATGTTTTGTTGGTAAACATAATGTCAGACACATGTATGCATTTTTCCTAATAGGAAAATTATTTTGGCAGATAGTTACGTGTGACTTTCCCCCGCAGCAGAACTGATCTCTAATGGCATTGATGAAAATGAAGTCTGTCGCCCAGACTGTTTAAAAATACCCCCTCCATGAATCATCTCCGTTTATGTATCAGTGCATTACAAGTAAATTATCTGTAGCTAACGATATAGATAGATAGCATAATTTGTTCGACACGGTATAAAATGAACCAGCTTCAGGAAATATTGGCTGAAGAAGTTTGAAGGTACAGGGGGTTCCCTGCTTTCATGAAAACTTTACCGGCCTTGTTCAATACATTGACGCCTACTAGTGTACAGAAGTGTAAGGACACCATGTTGCATAGGTTGTGCAGAAGTATAAATTGCCAACATTGTTGCATTGCGCGAACCGCGAAGATGTCGCACAAGTTACGCAGAAGCATGTAGAGGCCTTAATGAAGTTGTAGGGGCTCGGCTGTTAAAGAGCTTAGGCACACCCATGTGGGCCCAGACTCTTCTAAAGCTCTGGATCCACCCAGATTTGCCCCTGCAGGAGATTCTATACTTTTTGAGAGCAAATGGATTATTTCTGTGCAGAAAGATAACGGTGTGGGGTGGTTTTTGCAATAGATATTTCAATTAGACCTTTCTATCAATTTGTCAGCAATATCAAATAATTACTTCTATAATACAAAATTGGAAGGCAAGGCCAGTAGTTGAAAACTCTGCATTTAACATTGACCAGGGATACATGGATATATCTGGATCTGCTTTTAATGTCTGCACTCTGGTCACTGCCTTTGGAAGCATCTGTTGCTGTTGGTGGGAGCGAAAGTGTTTTAGGCCCCTGTGTAGGGGAAAAAAACAACTCAGCCCTAATTTAGCATCATGAGGTCACACCTGACACTGTTTGAATTAAGAATGGAGAGAGCGAGAACACTTGCTCATCTGCTCATGTGGTGGTGACTGGGTTCAATCTCAGAGGCATTACTTTGCAATCTGTGTATGAAAGGAAACTAATTTGCTCATTAGCTTTAGGTTAATAATTGGCCAGTGTTGAATGTGTGAATATATTTGCATATGTAATGAAAAATGGGACATGATTGTCTTAGGCAAAGGAAAATTCATTGAATTATTCAGGGTTCTGGTTTTTCAATCAACAGGCTGACCTGTTTCTTGACGTCCTTTCTGGAGTGTAGCTCCCTGTAGGCTCAGAGGTTGATAGTCCAACTGTTGTGTTGTCTGTTAGCATAAACACCCAGTGTGCTTCACTGAACGATGATAATTATCAATTGAATAGAAAACACAATAATACATATTAGAAGGGTGTTGAACATTAGAATAATCTTTTTTGTCACACTATGGAACTGTCTCTTTTTAGTTGTTTTTCCGATTCAACATAACTGTCTGTTAGTTCCTTTTGAAGTACTCCATCTGTGCATCATTTAAAAAATAAGACTGATTGGTTTGACATTGTATCCTTGGAACACTGTTTAAAACATTGGTACAATTACTCCAAACCAAAGCTATCATTATGATTTGAGATAGTTTTCTTTGTTAGTGTGACTGGCTAATCTGAACTTGAAGGATTTACATGTTTATGGTCAGTAGTAGTTTTCATTCATATCGTTCTCATCGTGACCAGGGTGTAGGCCCTAGCTGTTGTACAGAGTGCTTTGCACTGGCCCTGACTGATACCCTTGTGACTTGAATGAAAAGGACATAGTGCTGCTGATAGACTGTGGAGTGAAATGCGTTTGAACAATCATACTGTGTTGTGCAAAAAGAAAAAATGTAAACCCTGTTTTCCACTGTATGAAACTGCAAAAGCATTTAAACCCCAGCATTTTATTTTCTCTGGATGATTGAGGGCAGCAGAAATGAGCAGGTGTGTGGTAGATGCACTGCTAGCAGCACCAGTGAGAGGTGGCTGTCAGAAGGCAGGCCCTACTGGGCATAGCTCCAACTTCTCCCTGGAGCTGCTCATTGGATGAGCTGTGCATGTGTTTGCGTGCATTTGTGTGATGTTGCAATATAGCATTATGTTTTACATTTACATTTTAAGCATTTAGCAGACGCTCTTATCCAGAGAGACTTACAAGATGTGCATTAATACATGGTAGGAACAATCATCTGGAGTGGTGCCTGATATAGCGTTTTCCACCACCATCAACGAAACACCAAGTGATAGAATTTCTTGTGGAAGAATGCCTCTAATAGAGTTCCAGACACTTGTAGAACCTATGCCAAGGTACAATGAAGTTTTTCTGGTGGTCCAACTTGTTGTTGGTGTTTCCTTTATTTTGGAGTTTACCTGTATATATGGTGGGTTGTGTAGAGCCAGGCTCAAGCTGCTGAAAGCCTCTTCCCTAGCATCAGTGTAACATGGGCCACTTCACACAGATATTTTGCAGAAATCAAACTTCCATTTATCTCTCCTGGCATTCAGTCCATACAGATAAATATTCTACTAGTACTTATTTTCTCTCAGTATACCCATGGATTTCCTTGGGATAATGGAAGACTGTTGTGGGAAAACATCACACTTCATGTCATGCCCATTACATTTTACATTTACATTTTAAGCATTTATACGTGGTAGAAACAATCATAGTTTGCGCAAGAGATCAGTGCAGTAATACAGCGATAGACATCATTGCAGGCAGCTGCATACCATACCTGTAACACTGGGAAGGAAAAGGTTAGTAATAAAACTTTTTTCTAAAAGAGCAGTAAGCAGGGATACATATACCAGAAGTGTTGAGCAAGTAGGCAGTAGTGATAACAGTTGGGTATATATATACGGAATTCAGTGGTAGTGGAGTCTGAAAAGGTTGGTTTTGAGTCTCTTGCGGAAGATTGCAAGTGATTCTGAGACAGAGAAGAGGCGAGACCGCGAGGAGCGGCTGCAGGGCACCTGGAGGGATGGGACAGTCAGTTTGCCAGAGGAGGCTGAGCGGAGAAGTCTGGCTGGGGTGTAGGGTGTGATGAGTGTCTGGAGGTAAGGGGGAACAGTTCCTCTCGCCGCTTGAAAAGCAAGCACCAGTGATTTGAATCTAATGCGTGCTGCGATGGGGAGCCAGTGCAGAGAGGAGAGTAGAGGGGTGACGTGGGTGAACTTCGGTTTATTGAACACCAGACGTGCGGCAGCATTCTGGACTAGTTGCAGTGGCTTTATGGCACAGGTTGGTAGGCCTGCCAGCAAGGAATTGCAGTAGTCCAGATGCGAGATCACCAGGGCCTGGACCAGGAGTTGTGTGGCCTCTTGGGTGAGGAACGGTTGGATCCTCCGGATGTTGTGGAGGGAGAATCGGCAGGTCCGGGTGATTGCTGCGATGTGGCCCAAGAAGCACAGCTGGTTGTCCAGGGTCACTCTAAGACTCCTAGCAGACTGGGACGGAGACACTATGGAGCCTTCCACAGTGATTGAAGCATCAATCATCGGGGAGCCCTTCGCTGGGAGGAAAAGCAGCTCAGTCTTCCTCAGGTTTACTTTCAGGTGGTGGCTGGACATCTAGGCCGAGATGTCAGCCAGGCATGCAGAGATCCATGCTGGGACCTGTGTCTCAGATGGATAGAAGGAGAGAAAGAGTTGAGTGTCGTTGGCATAACAGTGGTAAGAAAAACCATGTGCAGAGATAACAGAACCAAGTGACTTGGTGTACAGGGAAAATAGGACGGGGCCTATCACCGAGCCCTGCGGGACTCCAGTAGAGAGGGTGTGGGGAGAGGAGAGGGATCCTCTCCAGGCCACATTTTACATTTTTACATTTTAAGCATTTAGCAGACGCTCTTATCCAGAGCGACTTACAAGATGTGCATTAATACAAGGTAAGAACAATCATAGTTAGCGCACAAGATCAGTGCAGTAATACAGCAATAGACATCATTGCAGGCGTCTGCGTATCATACCTGTAACACTGGGAAAGAAAAGGTTAGTGGGTTTTTTGTTTTTTTTGTTAATAGTGTAAACAGTGGTGACGACAGATTGACTAGATGGACAGTGTTCAGTGGTAGTGGAGTCTGAAGAGGTGGGTTTTGAGTCTCTTGCGGAAGATTGGAAGTGATTCCGCAGTCCTGACCGATTGCGGGAGGTCGTTCCACCAGCGAGGGACCAGGACCGAGAAGAGGCGAGACCGCGAGGAGCGGCTGCCAGGCGCCCGGAGGGATGGGGCAGTCAGTTTGCCAAAGGAGGCAGAGCGGAGGGGTCTGGGCGGGGTGTAGGGAGTGATGAGTGACTGGAGGTATGGGGGAGCAGTACCTCTGACCGCTTGAAAAGCAAGCACCAGTGACTTGAATCTGCTGCGTGCTGCGATGGGGAGCCAGTGCAGAGAGGAGAGTAGAGGGGTGACGTGGGTGAACCTCGGCTGGTTGAACACCAGGCGAGCGGCAGCGTTCTGGACTAGTTGCAGTGGCTTGATGGCAGAGGCCGGAAGGCCTGCCAGCAAGGAATTGCAGTAGTCCAGACGCTAGATCACCAGGGCCTGGACCAGGAGTTGAGTGGCCTCTTGGGTGAGGAACGGTCGGATCCTCCGGATGTTGCGGAGGGAGAAACGGCAGGTCCGAGTGATCGCTGCAATATGGCTCAAGAAGCACAGCTGGTTGTCCAGGGTCACTCCAAGGCTCCTGGCCTTGAGAGACGGCTCCAAGGCTCCTGGCAGATGGAGACGGAGACACTATGGAGCCTTCCACGGTGATTGACGCATCAATCATCGGGGAGCCCTTCGCAGGGAAGAAGAGCAGCTCTGTCTTCCCCAGGTTCAGCTTCAGGTGGTGGGTGGACATCCATGCGGAGATGTCAGCCAAGCATGCAGAGATCCGTGCCGGGACCTGGGTATCAGATGGAGGGAAGGAGAGAAACAGTTGAGTGTCATCAGCATAACAGTGATAGGAAAAACCATGAGCAGAAATAACAGAGCCAAGTGACTTGGTGCACAGAGAGAATAGGACGGGGCCTAGCACCGAGCCCTGCGGGACTCCAGTAGAGAGGGTGTGGGGAGAGGAGAGGGATCCTCTCCAGGCCACCTGGTAGGACCGGTCAGCCAGGTAGGACTCAAACCATGGCCGCCGACAGGTCGAGGAGGAGGACGACGGAGCTAAGGGATCGGGACTTAGCCCCGTGAAGAGCCTCAGTGACCGCAAGGAGAGCAGTCTCTGTGGAGTGGCCTGCTCTGAACCCAGATTGGTTGGGATCAAGCAGGTCGTTCTGTAAGAGATGAGCAGACAGTTGATTATAGACAGCCCGCTCTAGTGTTTTGGAAAGGAATGGGAGGAGAGAGACAGGTCGGTAGTTAGAGATGACAGCCGGATTCAGAGAGGGTTTTTTGAGGATGGGGACAACATGAGCGCATTTGAGGGAGGAGGGGACGGAGCCAGAGGAAAGAGAGGAGTTAATGACATTGGAGACCAGGCCACCTGGTAGGACCGGTCAGCTAGGTGGGACTTGACTTGACCAATAACTCTGGAAGCTTGTGTAGCTACATCCTCTTATGCCACTTCTTTCTCTTCAGATTCATGTGTGGGTGTTGGGTGTATTGCTTCTGGTTTATTTGGGTTGTGGTATCATGCTGTTATACTGAGCTGGATGACAGGCCTGGGAAAACTGAATATTATGAGCAGTACAGAGAAAAGGAAGAGGAGATGAAGTTTAACAATAACACGTCATTCATAAAACTTTTTTCTTGCTTGCCTGTCTGTCCCCAAATTTAGTTTTAGTTTTAGTTTCTATTTTTGCTTTGATGGAGGTGTGTAACTGCCATATAAGTATGTGAACTGTTGTAAAACCATTCGTGACTAGTTTGAGGAGTTGAAGCTGACAGTCAAGAACAGTACTTCGTGTACTGACTGCAACCGTAACGAATTCAATTGACACTGAAATGAAAAGTTGAATGAATGGTTTCTCTTGTGAAATCACATTTGTAATTGGAAATACGCAAATTGGGGATGATGATTTCAATATTGTGAATTGACAGGTTTGTTCAGTTCGCTGCATGGATGGGTGGATATGCTAACTCCGCTGTGAGCTCCACACACTCCCACATCTAGGAGCCCCCGATAGGCCCACCCACACTGCTCTCTTCTGTACCTGGCATCTCCAATGTCTGCCCATTAATTTAAATGTAAATGCTCAGCTGAAGAGGGAGGGGGCAGTGGGCACATGGACTCATCCCAAGCACTCATCAGTCTGTGTAGAATACATAAAAGGTTTTCTTAACTTCCATGGGAAGCATTGAATATCTGGCTTTGCACCTGTTTATTTTATTTTAACAGAATGTCAGATCTCATTCTCCTATTTTGAGACCAGGCTTGACGGTCTCTAGAAAGAGCCTAGATGATATGAATGGCTTGAATGGCTTACTAATTAAAATGGGGATTCTAGGACCACTTGTGGGCTGTCAATGAGTAGGTTTTCTCCCAAAATCAGGTGACATGGCTGACATCACTATCTTTACAGTTGGTGTTTCATGTCCCACACCTGAAGCCACAGATGTCATCAGGTGATTAGATCAACTGTTTGATCTGGGCATTATTTTCCTGGCAAAGCCAAAATATCTACTACAGGGCTAAAACAAGGACAGGTGACAAGTTGATTTCAAATCCACTCCCTCCAGTGTGGCTCCGAAAGGGCCTGTATTTCACTAGAGCCGGTTTGGGAAGTTGTAACCTGATTCCACAATCAAATGAGATTGATTAGTAGTGGCTTTGGCGGAGTCACGTGAGGGAACTGTTGATTGCGTGAAGTGACCAAGATCAGGGCTTAGCTTCCTCACACATATGCACGCAGGACGACAGCAGCAATTACACACCTTTTGTTCTCCTGCAATGTCACCCCACAGCGACACGATATACACCCCACCTTGCAAGTTGTTAGACGTCTGTTTACATTATCTTTGTGGCTTAGAGCCCAGAGCAGAGTTTGCCGATGTGTTTGTAGAGTAGAGAAAGGGCATTGTTGGCAGTGTGGTTAGGTGTGGTGATGCTGGAGGCTTGGAGAGACAATGGCCCCCTTGTCCTCCTGGTTTCTGATGCAATGCTGTGTAAACGCCTGGGCCCTCGACCCCACAGGAGGAGCAGAGGGGCGGAGCAGAGCTGTGGGGGACATGCGACATGACTGGCCAATGTAGCATGACTCATCTTGAATCATCTTGTGAGAATATTTGAAGTTTTGAAGTTTGTGCACAGTTGATGAACCTTTTTGTCTTGTTTGGAAGCCAGGGTCCAAGTCAAACATAGTAAAAATAATAAATAGTTTGTTGTTTACTTTGTTTTCATAGTATTAAAAAAATGGGTTCCTGAATAATAACTGAATCTCCTGCTCACATTATGCCTGTCTAAGTGAAGTTGTTTGAAAAATATTTTCGAGTCTTGTAGTTAAAAAAGAAAAGAAAATACTACCGTTATGCACGTGACACATTCCACAATTCCATGCAAACATATCGCAGTGTTTGAATAGCGGTATCCATATCATAATAGTGCAGTAGTGATTCGTGAACTTTAAACAGAGGAAGCAGAAATCTTATTCACATTTTTCTGTGTTGATACATCAAATTAAAATATATTGTCCCCTTGTATTATTTACAATACCAATTTAAGGGTAAGCATTAGGCTTATTATTCCGGTAAGAGCATGGCTCACATAGCTGGACGAAGTAGGAGGATGCAAACGTTGCAAATTGGAGTAAAATCAGGTGCAATTAATAAAATGCCCCACCAATTCCAAATGTGAGGAGCGAACACGGCGGATGAGAGAAAGGCGTATGATATTATATACTTAGATTTCCAAAAAGCATTTGATAAGGTGCCACATGACAAACTCATTATCAAAATGAGAGCAGTAGGAATTACAGGTGGCATTTTAGAGTGGGTTCGGAACTGGTTACTGGATGGAACACAAAGGTTAGTAATAGGCGGGATCTTATCTGAGGAGGGTATAGTGGGAAGTGGGATCGGTGCTGGGACCACTGCTCTTTATCATTTACATAAATGACATTGATATGGACATTGAAAGTACATTAGTTAAATTTGCAGATGATACAAAACTGGGAGGCTTAGCAAATAGTCAGGAATCTACTAAAGTAATCCAAGACGATCTGAATAGAATCCAGAAATGGGCAGAAACCTGGCAAATGAAATTTAATACAACTAAATGTAAAGTTCTACATGTGGGGAATAAAAACATAGGACAGGATTATTTTATGGGAGGTAGAAAACTAGAATGTGCACACATAGAAAAAGACCTAGGAGTACTAGTTGATCAAAGCTTGTCAGGGACTGGTCAATGTGCGGTAGCAGTTAAAAAAGCCAACAGGATGCTGGGATACATAGCCAAGAGTATTGAGTACAAATCGAAGGAGATCATACGCACCCTATACAATGCCCTTGTTAGGCCACACTTGGAATATTGTGTGCAGTTCTGGGGACCGCATTACAAAAAAGATATAGATGCGCTGGAAAAGGTCCAAAGACGGGCAACCAGACTGATTCCAGGCATAAAAGACAAGTGTTATGAGGAAAGGCTAGAGATGCTTGGACTGTTCAAGCTTAGTAAAAGGAGACTTAGGGAGATTTGATTGAGGCTTTTAAATTTATTAAAGGAATTAACAAAGTGAATTTCAGGAAATTATTCAAGTTGAGTTCAGTTAGCAGAACGAGGGGGCATAAATGGAAACTGACAAAGGGTCAATTTCACACGGACACTAGGAAATATTTTTTCACACAGAGAGTGATCAATGCGTGGAATAGCTTGCCTGGACATGTAGTGGAGGCTGAGACACTAGGGGTATTCAAGGCCAGGCTCGATCCAGTGTTAGACACTCTAGCCTTTGGGTAAACTAAGCATTGTGAGCAGATTAGTGGTAGGTATGGACGAGCAGTGTTGGGCTGAATGGCCTGTTCTCGTCTTCCCCTTATGTTATGTTATGTTATGTTATGACAGTCATGAGGCTGCTATGAAAAATCAGGATGAAGAGATGTGTATATTTACGAGGAAACTGCACATGAAGACATTTTATTCTGCTAACCGTCAAAGTTACCAAGCTGAACGACGTCCAGACTGCTTGGCATCTTCATCCATGAGGATGGAATTCTCCAATAAAAGTGTGGAATATGTAGCCTACGGACAGTGCGAAGTAAAGTAACTTGGTACAGTGGAATTTTTTTATTATTATGCTCCCTCCATGCTCCATATATTTATTAGGCTGTAAGCAAAGCTAGTGACTGTCAGCAAGCTGTGAATGTTTCAGACTCATGTATTTTGACTCATATTATGGGAGAGCTTCATAAATATGTATGTAATTCATTGTATTTTCTCTCCAGGGGAGTAGTGTTGTGCATCAGTATTTTAGTACCTTTTATTTCATATGTATTTGACCTTACAATAGTTAGAATCAACACATTTTCATTGTGCACACGGTATAGCTTTTGGGTGGATTTGTTTATTATGATTGTGTTATATTAGCTGGGAAGTACAGTGAAGAGACTCATTTTGTCTGTCCCAGTCAGGACCCTAACTTTATACGGATGATCAATAAGATACTGGAGCTAGATTATTCTTTCCACGTTTTATTATTAAAGTATTTTTTAAAAACTTAAGAGAACCAGCATGAGTAATACACAAATTCTCTAAACCATTTCCTAAAATAATTAAAATAGGTAAACCTGCAAAACCCTATTTTTTGTTGTCTCAATGATGGATTCAATGGTAATAACACATTTTATGGAAAAAATTGGTCAAAGTATGTCAGTTTGACAAAACCTTAACAGTAAATGTGAAATAAGTTTAATTGGGAAATAAGTAACTTTATATTTTTATGCACAGGTTGGCATTATTATGGAATTGCCCAGGTGTAATGAAGGGGAAGTTTACTGGTTATGCGGGTAGAAATATTTTTCCAAAATATAAACACTTGATATTTTAACTTGTGCAGCTGTACAATTCTTTAATTAAATCTTACAAAATAAGCCCAGACTGTTCATTTTCTGATAAATACTGGCCAAACAGATCCCCCTGAGTGGCAACCAGCGCCACCAGTAATATGATTGTGGCATAATCCAGTGGCATAATTGATACTACTTCCCTCCATATACTGAAATGTGTCTATGGATATAGCCAATAGGTTATCCTTTATAGTGATATAAAGTTTCCTTTGGTTTGCATTTACTATCATGAATGTGCATTGCGCACATCGTGATGCTAATGAAGACTCATGCGATTTAAGAGAGTTCACAAACTTCAGAGTTTTGGAAAACTCTTTATACCTTTAGGTTATTTGGATTCATTATTTGGTTTTACAATACCAAAAGCCCCAAAGAAAACCCGTTTCGATGACCAGGATCTCGTTTATGACCGGTGAGTAGCTACCGGTCAGCTAGTAGCTAGAAGACCTCATCAAGTTCATGTCCTGTGACGGAGACTGCTTCAATGACGGAGACTGCTGTTAGGTTCACGAAATTCAGAAGACCTCTAAAGTGAATAGAGAACACTTGCACCAAATGAGAAAACAGAACATACAACCAATATTCAACAGAGTTTATTCAACCAAATGCATTCGGGGTTCACCGCCTCCCTGCCAGGCAATGAACAAATCATTTCCGGGGAGCAACAGAGTTTATACACAATAATTTAGACAAAAGCTTTAGCCTCGCCCACACACCAGTATTCTTCCACACCAGTATTCTTCCATCTCTGGGAGAACCTCTTATCTTTTGGCAAGACACATTGCTCTGACCTCGGCTATGGTGGTTTAATTAACTCTCTGCAAAAACATTCTTAAGAAACACACAGCTTGCTGCCTATCTCTTTTGGCACAGCGCCACACCTTGTGCCAGCGTGAGAAGAGGTTCAAATACTATTTTGAACAGAAACAGAATTTCTCTATCACTGCCAAAATAACCTATAGCTTTTTCTGTGTTGCCTGACTAAAAATACTAACTGGCACTGTAAATAGTTGTGTTGCTCTCCAAGTCTCCAAGAAGGCATTTATCAGATGCTCTTATCCAGAGCGACTTACACAGTTCACATTTTCTTTATATACAATCCATTTATACAGCTGGATATTTACTGAAGCAATTCAGGTTAAGTACTTTGCTCAAGGGTACAACGGCAGTGCCCCACCTGGGGATCGAACCTGCAACCTTTTGCGTTACAAAGGTTACAACATGTTGTAGTGTGATACACTTGGGAGACATTTGGAGACCCTTTGAGTCATCACATTAGTATCTGTTTTGTGAGCAAAATAATGTTTCCAGTGTCACAGAAGTGAATATAAATAGGTTTTGGGACACTTGGAGACCACTGGTCACACCATTCACTAAAAGGCCTCTAGTTCATGAGTCATTGGGTCTAGAAGTTTTGTACAGACTTAGTTGCAGGGTGTCCGCGGATCCTTAAAAAGTATTAAAAAGTATTACATTTGTTTATCAACAATAAAGGCCTTAATTGGTCTTAAAATGTCTTAAATCCATCTTTCAGAGGTCTTAAAAATGCCATAGACAGGAAAGATAAAAATGTGGATTTGTCATTTTATGTATCATTGTGAAATCTGGGGAAAAACGGGTAACGGAGATAAAGTCGGAGATTTTTATTTACCGTTTTGTAGCGTCACGCAGACCGGAATGAGCGGAACCAACAGAGGTCCTTATGTTTTCGGGGAACTATTTCAGCAACGGAGTCAACTCTCGAGCACAATATTGAAGTTCAACAAGCTAAATTAGCTAACTTAACTTAAGCATTTGCACTCGTTATGGGAAAGTGCAAATTTAATGAGAACTGGCTCGATAACCCAGTGTTTGCGCCATGGTTGGTCCCAGTCAAAGACGATCATGAGGCCCGCTGCAAACTGCAAAAAAGATTTTAAACTCGGGACGATGGGGGTGAAAGCAGTCGAATCGCACATGCAGAGCGCCAAGCATAAATCGGTTGATAAAACCCGCCTGCAAACGACTAGTATTTCGCATTTCTGTTCGGCCCCTGCCTCCACTTCAGCTGCGCCATCTCAGATAGGACGACCTGCAACACCAACAACATTGCACGAACAGAAGTCCGGACAACATTCGGCTCCACGCCGACGCTTGAAGCTGAGGTACGGTGGGTTCTGAACACTGTCACGAAGCACCAGTCCTACAATGGCAATGACGGGGTAGGAGAGGTATTCCGTGCTATGTTCCCTGAGGTTTGGATTGGCCGTTTATCTCCAAAATAATCTAATCGCGGATGTAAACAAGGACACGTTTGTATTGATGTTCGATGAGAGCCTCAACCAAACCACGAAAACAAAACAACTGGACCTTCATGTGCGCTACTGGGACAAAGATCAAGTTCGGTCCAGATACCTGGGTTCGCAGTTCATGGGGCATGGAACAGCTCGAGATCTACTGCACCATTTCAAAGTAAGTAGTGAGAAATTATCTAACGTTAGCTAAAATATTGGAGCACTATAAGCTTGTAAAAAGACAGTACATAAAGTGCTATAAATATGATCAGTGTATTATTAAGATGTTATGTGCTTCATATATTATTCTCATTTAATCTTCAGGAATGTGCAGAGCAGATGGACATGTGAAAGCTCCTGTCAGTCTCAATGGACGGCCCAAATGTGAACTTTAAGTTTCTGGAACTATTGCAGCAGGAGCAATCTGAGAGAATTGGAGAAGAGGGCCACAGAACTGAGATACATGCCCCCCAAGTGACTACATATATGGCAGTCTCAATGTGGTCCATCAGTGGTCCCTATGCAGTGGTCCATAAGGCAAAAGAAAATCTGAATCGCAATAGGCTGCTGTTTCATTTTTACAATAAAGAATAGAAGCAGGGAAGAGACCACAGCCAGTGGGGGCACCAAGACCAGTGAGGTCACATTACGCTTAATTTTTTTGCAGGGGCAGCAGGCCAGACACTGGTGAAATTCCTGCCCTGGATGACACTGAATGTATTTGGATGTTTTAATGTATTATTTTATATTTTTGTTATTTATGTTTGTCTCACCCCTTTGTTTCATCCAATCCAGTTACCCCTTTATGTTTTAATAAACATCTTTGGACAAATTTGTCCCTAAACCTAAACTAATTGGTGTCGTTGCGTGATTTTTTCCATTTTGTTATCGTGAAATTGGTATTAAATTTCATTCTGAGTGGCATTAAAAAAGTATTAAAAAGCCTTAAATCTGACTTTGCTAAACCTGCAGATACCCTGAGTTTACATATTGTACAAGGTATGCACAAAAATCCACATATATATCATGAAATGTGTCTCCTTTATTGCTTTTCAAACACAAGTTTCTACACAAGAAAACTTAAATGCCTAATTTATTGTATATTTGGTCTATTTCGGTCCTTTGGGATGTGTTGTGCGCACATGCTATTTGTGCACACCCCCATAAACTACAATGTGTTTCCTTTCAAATGGTACCTAATGAAACTTAGGCATGTGGTCACCACAGTTCTTGATCTAATAACTGTTATATTTGTTACAAATAGGCGTGAATGCCAAAAATATGGGGTGACGGCATGTCAAGGGGTTAATTGAATGTGACCCAGGGGCTTGCTGATTGCCCAGTTGCACATGCAGTATAAGTGAAGTGAAACCGGTACCTCAATTATTATTATTTTTTATTTTACCCCGTTTTTCTCCCATTTTGGTGGCCAATTACTCCGCTGTGCTTAGTTCAATCCCCTCCCTCGTAGTTCGCTGCTGTAGCCCTTTGACCGGCAGTGGCAATGGAGTGTGGGGGCATGGGGTCTAGGCAGGCGGGGGGGATCGGCATGGCATCCCTGTTAGATTTGCAGCAGCTCGTCTCCAGGCCCCTTTTTTGTGCGTAGGCAAGACACTTTGTTAGAGGTTAAATGGAGGCCTGTGTGAAAGGGGCCCGGCCCCTGCTCCGGGGGCATAGGGGGATCTGTGGATGTTTCACCAGGAAGTGCAGGCCTCTGGGCCAAGCTGAGCTATTATTGTTTGTTTTTTCCTCCTTTGTTTCCCAAAGGGAATTGTGATGCCTCTGCCAATCATTTTCTCTCCCCTTCAGTTTCACACACATTCCCCATCTAACTTCTCACTGTCTGTCTCAGTCCCTCCCTCCATTTTCTCCTCTATCTCTCTATCTCTCCCTCTCACACACGCTCTGTCTCCAGCTGGGCTCTGCACAGAGGAGAGTCACGTGATATGGGGGCGGGCTGTTTGTTTTCATTACATTAAATTCTTTGTTCTCCAGACCTAGCCCAGAGCACTCCTTTCTAGTAACTATGCTGACTCCAGAGGAGGGAGGGAGAGAAAGACATACAGAGAGAGCGCCCTTTTCTTGGGACAGCCTGTAGCCCCCTGGCTTATTGTCTAAGGTGTTCTAAAGTACTGTAGTCGCTATAGTTTTAAATTGAGTCTGATGTAATTTCGTTTTCTTTGCTTTATTCTCACTGCTTTTCCTGTTGGCTTTCAATCTGAGGAGGTCGGGCTTTGCGTGCAAGAAAAAAAAAAGTTAGAAATGCTCAGTTAAAAACACTGTCATACTCCTCATTGGCAATGTATGGACCAGATGTTCGAAAGTGCAATTCTTTTTCACTTTGATTTGAACGCTGCATTTAGCTCTGCTCCTACGTGATCGTTCCATTTTTATTGAACGGGCCCCACCTCACCTACAGACGACACAGTGCTGGGTCATTCTTCAGAGTTCCTCCTCCCTCAGGGGCTCCCAGTCAGCAGCCAGAAGAGGTGGAGAGACCCAGAGAGATTGCATGTTTATGTTGGGGGAGCTTCCATTGTGTGGAAATGTCCCCCGATGCTCTGAGCTTCAAAGCAGGATGTTTCACATTGCTCTGTGCGCCATTCAATTTCCTGCAAGGTCAGAGGTGAGGGCAGTTATTATTGACAGCCTTTGTTTTTACTTGCAAGCGAACATGTTTCAGGGAAAGGCTGATTCCTTTGGATGCACTAATTTTAAAATTACTATTTTTACTAACGTGTGCATATCAAACAAGGCCACCCTAACAATTCAACCCCCACTATGTATGTATGTATGTGTGTGTTTCTGTGTGTGTTACCATGTGTGTCTGCAGAATTTTAGTTG
Organism: Aldrovandia affinis; assembly: GCA_029706075.1. NCBI lineage: Eukaryota > Metazoa > Chordata > Actinopteri > Notacanthiformes > Halosauridae > Aldrovandia > Aldrovandia affinis. The sequence goes on along the minus strand of JAINUG010000292.1, from coordinate 411,204 downwards.
GAAAAAGACGGGGGCGGAAAAGAGAAACAGGATTTGCTGTGGCAAGAGAAATATGGGCTGTAATGCAGGAGAGCAGGGCAGCGTGGGGAAAGCAGTCCTGCCCTGTGTCTGGCTGTAGAGAGGCTAGGCTCTCACTGCTGCCCCACCATGCAGCTGACGCAGGTGACGAGAGGGCGCCCCCTGGGGGTGCAGTCCCTCATGTGTCCCATCAGTCCCTATACGCTGAGCCAAAGGTGAAATTATAGCAGGTCTCCTCACAAGTCTGCCGTTAGGGAACAATGTCAAAATTCATTTTGGTCATGTTTTGGCTGGATTCACTCATCACAGAAAACCAAAACATATTATTCACAGGCCATGAAAGATCATTGTCTCCACACTGATACTGAGCCTGTTTCTTTGGGGCTATAAACACATCCAGAGTCTGTTTGGCAGTGGGCACAGGCACATGATCAAAAGTAGCCTGTTTTCTGGGTTTAAGATATTTATTTATCTTAAACGTCTGTAGGAAAACGAAAGCAAAATCCGTGTCTGCGAAGACACGGAAAGACATAAACAAAACAAACCTAAATAACCAACGATCAGGAACAAAGTAAAACGGTAAATCCAAAACGTATCCAAAATGTTCCAAAAACTCGGAATAAACTAAACACTGGGAATCTAAACAACAATAAGCACACACGAACAAACAAGTTATCGAGAGGCAAGAAACATTAATCACAATAGGTACTATCAAGCTAAGCAAGATAATGTCCAAGTGCCGAAACAGAATGCCAGCTTGTTAAATATCCCCCGTTAATTATTCGCAATGATTCTGATTATTTCCGTATAGCGTCACAAGACACGGAATTCATATATTTTCACGAGTATTTGAAAACATGGGAAATAAAATAAATATCAGCATACACAGTTGCTGGCAGATCGCAACCGTAAACACAGACAAGATGCGATATAATGTCGGGACATTGTTTACACTGCGATTTCACACATGGCCCCACGCCCTTCCCCGAGACTAGCACCTAGTTACCATGTCAATAGAAGGGGGACGGTACTTCCAGGTAAAAAAGGCAAGGTTTACTTTTGGTCTAATCAACCTAATTTAAAAAATCTCAAATCGGAAAGTCACGATTCTAAGGTTTCTGTCAATGTTTTTGCCACGTGTGTATGATAAAATCTCGCGACATTAGAAATAGTAATATATTTTTATTGCTGCTGGGATCGTCGGCGATCCCGTCGACCTCAGGGGGGTTAAGCAGTATTTATTCAGAATATACTGGCAAAGCAGGATGTTCCAGGCCATGAATACAGTCAGAGAGCGTTTGCTGACGTCCGTGCGCCCCGCGTTGTGCGTATTACAGATGGAGGAGAGCGGAGGGCCGCTACGCCCTGGAGAGGGCCTCCATTGTCAGCCACTGGAACTGGCTACAGGCCCACATCTCGGACCTGGAGTACCGCATCCGACAACAGACAGACATCTATCGTCAGATCCGCACCAACAAGGTCAGCACTCCGGGGGTGAGGGGGGTGCTCCGGGGGTGAGTGGGGTGCTCCAAGGGGAAGGGGATCATGCCATCATCCCCCAACACCTCAACAGCATTAAATAATCCAGCCATTCAAGTTGAACCGCTCATCCAAAATAGGATACTTCACCCCTTCCTCCACCTGACAGGCCTCAAATCTCACCTCCCTCCACAATAGCCTCCTCAGTCTTTTTGGCCATGTGGTTAATTGTGTTTGTGTGGGGAAAAATGTGTCGTAGCTGTGTTGTCGTATATATATGCAGCATGCTCACCAAGCTTAGCCACAACAAAATAGTCATTGTCAACCCCCCCTTCACCTGAAAGGCTGTGTGGTAAAAGGAGCCATGAGTGATTGTGTGCCTGTGTCCTGCTCATCCTGCAGGGTTTGATAGAGCTGGGACTGTCCGGGGTGTCTGTGGAGGACGGGGTCGAGGTGAAGGCAGAGGCCTTCGGCTGCCAGCTCACAAAGGTGAGGGGACCAACCCGATTTCATTTGCAGAAGCGGCTAAATTCTCACCCAAACACCCAAAAATACCTGAAGATAAAATGTGGTATTGTTAACTCTAGCCCTCTATATCCCCAAAGTTCAGTATGGTGTGAGTTTGAGAGTACTGCAGGGCCTGCTGTCTTTGTCAGACACTCCAGGACGAGGTTCTCTCAACTCCGCAGAAACAGTGGGGAAATTAAACATGACTCTTGTAATCAGAAAAGGTTTAAATTATATTAATGTTGCCTCAGCAAGGGTTTCAATTAACGGTTTTTGCCCAATTTATTTGATCAGACTAGGTATGGCAGGTGTATGGGTTTATGGCAGTAAAAAGGGAAAATGTAGGGTTTTATTCACTTTCATGGCCCTCTTTTCTATTGTTTTTAGAGGCCATTACCCAGGGAAGAGCTCCCACAGAGAGTTTACCAGCTCTCATGAAAAATCTATTTGGAAAGAATGTCCTGCTGTATACTGCTGCTATTGCAATTAGCAAATAATACAAAAATAAAGTGTTATATCTGAATCTGAGAATATATTTTGGGCGCTCTGGTGTAATTGTATGGCTTTATTGATAAAGCTAACAAAAGTGGCGACTAAAAGGCTTGACCATACTTTTGTCAAATTGCCCCAAAGTTTCAAAAGTGCCAATTCTCTCCACTGACAATCCCCCCCTCCACTCACCCTTTTGGGAAAGCTGTAGATAAACCTGTTTTATCCATTTTCATTTCAGAGAGACCGGGACAGGACCAGACAATCCCCTCTCTCGGTGGGGGTTGGGCAGGGGAGGTGTAGAGGACATCAAAACAGTGCTGGGCTTTGTTTTTTCATGCCAAGCAGGGCTGACCTTGTCATCCATTCAGTGCACCAGAGGACATTCCCTCTTCCGCCGTGTTACGGGGGGATGTGACGGGAGAGAGGGGCTTGCAAAGTGCTGGTCTGAAAAGCCCCTGTGTGCTTTCAGGGTCGTGGTTCCGAGGGGGCCAAGGGCGCGGCATCGGCCCACTGTCCTGCCACTGATCTGGGCCTCTGGAAAGGCAGTGGCCAAGGCCGACTCGTCAATGGCATCACTGGGTACTTCCAGCGACTCTTACACACACACCTCCACATACTTACAAAACAATCTTTCTAAATCAATCCTTCTCTAATATATGTTCATAATAATAATGATGAGAATGATAGTGGTTATAATAATAATAATAATTACAATTATTATAACAACCATTCTCATCATTATTATTATTATTTATAAACATAAAGACTGCATGTATTTTTGACTGCATGTATTACTATTCATCCCTCGTACATTGTATTTCTGAATATTCAAAACCTGTGGAAATGTTGCCAGTGAGGCTTTGCAGACTTGTTCAAATATTTGGTTGTAAGGTGGAGTTGTTCGTTTTGAGCAGGAATGTTTTCTCCACCTAAGCTTGCACCCCGGTCTGCCTGACTGTGGCTCCTCAAAGAGCTCGGACACGGAGGAACTGGCCGGCAAGAAGCAGCATCTGAGCCCCCTCCTCTCACTCCCCGACAACACCTGCACTGCTGCCCGCACGCGCCCAATCCTCAGCTGCAAGAAGCGTAGACTGGTTCGGCCCGGCATGGTCGCAAACCTCAATCGCAAGGTGAGCCAGACCAGATGTCATGAGCACGTTTTACACAGCCTATTACACAGCATTTCTTGATTTTTAGTAAAAGTGGGGTAAACTGTCAATACTGTCATGTGGATCTTCACAAAGCTGACAGCTGACTGTGGAATGACAAATCATCCTTGCAAACATGAGCAGTCTGAATTACTCTGAAGGAGAATTGCTGTATCAGGGGAAACGTTATCATACACTCCGTACTGAATGTACAGACAGCAATTGTTTTAACCCCTTAACTTAACACACACTTACTCCAAAGTGTTTGACATTTTTATTTGAAGGACAATCACAGCTACATATATATGCCATCAATAGTTTGTGCAGCTAGATCTACAAACACACAAGTTACATTTTTGTGCCGTCACAAATGTTGTGAAAGCACACACTAATCTATAGTGATGAATTGTTTTGCCAATATGATTTTGTTCATCAGGGTCTTGGTTATGTAAGGATGTCAAAATAGTTGAGCACATCTGAGATCTAAATAGCTAAAAACCTGATTTGATCAGAACTGGTCAAATTTATTTCAGGCTGTGGGAGGGTTATTTGCTAATGGCCTGAATATTCATGATCCACACCTCTAAGATCTGTCAGATGGGCCATCGCTCACTCAAAGGTTTGAGAGAAATTGTCCATGTACACATGATATCCAGAACCCAAGTAATCACGATTCACAAGTGACATTACAGTGTCATATGTAAGTCGTCCTTGTCCTATCTGAAAGTAGTTCTTTCCTGGGTACACAGAAAAATCCACAGTATACCCAGTGCTACAGTCACACAGTACACACAACTTGAAACCCCACTTTATTGGCTTTGCTTTCATGTACGGTGTCATACCTGCCAGTTTGAACAGGTGAGTTTTGAGGTGTGATTTACATTTTGTTGTGGTGTCAGACTGTTGGATGTGTTGGGGGAGGGCGGAGGGCATTCCAGATTATGTTGTCTTTTGTGTTCTAACAAACGATCTGTACCTACAATGTTTTCAGAACTTCAGTATTTTGTAAAGATAACCACTTGCCACCTAGCCAGACCCCATTTGTAACGTTACAACAAACGGAATATGTATAACGTCACCAGACGCGGAATTCATATATTTTCACGAGTAATTGAAAACATGGCAAATAAAATAAATATCAGCATACACAGGCTGTTGCTGGCAGATTGCAAGCATAAACACAGACAAGATGCTATATAAGCTTTTTTTATAACATTTTAGGCTGTTTGAAAAGTATTTTTACATAGATCTTGAGTGCCTATTGCAATTTGTAACGTTACAACAAACGGAATATGTATAGCGTCACAAGACGCGGAATTCATATATTTTCACAAGTATGCTGTCTCTCTTCCTCTGAATCCTCTTCAGTATCGGGACATGATGAGGTGTTGTCCTCGTCGCTTTCCATCAATGCTCCCAACACTCCAGAGCAGAAAATCTTGCCATCTTGAATAAAATGTGCTTCAAATTGTCGGGACATTTTATGTGTTGTTTACACCGGCGATTTTGCACATGGCCCCACGCCCCTCCCTGAAACTAGCACCTAGTTACCATGTCAATAGAAGGGGTAGGGTACTTCCAGGTAAAACAGAGAGTAAAAGGCAAGGTTTACTTTTGGTCTAATTAACCTAATTTAAAAATCTCATATTATTTGCCAGTGCTCAAATCAGAAAGTCGCGATTCTAAGGTTTCTGTCAATGTTCCCTTTTGTTAATCATTTTGTGACAATGTATTTGTAAAAAGCGCTATACAAATCATTTTGATTTGATTTTGATGAGAAAAAAAACCTCACCCTCACACTGTGTAGAAGAACATGAGGAGCAGTCAGACAATGTGAGTTCCCAGGGAACCCCCACACTGTTGTGTTATCCGCAGGTCCAGAGGATCTCTGCCTCCTGCTGCGGTTGTGATGTCAACCCCCTGTGTGCAACGTGTGGGGGCCGCACCGTGCCCAGCATCAACCTGCCATACGACCACCCCTTGCTGGAACGGCTTTCCCAGTTTGATCCCTGTGTCCACCCCACCCTCTCCTTCTCCGATGGTAGGTGCCACTGAGGAGCCGCTATGATGCATATGAACAGAGCACGGAATAACAGAGAAACACAGGGCCCCCCGTGCCTCGGCTGGTACCATGGCCAGCACTTTTTTGGTTAGGGAGGATTGTAGGTGGGTGTGAACTGTTGCAGGCTGGTTCATTCCTAGTACAGTCATTTCATTTATCACCCCTGCAGTCATTTGTATTAAAAAGTATAGCTGACAAACTGGCTTACCTCATGTTTATAAATGAAAATATTAAATTTTCCATCCAGACAGTGTAATAAGGAACTACTCTGGGGAACCCATATTGTTTCTGAAAATGGAATCTCCCGCTTTTCTCATTGATCACTGATTCCTATTTATCCTCCCCACTTGGGTTAACAGCAGGGCCAGTGCCAATCATCCCTTGACAATAATTAACTAAAGGTGACCAAGCTTTCTCTATCAAAGCTTCTAGAGAGATAGAGCTTCTTCCAGTAGATCTTAGAACAGCTGTTTCAGTGTCTTCTTTTAAAACCCTTTTAAAAACATTCTTTTACAGACTTGCTTTTACAAACTTTTAACCTTTGTTTTGTATTTTAATGAGTTTTTATTTTTTCTATTTTTCTATATTCTTGTGTTTTATGCTCAGGTGTCTATTTTTATATTTTAAAATATATATATTTTTGAATCCCTTTTATATATCCCTTTTTTGTGAAGCACTTTGTGCTGTATTGCTGGAAAGGTGCGATATAAATAAAATAAATAATGGCTGCACACCACGTTCTGTCTGAAAACACCTTTACTCAGTCACATCACTGAGGGAGCACGGAGCTAGGGCTCCTGTCATAACTCCCCGTCTGTCTATATGGTAAATCAATGCAGCATTAGAATGATTTTGCTCTAGTTGTTTGTAGAAATTTGATTACATTTACAAAAATGGTAATTGATGTGAAAGAAAAGGTAAGGGCGAAGGAAATGATAATCTGTAAAGGTTGGATAAAGATTGAGTTGATTGTACTGGATGTTTGATGAGAGAGAATGGATCCCCCAAACCAAGTGTATTATTATGGAGCTTCACTGAAGCTCTAACAAAGAAGCCAAATCATTGGAGCTTTGCAGACTGTTTGAACTTGGTGAAATGGTACCCCCTGGAGGGCTGAGTGGAAAATTCCTTTTGATATGTGAAGTACATTTACACTGCTACCTTCACGAGAGTCAAAAAAATCCTTATTCAGAAGTAGATCAGATCCATATATCAGACCTACCAACCTCATGTACGCAAATGTCCGCTGAAACTACGCAAAAAAAGAAAATTGGACCGGTTCCGAGGGGCGCAATTATTTCCTCGCGCACCCCCCGTGCAGCTTTTTTTCGTAGCACCCCCGGTCCGCGAAATAAATGATAAAATGATATGGTCTCAGCTTTTTAGCTTTTTTTCGCGTAGCCCCCCGTCGACAGAACATGGGGCGCCGTTACGTGCCTCGCACCGGGTGCTGGCAACCCACGCTACGCCACTGGTCGCCCCCAATGTTCAAACGAAACCTACGCTGCTGGTTGTACTCAAAAAAAATTCCCAAGGTTGGCAGGTCTGATATATGCTGGTGCATGCCTACACTGTGATTACAGTCTCTGTGGTGGGCTGCAGGCTGACTGTCCTCTCGTTCCCCTGCAGACGTATCTATGAGCCTGCACCTCCAGCGGATGATGAAGTCTCACTGGCAGAACAAGCCCCTCCAGAAGCTTCAGCCGCAGAAGAAGCTCTCCCTGAAACACAAGATCTCACTCAGCAGCCGCATGCAGGACCCCTGCTCCTCGTCCAGAGATAAACACAAGTTCAACAACTCACTCCTTACTGCCGTCAGTGAGTACCCACCTTCAACAATCTCCATCCCTAGTGTGCACGCACACACACACATACACATAAACTCGGTGGTGGAATGATCTTCCGCACTCAGTCAGGACCGCGGAATCACTTGCAATCTTCCGCAAGAGACTCAAAACCCACCTTTTCAGACTCCATTACCACTGAATTGTGTACATGTATACAATTGTTATCACCACTGTCTACATGTTTAGTACTGCTTTTTGTATTGTCGTGGTTTCAGATCGACAATTTCTTCAAAGTCTTATTTAAAGTTATCAATAAAGAGGATGGAAGCGGAATCTTTCAGAAGAATGAGGCTTTATTTTCCACAGTCAGAAAACAAAGGAGATGTCTCTCTGCGCAAAGATAGTCTAAATCATTATGTTTCCAATGACATCTTTTATACTCGGGACTCCAAAAACCTCACCCCTCAATCCACTCATAGACATACATTACATACTAAACATAAAACACATACTAAACTTCCCAATTCCCATCATTTTCACTGTGTTACCAAAGAACAACCGATCCACATTTCCTTCTTATGTTGGTGTGCGTTCTTATATAGATCTGTTTCAAGCTGCTTAGTTTGTAATTGTATATAAGTTTATACACTGCCTGGCCAAAAAAAAGTCACCACCTGGATTTAACTAAGCAAATAGATAAGAGCCTTCCATTGGATAATTACTGCAGTGATTAATATGTTTTAGCTGGCAACAAGTTATTTAACCCTAACCCTACGTTCTAACAGGGAGCGATGCTAGGCGATGCTAGGCGAATAAATTGCCCAGTGGGCGTTCACCGCGCTTGACTGGCGTCCTCAAAAATGCTTCCGACGTGCTTACAATTTTTTGGCATTGTAAACGAATAGTTCATCATCGGTTTTGAGAATCTGTATTGGAAATAGTAGTTGGCTAGCAGTATTGTTTCCTTCAATTATGAACGATAAACTGAAACGCAGAAGGCTTTTAGTAATTGCGGCTTTGTACTTGCGCTGCAAACGCCGGAGGTCCCGTGTGTGGGTCCACAGAATTTTGCAGACCCGCCGGCAGCACGAAGAGACATTAGCAATACAATAGAGTGAATAAATCACACACTAGAGTATTCTAGAGCCATTGAGTTGGGAGAAATACATTCAGACGAACTCGGCTGAGTCCAGAGTGCTTGCTGATATTCTTGTATTACCCATCATTTACTTTGTCACTGTCGCTAACGAAATAAAACCTTCATCAAGATCAGAGCGCTGCCATATTTCTTACAATATTCATATTTAGAACCATCCCTATTCAAATGTCACATACAGCCACTGTATAGCAACAACTAGTTGACCCATGTCCCCAATATTATATAATAAATAGGATGACTTGAAACTTTTAAAAAAAAGTCTTTATTGTTTTGCAATGTAAAACACAACCATTTATAGACCATTCCAAATACACATCTCTGTTTCCAGCCTCAGAAGAACAAAGCCGAAAAGAGTATTCTTTAACAAATAAATAAAAGGGCATCCTGTAACAAATTTTAACATAAAAACAAATGAGTGCTTATAAAAAAGTGCACATTCGTGTATCTGATAGGCCGGTCTATTCATCAGCCTGGCTGTACTCTGCCTCAAACATAAGCTGGAGAAATTTTATTTTCATTGCTGCTCTTCGGGGACCAGAAAGCCTCTTAATAGATGGCAACATGCTTTTAAAGAAAAGCATATCCTCATCATCTTCTTCCTGTGCCCCTGTAGCATTGATAGCCTCAACGAGATGACATTCAAATGGGGACATTGACTTCGCCACCTTTCTCTTTTTGGCTGGGACTTCAGTTGGTGTACATGGGCCTGCCACCACAGTAATGTCTTCTCTCCATTCTCTCTGTGAGCCCTCTCTTTCTTGCGTGGTGGCTGGGGTCTGACTTTCTCCCTCTATCTCAAGCACTGCCTCTGGTGACTCCTGCCTGTTTTTCTCTTCTCCCTCATCATCCTCCATGTTCCCACTTGTTTCCCTTTCCTGAATGAAAGGGTGAAGGAAGGACATCACTTCGGTGTAGCGCCATGGCCGCTGAACCACTGCTCCAGCCCCACTCCTCTTCTTCGTCTTCTCCTTGTTCATCTCCCTCCTGTAGATGGTCCGTAGGCTTTTCCACTTTTTGCGGCAAACATCAACTGGAAAAACATTTTTATATTACTGTATGTTTAGTCATGAACACTTTATTCAGTCATTGATATACTACAACTTCACCATCTTTTTTACAGTACACCATGACAGAAGTATTTATCTATACAGGTAGGAGCATATCAGATCAACATGTCATAGAGAGAAGAGGGGATTATGGCGTTACACTGTACTGAAATGCATTGAGGGAAAGGGAAAGCAGCTAGCTAGCGCAGGCTAGATTTGTTACACTGTATGATCAGCTGTCTTTATATTAAATATTTTCTACCTAGCCTACCATGTCTACGTCTTTTCCGTTTCTTTTGTTTTAATCACAAGTAGCTAGCTAGCTATTTTGATAAATCTACATAGCTCAGTTATGGTATATAATTATTAACACATCGTTATTGTAATATGGGTGCTAGCTAGCTTAGCTGCGCTGGTATATGATATCCAAAACCATGTGCGACGGAATAAACTGTGCATAACTTTTGCCTGGCTAAATAAAGGTTAAATAAATAAAATAAATAACGTTTTACTATCATACAATCTATTCCAAACACGTTGCTGCAATGGTTTTGGCTAATTACAAGACCCTCCGTCACTCGCGTATGCCTCTATAGCCGCATCTATAACGTTACCAATTAATAAAAAGGAATTGACTTGAATTGAAAACTGACCAGGAAACAAACAAACAACTGCTGCCACCGCTGTCCAAGCGTCATTTTTTTTTTTTTTTTGTCCCTGTACTCCTGCAGGGAAACATTGTACAGTATGGGAGTATTGCAGACCGCTGCTATCAGTTTCTCCTCCATGTTGAAGTGTCGGAACGATGTCGGTTTTGTGTTGGTTTCCACGTGGAAGGTAAAAACAGCAAGACATTAATTTGATTGGCTCTTACCGGGCAACTTTCCCGGAAAGTTCAGAAATTTGAACTTTTCTGGGACACCGAAACGCCGATTAATCGGGAAATAGGACCTGTTGGCCACAGTCGCCGGAAGTCGCACACTCTCATAGAGAATCAATGCATTTCCCACAACTCGTTGCCGAATCGCTCCCTGTTAGAACGTAGGGTAACTGATGCAGTGAGTAGCTTCTCATTTCTTAAACAACCATGTCGGAAGACATATCCTGTGGTCGTGGAAAAGATGTTAATCTGCAACTAAGCTCAGCACACAAATGGATGCTAATCCAAGCATTATCAATGTAATTCCAAACGTCCTAGCCCATTTATTTCTCCATGTTCATGCAAATTTAGGTATTTCTATTTCTGTTGGTCTCTCACTTATTCATATCTGTGTTGTATTTTCCACCTGGGACTCAACTGGTACGGCTTCTGTTGTGTTAGGTGTAGCATCTGTTAAATTATCAGTAAAAATCTCACAGTTCCAGGGTAGCCAGGTCCCTAAGGTCCACTTGACCCAGAGTTCCTGTATCTGGTCTAAGAGCATCATTGGTGGAAGGTCTGCTGCTTTCAGTTTCACCCCCCCCGTTCTCTGAGCTTCCACTGCTGGCAGTCTGGAGACTATTATCATCACCCACCCGAGGCACAGTATGAACCCCACTAGGCCCAGGCTGTTCCTCATCAGGTAACTCCTCACTCTGGGCTTCACTATTCTGACCTGTGCTTGGACTGGTCTCTTCCCTCGTCCCTTCTTGGTGCCCCCCACTTGCATCCTCATTATCTTCATCTTGATCGTCCCCTTGTTCCCCTGCTATTGCTCTAGTACAATGGTTTGAATGATACCACAAATCACTGCCGTCCACTTGTAGTGCTGTAGGTGTCGTCCTTCTGACTTGGAAAGGTCCTTCCCTTCTCTGCTCGTTCCACCGTCTTCTGAACTTTCTGACGTATGCCATGTCTCCAGGTCTCAAGAGGTGTCTCTCCTCTGGGTTCTCCTTCTCTTTGTTTTTTTCCTGTTCAAAAATAGTCTTTCTGTCAACATTTCATGCGGGCTGAGGTGGGTATTTCTGTTTTGTTGCATTCTGTAGTTCATCACACTTAGATCCTTCGAGCCTCTCTCTCTCTCGGGCGCAGCTCCAGGCTGGATCCCTTTCCGCTGAGTTCCTCCCTCCCGACTATTCTGAGTGAAGGACCCTCAGCCTCTCTGCTTCCCAGTATTTTCTTTTCAAAAATGCTGATCACAAAAAGCACTACTCGCCTACTAACGTATTCGGTTTCAGCTTATAGTGACCTGACTGATTGAGCGGCGGCCATCTCTAATGGTCTTAATGCCAACTGAACTTTGCAATTCCACCGCCACCTGTTTGGCACTAGGTTCGGGGTGCCTAATCCCCTGCCTAATGCCAGTGGTAATGCATCAACCCAGTTCAACTTTGTGTCCTGGCATATTTTATTAATCTTAGCTTTTAGAAGTCCGTTAAACCTACCCCCTGAGATTGGGGGTGGTACACACACCCAAATCTCTGCTTGTTTCTTAAGGCCTGCATTACTTGCCTCAAAACATGACCCACAAATGCTGGTCCGTTATCTGAGCTTATTGTTACAGGAATTCCGAACCTAGGAACTAGAAACTTCATTACTGCCCCTGCCCCTTGATCTTTAGAGGGCACTGCCTCTACCCATCTACTAAACCGATCAATGATTACCAACATGTATCTTTTCCCCCTTACCTTTTTCAATATGTCCACGTAATCCATTACCAAGTGTTTAAAAGGTCCTTCGGGTATCGGTATGTGCCCTATAGGGGCTGTCAAACCCTTCCTAATATTATTTCTTGCACATACTTCACATTGGCTTAGTTGGTAATCTACTGTATTCTGTAAATATGGAGACCAAAACCCTCCTCTTTTGACTGAGCGCATCACTGAATCGGCGAAATTGACATTCAAGAGCTACAGCCAGGCAGCAGACAGACGGTTTTAAACAATTGTCTGCAAGTTTCCCTGAGCTCGTGACTAGTTTCCACCCCAGTTCCCACATAATTGAGACTGTGTCTGTTCCAGGTAGAGAAAACCGTAGTCTATTGAAACTCAGTAGGGATTTTTGTGGGATTTTTTCTAATAATCTGATAAGGATCAACATGAACCATCCTAATGGAAATGCTAAACCTAATTTTGATAGAACTCTCCTTAAAATTGGGTTGCTAAATATAAGATCACTAGCTCCTAAAGCTGCCCTTGTGAACGAACTGATCACTGATTATAAACTTGACATTTTAAGTTTGACGGAGACTTGGCTTAGACCTGATGAGTACATAGCATTAAATGAATCTACCCCGGTTGGATACTCTGGTTGTCACAATCCTCGACAGTCAGGCAGAGGTGGTGGCGTGGCTGTTCTTTTTGACACTAGACTACGCCTTACTAAGACATCTATAAACATATTCTCTTCATTTGAAGTGCTTTCCCTGGGCTCCATACAGACTAATGTAGATAATAGATCTATATTTACTTCATCTTTTATACTAGTTACTATCTACAGACCCCCTGTATCCTATGCTGCTTTCCTCTCAAGAGTTTTCTGACTTTTTATCAAACCTAGCAGTTATGGCAGATAAAGTTGTGATTATAGGTGACTTTAATATTCATGTTGATAATGGAAATGATTCTCTAGTGAAGGCTTTTGCTTCTATTCTTGACTCCGTTGGTTTTGTCCAAAATGTGTCTGGGCCGACTCATTGTCATCAACATACACTGGACTTAGCTTTATCCTATGGTATTAGCATTAGCAATCTAGTTGTCTCTCCTCATAATCCTGTGCTCTCTGACGTTTGAAATTCATGCTACCACTGCTATTAGATCAAAACCAGTGTTCTACTTTAGTCGCTCCCTAAATTCCTCTACGATACCTAACTTTGTCAGCCTGTTCCAAGAATCATTTACTGTTAATCAAGATCCCACTAGTCTACAATCTATTGATCAGCTGACGGACAATCTAAATTACACCCTGCACAACACTCTTGATGTTGTTGTGTCTCTCAAAAAGAAAAAAACTAGCCAAAAGAAGCTTGCACCATGGTATACTGACCACACACGTGCTCTTAAACAAGCTTCTCGCAAGTTGGAACGGAAGTGGCGATCCACTAAATTAGAAGTATTTTATTCTGCCTGGAAAGACAGTCTGGTACAGTACAAATATGCTCTCTCCTCCGCAAAGTCAACCTATTTGTTTGATCTGATTGAGCATAATAAGAATAATCCAACATTTCTTTTTGATACAGTGGCCAAACTGACAAAGAACCAGACTGAAACCAATGCTAAGCCTCCGGCAGCCTATAATAGTAATGATTTCATGAACTTTTTCTCTGAGAAAATTAGAGATGAACTTACTAAAATGGCACCTTCTGCTGTAGCGGACACTGATCAGAAAGCACGGGCTTACCAGGACAGGGGTCCTATGGCTACTCTTTTTTAGTGCTCTGGAGTGGACAGAATTTTCTAAATCGGTTATGTCCTCCAAACCATCTACTTGCCAATTAGACCTGTCACCAATCCTAACTGATGATCCGCCCCTATCAGGACTGCTGATGATGTGGTGGGATGGTCTCTGAGTGCCCTCATGGCTGCGTGCTCCCTGTGCTACTCACCTAATTAGTTATGCTGCCCTAGATTACTTCTGCTGGTGCAAAAGTGTTATCACTCTACTCTTTCCCCTGATCCGGTGTGATATTTATCATAGTCATAATTCCACCTTTCCTCTTTTCTCCCTGGCTTCGTGGCACCTGCCCGGAGCTCACCTGCCCCAGAGTCAACCCCCCATCCCTGCCATGTGTTAGCCGGATGCCGCTGGCCCAGACCCTAGCTGCTGGTTCCATCCCCTGGCCTGCCCTGGTATCTGGAGGGATGAGGTCCACCTCACCCCTACAGTTAGAATGCCCTTCCGGTGGTCTGTTAAGCCTCATGAGCCTCAAAGACTATTTGTTTTGTTTTTCTCTGTAACCCACCATTTTCCAGGAGTTCATCTCGACCGCCTTTTAAGGGGTCAGGGAATAATTTTCCAGTCTCCCACATTTGTTCCAATGGTTTTCTGGTTTTTTGATTCCCTCTGGAAAATGCCAATTGTGAAGCGCTGTGTGACAACCTGTTTGTAAACGGCGCTATACAAAAATAAAAATTGATTGATTGATCACTTCCCCCCTTGCACAATGATCTATTCCATGTGCTTCACTGATTAGCAGATGCAATAAAGGAGTTGGTGCTATTAATAGCCCCTCTGTGTTTCTCCAAATTCCATCTTCCCCTTCCTTTGCCCCCCTTGCTGCTTGCTGCATATCTTTTACATCTTTCAATGTGGGATCAGGATGTATGTCTGCTTCCCCTGGGACAACTGGGGCAATAACTGCTGATTTGCATCCAGAACACGGACACCGTTTTGCCTCTAAGATCACCCACTCAACTCCCTTCTTTTCTATTATAGTGTATCCTGCATGGTTTCCTTCATGGTCCATATAACAGGAACCATCCACAAATAGAATTCTTTTTACCTCTTTTGTCAGTGGCTCTGCCTGCAAATCTTCCCTCAGCTTCATGAATTCTTTGCTTTCAGGGACACACTCATGTAGAATTACCTCGTGCGGTAGCGATATGTATTCTGCTGGATTTGTCACATCAGACCTCACTATCGTAATATCTGCATATACTGTCAACATCTGATAATTATGTATTCTTGCAGGAGTCAGTACAAATTTACCTTGATCTATCATTTCCACTACCTTGTGGTGAATGTATATTATCACTGGATACTCCATCGTTACTGTTGCAGCTTTCTCATAGGCCCACCAAATACCTGCTAAATCTTGATAGCAGGGTGGATAGCCTTGTTACCTCATCCAACTTGGTACTGTAATATGCTATAGGTTGTTTTTTCCTTCCCTTGCAGGTTTCCTGCATAAGTATTGCTGTTGCAAATCCTCCTGTTCTTATTGACACATAGAGTTAAAATGGTTTCTCGTAAGTGCAGGAGCCTGAGTCAGTTCCTTTTTAATATTTTCAAATGCTGTGTTTGCCTCTATATTCCATTGCATTTTATTTCTCAAATTGTCCTGTCCTGCTTCTTTCATCACTTTCCGTAGTGGATGTGTTTTCTCAGCATATCCCTCTATCCAATCAGAACTAAACCCTGTCATCCCCAAAAAAGTCATCATCTGTCCGACAGTTTCTGGCCTTGGTATTTTCACTATTGCTTCTACCTGTTGTTCTGCTATATTCTTGCACCCAAAAGAGATTTTCTTCCCCAGATATTCCACCTGGGTCTAACAGAACTGCAACCTTTTCCTGGACACTTTGTGCCCCCTTGGGCCAATCTTTCCATCAACTTTAGGCTATCTGTTTCACATTGTTCTCGAGAGTTTGAACACACTAAGAAATCATCCACATATTGGAGGACTGTACTTCCTACTTTAAGTCCCTTTAAATCTGCTCTTAGTACCTGATTGAAGATATGAGGGGAATGCTTGAACCCTTGTGGCATTCTATTATAAGTATACTGCTGATCTTTATAAGTAAATGCAAAGAGCTCCTGGCACTCTGCCGCCAGAGGCACACCAAAAAATGCTGAACACAGATCCACTACAGTGAACCATTTTGCTGTAGGAGGAATGTTGGTTAGCAGCATGTGAGGATTTAGTACTTCTACTGTCATATCTTGTACAGCATCATTTACTACTTGTAAATCATGTACCATTCTCCACTTTTCTTTATCTGCTTTTAAAACAGGTAGCAATGGTGTGTTACATGGACTTCTAGTGTTTCTTAGCACTCCTGCCTCTACTAGGCCCTCTATTGTGTCCCTGATGCCGTTTATTGCTTCCTGTTTTAAAGGATATTGTGGCCTGTACGGGCCTCTACATCCTGGTTTTAATTGTATTACTACTGGATTAGCAGATTTTACTCTTCCTACATCTGTGTCATGGCGTGACCATAGCTGTGCTGGTAGCAGGTTCAGCTTATTCTCAATCTGTTCTTGAATTTGCTGTTTTGACCCCACGATGGGGATTTTCACTTGTTTTGGTCTCCCCCTCATGTGGGTGTCAGTCATAATTTTTATCATTGTTTGATCCTCTGACATCCAAATTCTCAGATTGTCAGTGCGATAGCATGTCACATGAGGTGCTGCCTCCTTAACCCCGGCGTGATCAAATCAGTAACTGGTTCAAGACGCCGTAGCTTTAAAACGAAGTCACTTTGAGCATTGCCGTCAACTTTACTCAAAAGTGCTCTCTTGAAACCCCATGCTGGTTTTTTGAATGATGTTGAAAGACCAAGTAAAAACGGAGATATTATCATTTTAATTTGATATAAAAATTATATTTACACGTGCGTAAAAGCGCATACAGTATGTGGAGAAGTGAGGCGAGTTGAGCCTCGTGTGAGGCGAATGCTAAATGTACCACAGACCTTGCTTTTGTACGTCGAGGATGACGAACTTGAAGAAATTATTGGTAAGGAGTGATGCTGACGACAAAATTGACGACCCGTCTTTTGTCCTCGACAACGAGACAAAATAGCCCAAGACCTCTAATGGTTAAGTTCAAACCATTCGCTTACCCATTTATCATACATCACCTTTACCGGTCCGGTCAGCGAATCAGGGAGACACGACGCCTTACTCCCTTTGTTGTCCATCCTGTCCTCAAATGAACAAAGAAAAATTAAAACACCTTTTCTTTTTCCTTTTTGTCCAGGCTGTTGCCCTCAATCCTTATGCACACTTTCTATTCACTCAATTCATTCGCAATCACATTCGTTTTCCCTCATACCCATGAGAATCACTTAGACACTTCTCATAACAAACAGTTGCATAACAACAGGCTCACTATCACAGTGAGTCAACTTTTGCAGCTGTTTCCCTTAAATCTTCCCAATCACTCTCCTCTATGAATAAGCAGTCCACCAATTCCCTGTCTTTTGTTTTCTTCTATCACATATAAATTCTCACCATGTAAATCCCACTATGTAATTGTTGTATTCCCAAACTCATCACACGAAAACATATGAATATCCATTGAGGTCGTTTTGTGTATTTCCTATTGTTGTAATTCTTATTTTAAATTATTTTCCTTTTAAAAATGTAAATATATATATTTTTTTTTTTAAGTCCTTTATTGTGTTGACTCATCATAATTCCAAAGTTTTCAAACCTAGGAAACCTTTCATCAAATACTTGCCTCGAGAAGGCAGGTGTCACATAAATTTTACTCAGCCCAAATTCTCCTAAAAATTCCTCTAACGCTTTAGGCATCCAATTCACCCTGCTGAATTTAGGAAACAGTCCCACAAGCGGGGCTACTCCGTATTAATCTCGTGTCCTGCTTACCCTCACCTAACACAAATTTTCTAGAAAACAGTCTCACCCTTTATCTCTGTTCAGGATGGTGTTATCCACCACAGATCCCCGCAGGCTCGCTCTTAGGAGGCGGGGCTCACTTCCTCCTACGAGAATAGAAGGATAGAGCTTCCCTGAACCATCCTATGATGGCCCCCGTGCACGGTTGACCATTGGAGTTACTGCGGCTGATCAGCGGTGGATGTCACCATCACATCCTTTTCACCAAGAATTGGTATAGAAATTCTACTATTCAAAGGAAGTGAGACTATGATCTTAAGTTCAAAAGTTTTATTACTGTTTCGAAACAGGGAAGCAGGCTAACACTCTGCATAAAGAACATCAGAGTATCTAAATAATAATAATATATATATCTCTCTGAAGAGATCAAGGCAGCATATTTCTCTTACACTTGAGGTAACCATTGGCTTTTGGAATTTCACCCATTGGATTATGCCACAGTTTTTGGGCCATTTCCGTCTTTGCGCTTAACCTTTTCAAATTTCTCTGCCCCATACAGCCTGACCCCCCTTTGTGCACTCTCTCCTCTGCTCTTTCCTGCCCCCACTTCCTCTGGTTTCCTCTCCCCTGCTTTCTCTGCCAGCTGCATTTCTTCTATTGTTTTAACTTGTGTCTGGACCTGGCCCAGTTTCTCTTCCGACTCTCCTCTCGCCACCCCCCTTTCTGCAAATTTCTGCTCTTCCTTCCTCTCTGGTTGATATCTTTTTTCTGCTTTTTTATTCCTATTTACCCATTTCTCAGATTTTTTTGCTATATCTTTCCGTATCACTGGATATTGCTTCTCCAGTGTTTCCACTGGAGTATCCACTTTTGTGTTAGTTACCTCTTTCATATTTTATACAAATACTTTTATCCCCTTTTCTAATTGATCAGAAATTCGTTTTACCCCTTATGCTTTTAATGATTATATGATTCAGATTCTGGATGAATTTCCCAAGCTCCTCGTTGCTTGCCGTGATCACGTTGGTACTCCCACTCTACTTGATCACAGGTATATGACCCTCTCAATTCTTCCCCTCGCACTATTTCACATATAAATTCACACGTAAGGTGGTGTGGGTCTTCCCTACTTGGATTGCTAGTGTATCTCTCGGAGCGCGTCCTTTCAATAATTTTCCCTGTACTCTGATCTGTAGTTAAAATATGATATTTCATCCCTCTACACCTTTGGGAGCACACGGAACTACAGTACTTCTTTTATAATTTACTAAGATATTTTATTCCTTGCTCCAATTACCCCTCTCTTTTGCTGTGAATTTACACCATCAACTCTTTCCAACAATTCATGAATTAACATAATCAATTCACAAGCACAGAATGTATTATACACACCTGTCGGTAACTATGTCCCCTTTTTATATATATATATATATATGTATGGATTCTTTCTAGGGCAAATAAACTGTGTGTTATGCGTTGTTATTAAATACCAGGACTGGAACCTCGACAAGTTTATTTCAATATTTTCCACCATTCACACACACACAATCTTTATTCATGATACATTACAAGATGGTATAGTGCATTCACACACACACTTCACCACTCTTTCAGCCTAAACACCGCTGATTTTTAACCAGCCTATCTAATATTTTGCTATTTATGTATGTACACACCAACGCAGTACACCTTAAGTTCCACCTTACCCAGCTCCGCCCAACACCTGGACTCTTTCTTAATCTACCTACGTTCCCATACGCTTCATACCTTTCCCAGCACCGTTCAAAACCAGAACCCCTCTTTCACTCGCACCCGCCCCGCCCAATATGTCGGGTTTCCAGTTTCCAGTCGTGAACTCACACGTCCCCAGGGCTCCTGCTAAAGGAGACATTAAAATTCCTTCAGATTACCGGTTTTCCTCTTATCTGTTTCTTTAATTATTTCTCCAGATTCTTGGATCGGCAAGGTCACTGGTCACTGGTTTTACAGGACATGGCAGGGGAAAACAATCACTCCTTTAGCTATATCTATTAATTTTTTCCACAAGGCTTTACCAGCGATATAAAATTAACTCACTTACCTTGTGTCGTTTGTTTGACCGGTCTGGAGTGGTTCTGCTTCTCCTCCAGGCCCTCACCAGGACTGTTCCTCCCTTTTGGGTAGGTCAGGAACTTCGACCTCGTTCCGATCCTGTTTGTGACGCCAATTTTGACGTGGTTTCAGATCGACAATTTCTTCAAAGTCTTTGTGCAAAATTTCTTTAAAGTTATTAATAAAGAGGATGGAGGCTTTATTTTCCACAGTCAGAAAACAAAGGAGATGTCTCTCTGCGCAAAGGTAGTCTAAATCATTATATTTCCTATGACATCTTTTATACTCATGGATCAACCAATTTCATCTGATGCATATAATTGCCATTGGGACTACCTCCTCTTGGGTCTCACCATTGTTCTTCAATATTCCCAGTCAGACATTGAAAAAATAAGTCCTGTTTATTTCAATATCATGAAGGGTCAAGATGAGCTAAATGACATCCATCTCAAAAACTCCCCCCAAATCCTCATCCTTTGACATGTTACCATGGTTTCGCCATCCGGCCTTAGATTTTTTTTATTCTTTAAAACCATGGGAGTTCCTGCTGGCTTTGCAAAAATAACATATTCAGCACAAAACAGCTGTGTGAGACAGAGTGAAACAAATAATATGAAAAAAGAATATATATATATATATGTTACAATGGCCCTGCTAAAACGTATACATTCACTTATATTGGTTATAATGATTATAGTTATTTTACTGATATGTTATAATATCTTTTCTACTAATATGGTTATAATATATTTCACAATTCAATACATATCATCTTGATCTTTATAATGGCATGTTTAATATAATTTCCATCAGTATATGTATACTTGTTCAAAACTTCCTAAAAAAAAATGTTTCACTAACCTTTTCCTATCCTGTGTTACAGGGGTGGTATGCAACTGCTAACAATTATGTCTATTGCTGTATTACTGCACTGATCTCTTGCGTGAACAATGATTGATCATACCATGTATTAAGGCACATCTTAATATATCCCAAAGCGACTTACAGTAGTGAATGCATACATTTTCAGTATATGTGGTTCGAGTGGGAATTGAACCCACAACCTAAGCGTTGCCAACGCCATGCTCTACCTACTGAGCCACACAGAACGACATCTTGTAAGTCGCTCTGGGTAAGTGTCTGCTAAATGCTTAAAATGTAAAAAAAATAAAAAGTTAATGTCAAATGTAAATACATACACACATACACACACTTGTATGCAGAATGTTAACATGAGGGCACATCAGTCCACCTCAGAACATTACAAATTTAATGTAATGTAGGGTTGCCAGAACTTGCCACCTGTCTGGTTTTTAGCATCTGCCCTGTTGGAAATTATAAAGTCAAAAGCATCGTGTGTTCAAATAAATAAAATGTGATGAATCATAATATATGTGTATCGTATTTCAAACACTTAAAAAAAAAATTCAGAATCAGTTTATTTTGCAATATTATTGTTTGAATTAGACCACAGTATTTCCTGTATCAAATCAAATCAAATCAAATGTATTTGTATAGCGCTTTTCACAATTGAATTGTCACAAAACACTTAACAGAGGGGGAACCCAGGCCTAGACCCCCAAAAGCAAGCCTAAAGGCAACAGTGGCAAGGAAAAACTCCCTTGGTAGGGAGAAACCTTGGGAGGAACCAGACTAAAAGGGGGGGAGCCCATCCTCTTCTGGCCGGCACAGGGTATGTCCAAAAAAGACCATGTCAAGGTGACTCAGGGCTGAAAGACTTTGCCCCTCCTGAGTTAGGTAGTCAGCAGGGGGGCTAAACCACATGGAGAGGGCCCATGGGGGGTGAGGGTTGATGGGGGCAGCTCACACTTCTCACAGGATCTAGGGCTCGGGGACAGGTGCCCCCGAGGCAGAGAAGAGAACATGCAGTCAGAAAAAAAAAAGCAGTGCTATAGCCAGTAGCATTATGTAAGAGCAGGGGAGCAGAAGCATAGGAAATATACAGATAGCCCCGACAGGTGTAAGCTATGGCAGCATACCTATTAGGAGAGGGACAGAGAAAACACGCAGCCATGAGAGAGTTCCAAACCATCCACACCTGATCAAGGATAACCAGCATAACAGTGGTGGTAACACATTGAGGAGGTGACAGTATGGAAAGTTTCTCACTCCATAAGACACTAGGGCCCGGCCGTCTCCATCTCTCCACCTAGACTATGTTTGGCAGTAGGCTAGGCTGAAAAGATATGTTTTTAATCTACACTTAAAAACTGTGCGAATCCCTAACATGCCTTGGTAAACCGTTCCACAACAGAGGAGCTCTAAAAGAGAAGGCTCTACCACCAGCTGTGCTTTTCAAAATAAAAATAGATGGCCGGCTTCTTGTGAACGAAGCAGTCGTGTCGGCTTATAGGGGGCAATCATTTCGGTCAGATATAAAGGTGCAAGTCCGTTCACTGCTTTAAAAGTTGGCAACAGTACTTTATAATCAGCCCGATATTTAATAGGAAGCCAATGTAGTGATGCTAAAACTGTAATGTGCTCATACTTCTTGGATCTAGTCAAAATAGGAACACCAATAACAAGGACACCAATAGGGTGTGACTTTATTCTTGGAAAAGTTTTCCAATCAGAGAATCTAGCCAATAGCGGCAGGTGATGAAGTGTGACCTTCAAATAAGAAAGCTAGATACAGTAGCGAGCTAACTTTGTTCATCCAGAGGCACTGATACCTGACATGTATATATATATATATATACAGTAGGCTCAGTTGTATTCATACCCTTGATAAAGATGAACAAAATAGATTATATAAAATAAACTATATAAGCAATGAGGTATATTTTATGCTCAAAAATTTATGAAAATTCTATTCTTTAATAATAATGCATTGACACGAAGCACAATCAAACAGTTCAGAAATGATCCTTTTCAAGAATCAAGAATCACAAATATTCACACCCCTGTTATCAGTACTTTGTGGTTCCTCCCTTGGCCATTATAACAGCAAGTAGTCACCTTCTGTAGTGTCGTACGAGGTTATCTGTGGCCAAGGTGTAGCTTCCTGGCAGGGGGAACAAGGTTTTTGGACAAAAATGTCTTATTCCATCTATTTAAGAGCCCCAGGGCCTGTCGATGCTAAACAACCCCAAAGCATTAAAGATCCCCCACCGTGTTTCACCGTAGGCATGAGGTGCTTTTCAACATTACTTGCATTCTTTGGATGCCAAACATAACGCTCATGTGCATGTCCAAAAAGACACAAGACACGGTTCCAATTGTAGTTCAGATGTAGTTTGACTAATTCAAGATCCTTTTTTCGGCGAACTGTCTTCAAAAGAGGCTTCCTTCTTGTAACTCTGCCATAAGGCCATTGTAGGCATCGTTGAATGGTACCTTTAGACACCTTGTAACCCTAAGATGCCAGGTTGTTTTGGAGATCTTGAACTGTGCCCCTTGGACTTCTTTTTGCCTCTCGAACCATCTGTCTCACTACGCGTGGGGGCAAGATAGACTTGCATCCTCTACCTGGCAGGTTAGCCACTGTTCCAGTGGCCTTAAACTTCCTAATAATTGACACAACAGTGGAAAGCGGTATATTTTAACTTTTGAGTTTTTTTGTAGCCATCTCCTGATCTGTAGAGGTCAATAACCTTTTGTCTGATGCTTTCAGGGAGTTCTTTGCCTTTCACCATGATGATGGCTGACCACAGCATTTCATCTTTATCAAGGGTATGAATAATAACTGAGTTTACTGTGTGTATATATATATATATATATATATATATATACAGTGCATCCGGAAAGTATTCACATCGCTTCACTTTTTCCACATTTTGTTATGTTACAGCTTTATTCCAAAATTGATTAAATTCATTTTTTTGTCAGAATTCTACACACAATACCCCATAATGGCAAAGTGAAAAAAGTTTTTTAGAAATCTTTGCAAATGTATTAAAGTATTATAAGTATTCACGCCGTTTGCTATGACACTCAAAATTGAGCTCAGGTGCATCCTGTTTCCACTGATCATCCTTGAGATGTTTCTAGAACTTCATTGGAGTCCACCTGTGGTAAATTCAATTGATTGGACATGATTTGGAAAGGCACACACCTGTCTATGTAAGGTCCCACAGTTGACAGTGCATGTCAGAGTAAAAACCAAGCCATGAAGTCCTAGGAACTCTCCATAGATTATCCGGTCTGATGAGACACAAATTGAACTTTTTGGCCTGAATGCCAAATGCTACCATAAAGGTCTGATGATAGAAAGGTGCCAGAACACACAGTGGATCACAGCTTGCTACGTATGGGGCTGCTTAGCCACAGACCAGTCAGAGTGCCCGTGCTGACCCCTGTCCACCGTCGAAAGCGCCTACAATGGGCACGTGAGCATCAGAACTGGACCATGGAGCAATGGAAGAAGGTGGGCTGGTCTGATGAATCATGTTTTCTTTTACATCATGTGGATGGCCGAGGGGGACCTACACAATATTAGGCAGGTGGTTTTAATTTTGTGGCTGGTCGGTGTATATATACACTACTGGTCAAAAGATTTAGAACACCCCCATTTTCCAGTTTTTACTGAAATTTAAGCAGTTCAAGTCCAGTGAATAACCTGAAATGGTACAAAGGTAAGCGGTAAACTGCCAGAGGTTTTTAAAAAAAGGTTAGGTTACCAAAAACTGAAAAATAATGTTTATAATAATAAATATTCTGTGCTCCTGATATTGATAACTGATGCAATACTCCACTGAACTCTTAGAGTCATTGTTGGCCTCACAGTGGCTTCCCTCACAAGTTGTCTCCTTGTTTGGTCACTGAGTTTGGAGGCACAGCCTTTTCTAGGCAGGGTCTGGATGGTATGAGCCAGCTTCTTGATTATTGAGCCAACACTAGGATATTCAAACCCTTAGAATATTTTTGGATCCTTCTCCTAATCTGTGCCTTTTGATAACCAAATCTCTGGCTTCCTGAAAATGCTCATTGAGCTTCATTTTTGTGTCTTTCCTTGAAATTCACTACTTGACCAATGATCTGCACAAAGACGAGTGTTTTTACATTTTAAGAATTTAGCAGACGCTCTTATCCAGAGTGACTTACAAGACGTGCATTAATACATGGTAGGAACAATCATAGTTTGCAAAAGAGATCAGTGCAGTAATACAGCGATAGATATTGTTGTAGGCAGCTGCATACAATACCTGTAACACTGGGAAGGAAAAGTTTTTTTTATTTTTTTTATTATTATTATTTTTATATAAATGAGTAGTAAGCAGGGATACATATACAAGAAGTATTGAGCAAGTAGGCAGTGGTGAAGACAATTGGGTAGATGTACAGAATTCAGTTGTAGTGGAGTCTGAAAAGATGGGTTTTGAGTCTCTTGTGGAAGATCGCAAGTGATTCCCCAGTCCTGACCGATTGCGGAAGGTCGTTCCACCACCAAGTGGTCAGGACAGAGAAGAGGCGAGACCACGAGGAGCGGCTGTAGGGCGCCCAGGAGGGATGGGACAGTCAGTTTGCCAGAGGAGGCGGAGCAGAGGTCTCTGGCTGGGGTGTAGGTTGTGATGAGTGTCTGGAGGTAAGGAGGAGCAGTTCCTCTAGCCACTTGAAAAGCAAGCACCAGTGATTTTTTATCCTGAAATTAACTCTAAACCTTTTTGTAAATTACAAATAAAAAACAAACAATAATTGATTACCTAAGTATTCACCCCCTTACTAAATACTTGGTAGAAGCACCTTTTTACAGCAATTACAGCTATGAGTCTATTTGAGTAAGTCTCTACCAGCTATGTACATCTGGACATTCCAGTTTTTGCCCATAACTTGCTTGTGCTCCATCAGGTTGGATGGGGACTATTGTATATTGTATATTATACTGAACAGAAATTTTCAAATCTTTCCCCAGATTCTAAATGGGATTGAGGGAGGTCTGGGCTTTGACTGGGCCACTTCAGGACATAGATTTTTTTGTTATTATTTTTTACTGCCACTCCAATGTGACTTTTGCTGTATGCTTTGGGTCTTTGTCCTGCTGGAATATAAATCTTTTGCAGACTGCAGCAGGTTTTCCTCCCAAGAGTTGTCTACATCTTGCCCCATCCATTTGCCCTAGATCTATGTCAAACTGCCATCTAATTGTAGAATCTCATCAGCAGAGTGAAGCCCGGTCATTGGTTACTTACCATAGCAACCGGTGGTATTGGAGTAGTGGCATGCAGAAGATGGTCACCCTCTCTCCCTCTGCCTGTGTCCCGCAGGACTCTCACACCACAAGATGCGGCCAGACCGGCAGCAGCTTGACAACCTGCTGGACGCATCCAAGCTAGAAGGCCGCTCGCTCTGTAGAGGGGAGCGTGGTGGCCAGGCCCTCACACTAGGGGCCTATGACAAGAGTCACAGCCGCAAGAGGTCCCGGGAGCACTACCTGAATCGCACAGATGGTGAGCGGCCCTGCATGCCTTGCTGCTCTTTTGCATCAGCTAGTGTGTCTAAGTTTGGTAACAATGATAGAACAGCAATGGCAAACAAGTGCTGAAGCTGTGGGCTACTTTATAGCAGTGCTTAAAGAGCAGTCAGTCTCACAGGCTGGTTATCCATCTGTAATAGGTTTGGCCCTTCATTTGACTGTAATGTTGGTCTGTTCATCCTCTCCAGCCAACCCCAAACTCTTCATGGACATAGGCAGCCCCCGCTCATCCCTGGCTAGCCTGCACACATCCACCCACAGCCCCCTCATGAGACAGCTCTCAACCTCCTCAGAAAGCTCCACACCCCTTGGGCTCAACAGCCAGAGTGCCATCAGTACCCCGGTAAGCAGCTCATTCCTCTGCCTGCTGCTGTGGTGCATGTACCACAAACCCATCTCTGAACTTGGGAAGATGGGATTTGTATAATGCAATGCATTCTGAGAATATGCACCTTGCTCAGACTGTACAATGTATGCTATATAGCACACAGTTTACAAACCTCTCACAGCTTACACATGTAAAGGCAAGTGTCTTTTTCTCATGACTTGTGTTTTAACATGTTTAGAAATCAGGAGCTAAATCAGACACCAAGGAGACTAGTACAGCACCTGTCATACGGCACACGCCTGTGGCTCCACAGACCCGAGGCCCATGAGTGTGTATCAGAGAGGGAGGATGAGCACGTTTGACTGTTTGGTGTGTGCTTGTCTCTTCGTCCCTCAGCAGCCCATACGGAGACGGAGAGGAGAAAGCTCCTTTGACATCAATAACATTGTCATTCCCATGTCAGTGGCTGCCACCACTCGAGTAGAGAAGCTGCAGTACAAAGAGATCCTGACGCCAAGGTAAAGGCCCCAGTGCCAATTTCTGCCCTCACCTTCACCAATCAGAATTGGGATTAACCCCTTAGACAAATTGGGAGTACGCACAGCATGCCCCTATTCCACACCAGTCCATTTTCTTAAGGACTGACTCAACCTGATAACCATAGTCCATAGACATGAGAACTGATCCAGCTGCTAACCGATTTCAGAAATGGTATATAGAAATTATAGGAAAAATTGATTGAAAATAACAGGTGTGGCCACTGCAAGGAAAAATTTGTGTTTCTGTCATATTGTGTGTGTTTCCAATTTAATTCTGTTTATTGTAATGTATAAAGAGAGATCAGCAGGGATTTATTTCCTCCAATTGCAATTAAGTGGTAAGTGGTTCTGAGTTATTGAAGATCATCGGTTCTTCCAAGCTGACATGCCAGTGGATTTTTTTAAAGACAATGTTGTTCTGGTGGTTTTGTTTTCAGTTGGCGGGAAGCAGACATTTTTGCAAAGCCAATCACTGTGGAGGATGAAAGTGTTGAGGTATGGAGTTTATCCCCCTTCCCCCCCAATGGGAGAGATTTGATCAGGCTTTTTATTTTTTTCTGATCAGTTGAGGTTGCAGAGGTCTTATGCAAAAAAGCACAAGGGATGAATCGGCTCTGAAAAGCTTGGATTTTGCTTGTAATAATTCAGCTCTAGTGAACAAACTCCACCCATATCTCAAGGCCTTTACACAGTTTATGGTACATGAATTGTAGGGCAGCATCTTGCACAACCAAGGCACATAGGCTAAAAAGAGTGTAGCTGGCCAGCTTTTTTCCACTCTGGTTCAAGCTGTGTGCAGCCCTGTGTACAGCCATTGATGGCTGCATACTGACTGTCCTCCCTGGGTCTCTGTGTGCAGCTTGAGGATCTGACGGATGCTGCCTTCTCTCAACTGCACTTACCATGCGAGGAGCAGGAACGCTCGCGGTGGACTTGGATGGCCAGTGCTCCTGCCAAGAGAAGGGGCAGCAGGTAGCACTTCCCATGTGCAAGTCAGATCTCACTACAGACATATTTTTTCCAGTCCTTTGCCTCAGTTACGCTACTATTGCATGTTCACTTTTGGGAAATACAAAAGGGACACCGAGCAGTCTTGTTTATTTCCGTTGACTCTTTTTTGCTTCATGCCTCTGCAGGTCGTACAAGCCTGTGGATGGGCGGACGACTCCCTTACTGGGCAGCACCAACCCTTCCACCCCCCCACAACCCTCCCCTGACACGGCACACTTTCACACACTGCAGGACTATGGCCCTGTGCCCTCTCCCCCTAGCCCAGCCTGCCCCGACCTGCTCTCTAATCCCTATACACCTGGCTCCCGAGACTCCTACCGCCTGCACTCCAGCGAGGACACCCGCTGCTCCACGCCCGACTTTACCTTTGAGGAGGTGGTAAGCTCTAACAAAAAAACATGTTCCACTAGACATGAAAATTATCCCAATAGCTGGTATGGTTTCACACAACTGAAAAATATACAAACTAAACAGCACGAGTGTGCATGTCCATGCTAAGCTAGTTTATTCTGCTACTGTAGCAAGTAGCTACTGTCTGAGGTGCTATGCAGGCTCCAACCTATGTTGGTTTACAGATGGAAGGGAATGT
Organism: Aldrovandia affinis; assembly: GCA_029706075.1. Lineage (NCBI taxonomy): Eukaryota > Metazoa > Chordata > Actinopteri > Notacanthiformes > Halosauridae > Aldrovandia > Aldrovandia affinis. Next base: position 382,294 of record JAINUG010000292.1, on the reverse strand, counting down.
TGGGACAGTGAAGTTTGAATTAGCATTAGCCTGTGCATGATTAATTTACGATTTGGGAGAAGGCCCAGCGTAGGCCAGGTTCAGACTAATTTTCACGGTATGATAATCGTACTACTCAATATCACGGTTTTCGGTATATCACAAAAAATGTATATGCAGATGTATATACCATTTTAATTTAAAAATAAAACAAAAAATGTAACAATATAGTTCACTCCTTGTATGTATAATTGTATGTTTAAATCAATTTAAATCATTCAGTTTGCAAATTAAGAAACATTTTGCTTTATCGCGTTATCGGCTTATCGGATCTAGTACTATATTTAGCTACTCACATTTTCCATTGTGGCATAATGTGAAGGATGATGTTCACAGATGAACGAGTTCGCTTTTTGGGGGGATATCATTTGTCATTACAGACCGCCTCGGTATTGGAATCAACGTCGGAACATTGCAAGTTTTATAAGGGACTGCAAACTGAGATTTATGCCGTGTAGCTAGCTAGCTAATAACAGCTACCTACTATTTCATTCATTTTCATTTATATGACAGGGACAGTGAACATTGATAACATTTCTGTAAATGTGCCAGAGTTGGCCAAGGAGGCTAATTTTCATCTGTAGTCTCTGGGCAGGCAGCTACCAGATTTGGGAAATGCGAGGGAGCTGTCTGCACGTGCACAATGCAAATTGCAAAATGCAAGAACACCAAAGGGGTGGTGCGATTAAATTACATTAGCAGACACCCCAGGTCCAGTATTATATTATTTAATATGGGTTATTTAGACATTTTAGTAGGGTAACAGTTGAAATATTATTTTCACTGCACGAAAATAGCTTTTGCCACATAATGTACTATCCCTGTATTACGTTAAGTTTATGATAGTACTATTTCATATTTTAATATTGTGGTATATTGTCACACCCCTAGTTCAGACCCCCTTTTAATATTTTTGTTTTGGGTCACTTATTACCACAAGATGTCTTTTCAAGGTCGCCATTGATATGCTCCTCTCATGTTGAGAATCGGGATACCAAACATCGATAGGGCCTGGGGAAGACAGCTTGGTTTATACAGAAATATTGGTTAAGCTGATATTTGGAGAGATATAATATGCTCAGGCAAAGAAAATTGCTACCAGGTGGCAAGGCCAATCATACCATGTTGACCCCCGCTTACAGTCTGGTGGGCCATAATTATTTTCTCCCTGATCCATAATTTCCACCTCATTGGTAGAACCCTGAAATTGTGGTGTGTGACATGGACATGGTTTGGTGTGCTGATCTAATATGGACTACGCTGGCTGCCAAAGCTACATACCTTGGTGCCCTGATTTAATTTACAGTGTAATAAACCTGTCAATGATGGCACCATTCTTGTTTATGAGAATTTAGGTTAGGCTGGGCCACATTCTGTTTGCCTTCCCAGGATGGCCAAAATGCAGGTGAAAACCTGTAAACTATATAATATGAGTTGGATTGGGTTCTGTAATGAATCGCAGCCACAGTGCAGGTGCTCACATGGTGCTCCTCTTTCCTGGTACAGGTTCCCCAGACGGTGCCGCCGTGGGAGCGCAGGAGCTTCCCACTGGCACAGGACCCAGCCCTGGAGCCAGAGGAGCAGAGCAGCCCCAAGAGCGATCAGCCACGGCCGGGCACACCATGCATCCCTGCTAGCAAAACATTCTGCTCCAAGTCTGAGTCTGAGAGCGGACCAGCCTCACCCCTCCCCGATGACAGCAGCAAACAGAAGCCCCCCACTGCCTAGTGATGAATCGTGCAAAAGGACACTCCCCTCCCCCCAACCTACTGGCATTAAAGAAAAGAAAAACCTCAAAGCTACAATGAAAAAATATATATATATTAAACGGATTCCTGTTGTTTGATATTCAAACATCAGTCAAATTTTTCACAGTTTTTAGTGAACATACAGAATATAGAAACCTGTTTTTAAATTATTTTTTTGTCACAGGAAAAACAAATGTTAAATAAAGAAATTGAAAAACATTACAAACTATTACAAAACCAGGCTGAAGGCTAAGCAATGACAGACATGGGGCTCGGTGTAATTTCTAATGTTGGGTGTACACTTGTAGGGAACTATGTAGCAGATTTCTCAAATAGGGCTGGTCCATTGGGGTGTTTTCTTTTGATTAATTGATATCTGTGACCCCATGTGCGTTTAAAGTGGAGTTGAAATTAAACAAAATGGGAAAAGTGAGCCAACTTGATTTTGGCAGTTATATTGCGATGTTGTTTCCTTTTAAGAGAACATGCCTGCATTTATTTATATCATGTAGCTGTTCTGCATCATATTTTGGTTTCCATTGCATTGCAAGCATTTAATTGGTGGGCGGTGGCTTAATGGCTGGGGAGGGATATCGCTGTGCCCATATTGTCTCCAGTCCTGATGCACCAGCTGTAACCAGCTCGATATTATGCAATGTTTGCTTCGTCATTGAGCTGTCTGTTCTCTCAGCAGTTATTTGGTCAATAAAGTTACTATTTGTGTTGACCCTGGATATAGTCTGCTGAGACAGGCGTGCTCCCGTGTCTCCATCGGGGAGAGAGGAGGGGGGAATGTGCTGTGGAGGTGGGGATCTACTGTTGGGCACTTGTCTCACCAGGAACATTGTTCTATGCAGGAACAAGGGGCTGCAAAAGCACTGCCTATATGGAAGCACATGCTTCACTTTAATAAATGAATCAGCTGGGAAGTGAGACCTGCATTACTCTCCCACCCTCTTCTTCTGTAGTCTCTATCATGTAACGTAATGTGGGGAAGTGGGTAGAGAGGTGAGCCTCAATGGAGAATTCAGCCACATCACAGCATGATGTGGTAATATATTTTGTCAGTGCTAATTTAAAAATCTCACCATGGAGAGCAGGGCGCTCGTATATATACATATGTGCAAATGGTATTTTTTTGTAATATGGGTTTTCAAGGTATTTGTGGCCAGACTTGACAAAAACAAGGGATGTTCTCTCTAAAAGGAAGCCAACATTTAATGTGTAGCACCTAGCTTTGTACTGAAGGACACCTAGACCTCAGGTTTCAGAGTTTTAAGGGAAACTTTCCATCACTCCCATTATTCCTCAGCTCCAGCTGCTCTGGTGGTATCCATTATTTACTGCAATCGGTCTGATTGCAAGAGACTACTTTGCTGCACAATTATTTTCTTTTTGTCACCCTAGGCATTGTGTTAATGTCATTGATAAGCAGATTTTGAATTTGAAGCACTATTTCCATCAAGTTGCAAATTGCTATGCAATATGGATTTTTTTTGTTTTAGTATGTGTGTGTGTATATATATATGTGTATATATATATATATATATATATATATATATATATATATATATATTCATAGGTTATATTTTATGCCTCAGTTGATTTTCATTCAATCCTGTATTACTGTATTCTGTTTTTGTAGTTATGCAAGACAGGTTTCAATGTACCAGTTTTAATTCTTGCAGCAGTTAACAGAATCAATCGCAGAATTGTTTTGTATATAGTAACATTAAAACCATTCATGTTAAAAACCTTACCTGAGCACTGAAACTTGCTTGCTTGATAATTGAGTATTAAAAAATAACACTCAACTATAAGCCTGAAGTGTGAAAAAGAACATTTAGCTTTTTTTTTTGTTAGGTTTTAATTTATTTTTTATTTTTTATAGGCATCAAGGTCTGATGAACAGTCCACTGTCTCCATCTCAGCATTTTATTTTGTGTAAATAGTCATGAGATTGCATACAATCCATAGAGCATAACCTGTCTTGTATGAAAGTAATGTTTAATGTGTGAAATGGATCTTCTTCCTATTCAAAATCGATAAAGTGAGGGAAAAGGCTTTATGGTAATAAGTTTTGCTTTACACATTGCCTTAAACCAGCCAAAGCATCACAGTACCTGTATCTCTCACTGAATGCTTGTGATAACCCTGATGATCTGTGCAGACCCAGACTGACTAACCAGAGTCAAGGATGAATGAGACCCTCTGTACACATACCAGTTTCCCTTTAGTCATTTTATTATGGTAACCACTCATCTCATGTTCTGTCAGAATATCTAAGCTGACATGTCTAATCAGTGTTGGAAAATCTGAAATTGCATAATAGGTCAGTGTATGTACTCTGGTTGAAAAAACACGTTTACAGGAACAAATATCAATGTAAACCAGTTAATAAAACGCACAATAATGATATGGACAATCACAATTGCCAAGCTAGCCTGCAAAAAAAATAGCAGAAACTGAAAAAGAATTCAGACAAAATTGTTACACCTTTCCAAAACTCCCTATCGAGGTGAACGTTGAAAAGCAGAACAAACTCTTTCCACACTACTTTATCAATGTTTCATTTTTTTTGGACCAGAACATTACCTTCTCCTTGACCACACTACAACAAAGAACGATTCCAGATATTTTGTACATGTCCCAGTACTGCACAGACACAGCACACACATCCATTATTTTAATTCAGAATGCTGGTGTCTACCGCTGAATAAAACAAGATTACATGCAGATGAGTTTGTTGCATGCTGAAAATGTGTCTTCATTTCTAAGCCTCTTTCTGCATTGATTAATTATTTAATTGGCAATAGTTTTAACAAGAGCCAGACAAACACACATACATACAGTTTGGATAATTCTATAGACACTATCTATACACCTTGTGTCTCCACCAAGAAGAAAAGTGGCCATTTGGGGTTTACTCACTCCCACTGCTGTCTGCTGTAGGTACATGGACTATCCTAATAAAGTACAGGATATACAATGAAAGTACTAGGGAAATACATCCATCCATCCATTATCTAAGCCGCTTATTCCTGGTCAGGGTCGCGGGGGGGGGCTGGAGCCTATCCCAGCATGCGTTCCGGGCGAGAGGCAGGAATACACCCTGGACAGGTCGCCAATCCATCGCAGGGCTCACTCACACACTCATACCTACGGGCAATTTAGACTCTCCAATTAGCCTAACGTGCATGTCTTTGGACTGTGGGAAGAGTACCCAGAGGAAACCCACGCGGACACGGGGAGAACATGCAAACTCCGCACAGAAAGGCCCCCGGCCTGGATTTGAACCCGAGACCTTGCTGTGAGGCGACAGCGCTATCCACTGCACCACCGTGCCGCCTAGGGAAATACAAGGAGCAACAAATACCGCAAACTTACTTTAGTACATGCAAGGAGCAAAGCTAATGAAGACCGCAATGTCAAACTGGGTAGTTCATGGTAGTAATTAACCATCACTGTAAGAGGTGATTCCCTCAAAGTTTATTTATTTTGTATTTTTTGCCTTGGACATACTCGAGAGAAACACTGTAACATTGTATTTTCTAGGAAATGTAATGGAAAGTGTTTCCCAAGTTGCCGTGTTACTCACGTTTACTAACTCACTCAGACCTGAACCCACTGTTACTGTGACCAAGGCAGATAAGCGCTCTCAGGTTATACTCAAAGCGAGTTTTCTTGGGCAATGGTATTGGTGGAGGTGTGATTGCAGCGAGAACTATGGGACAATTCTCAAATAAATTCATCCAGAGAGGACAGTCCTTCAGGACAACAATGGTCAACAACTATTTGGGTTCAGATCTGTCAATCATGTTCCACAGGATTGGACTGAATGTTGTCATTGACAAAAGGTTAGATCATCTATTCAGCATTCAGGTTTGGCAGTTTACACATTAGCTCATCATATCAACAAACAATATTTTCATTTTCTGACCAATACATACTTTTTTTTTCCTTGTTAGGATTATTTCAGTTCTGTATGACAGTTTTTCATTTTACCATATAGGTTTTGTTAAAGAAAGTTATTTAATAGGCTAGTCTTTTTTTGTCATTGGTTCTGATATCTCAGAAAGTTGGTCAATTTTGTCAAAATAGTGAGAAATCTTCAAAACAAAACTGAAAGAAACAGCATTTGCAGAGGAGTGCTGGTATAAAAATAGGACTGCCAGCAGGCACATTTCAAATCAAATTTCCACACCAGATACGTCTCACATCCACAAATACATCAGAATATGATATGCAGCACGAGCTGGGTCATATGCCTGAAGTGTTTTTTGTATCTTTTTTCTTTTACAGAGTAACTAGCTACTTCATTCCAGTATAAGGGTCAAAGACATGACATGCATATTTTTGTGTCCGAGTTCATTATTTCCATTTAAAAATAAATTAATCAATTCAAGTCATATATGATTTTATTATGTAAAACATGTTTAGTTTGAATCAATTTTCAGTACATTCAAATAATATATATTACTTTGTGTTTTGGCATCTCAAACCCCCAAAATGTCAGGTGGCGCAACCGTCCGAGCAAAGGAACAGATTAAGAAAACTGTAAAAAGTGGTATTTTAATAATAATAAATTCAATATAAAATACTGTGGCATGATTTTATGTTTGAAACCTTTCAAATAAACACAATTTTACAAATAACAATAGTTTTAAAGCTATTGAGATAATTGAGGAACTTTTGTCCGGAAATTTGTGCTTTTCAAATGTCAGGGTGGCACAACCGTAAACATGGGAGTTTTATTTTGAAGTCAAGAGGCTATTGCATCAGCCAGATGTTGCATCATCCAGAGGACCCTATCTGACATCCATGGCTGACTGAAAAGGTTTGCGGAGCTCTCTCAAATATTGATAAAAATAGCTACGTTCACCTCATAGGTAGGATGGTACACTTTCCATGTCAGGTGGTACAACCAATGTAAAACTAGGAAAATGTTATTTTATCATAAAACTACTTATTCTATGTTTAAATGATTTGTATGCTATTGCTAGCATAGGTCAAAGCTAATGCAGGTGTCCAAGTAGAAGCCTGTTTAATTTTAAATCAGTTGCAAAAGTCAGGTGGCGCAACCTGTAAGTCAGGTGGCAAACCGTAAGTAATGCCACTATATGAAATAAATAATGTTATTTAAAGCTTCAAGATGCTCTAAAATGTTTATTCGTTTCAAGTTAAATATGTTATACACGTTGGATGTTAAAAATACTAAATAACTGACCCTTAGAATGCAGTAATCTTAAATTATTGTTAATATAATAATCAACCCCCAAAAAACAAATCTGTAAGGCACTATAGACACTCTAATAGATACTTGACCAAGATTTCACTTCAAATTAATAAATAATAAATAATAGGAAAATATAAATAATTTCACAAATATTTGGTTGCGCCACCTGACATTTTTTGGTCAGTCAATTTAAAAATACAGTCAAAAAATGAATTTAAACACATTGAAATGTTATTTAACAAATGAGGCTTGTTTAAGCACATTGTCACAGATTCAAAAATATGCATTTTATCTATTTTGAACAAACTTTTTTAAAATAACTTTTTAGAGGCCTTATTTGTCATTGACCCATAAGCAGTGCGTTGAAGAGCCCAAAGCAATGAAAGCATGTAGGGAGTGGGTAGGTACGGTTACAATTAATGCAGTTGTCTTATCTTTTATAGCTTATAGTGCATGCATAGAGGTCATTAACCCATTCAGACCTAAAATGCCTGCTAAAAACGCCTATTAAAACCTAAGCAATTATTCTACACAACCTCTTAAAACCTGAGGGTTTTCTGGAAAAAATTTATTAAAAAAAAGCCGACACCAACGTGCACTTCATTTCCCCCACGTCTATTTCAGCGAATCACAGCGCATTTCATTAATCGCAAAATCGAAGCGACCTAAACGTCACTCCAGGTCTTAATGGGTTAAGCAGGTAGGATTATGATCAATGAAAATTAAGAAATTCCAATGGATAATGATTTATTAGGATCATTTTTATTTTCAGGGATCATCATCACAATACTTTTTTTCTAGTTACAAAATGAGAGCTTTCCTCCATCAACTCCACTCTCCCTCCCTGTGCCGTTTTGTAGCAGATACTCTGTAACACTGGTGTGGTTTCATTCACTGTGAAAGTGATCCTCTACCATCCTGCACATCCTCAAAACAGTCACGTTAACCAGACAATTTAACGGCATAAAGGATTCAGAGGAATCCTTTCAAACCTTAAACCACAAAATACTAAAATTACGGGCTTACTGTGAAAGAGAAAAATAGTAACAAAAACTGCATTTGACTATATCATAGGTCATAGTCTTCCAATTAATTCTCATGTGAGAAGGATTACAGATGCAATCTATGGAATTTTTAACTCATAAAATAAATATATTGCTACTGAAGGTAAACCAGTACAGGAAACAAGTATTAATATGTTTGTTACATATCATTTTCCTCTTGTCCATGCAAATAATTCATTCAAACAGGCTTGGTAATAACTGGTATTCGTGACTCACTCAAATGCTGAATAAAAAGCCCCCCCCAACTCCTGGAAATGTGGTCCCTCTGGTTCGGAATAGCATGCACTGCTTGCACACATCACTCAAGATAACAGTTTCAACGCATTTAAAAAAATAATAATAATACAATCCAGACCCAGAGAATAACGTTTCACAAAAACCAAAACAATACAAATACTAAAAAATATAATACATAAACTCAGCGTTCCATCAATACCCCTAATGAACTACTGTATGTCTAATTTTGAACTCCATTGTCAGCTGATTTAAAAAGCAATGGGCCACATTAATTGATGTTCATTGGTCAATATTCTCCAACTTGTTGAGCACAGCATGAATAAACCTCCCAAATGTGTCTGAATTATTCTCAAAAACAGCATGAAAAGTATTAACTGATATCCCCTATGAATTCATTTGAAATGTGAAGGCAGAAACCAAAACCATATTGTGACATTTTGTATATTCAATATTACATGTGCCGATTGCTCAAAAATCCATCTCTGATTGATAAGGAAGTACAAGGATGTGGCATATAGGAATATGTAGGAATGTGGTTTTGCAGTGTCTGTGTTGTAAGCTATGTGCACAATGTTCGCTTGACCAATTCCTCCACACAAAAGTACTATAAGTACCAGCATAAGCCAGGCTGTGGATGGTTAAATAGTGTTTGATAAAAACCTTCCACAGTCATTTGAAGAGGCATATTGAGCATTCATAGGAACAGGTGGCAACATGGGTTTCTGGCAAAACATATATAATATATACATAAACCTGCCAGTAAGATGTTCTAAGCACACCTTCCTCTGAATTTGCTGTAAACTGAAATCATTTGTATATCAGTTTGCAAAGTTATTTGACTTTTTCACATTTTTTCCACACCAGAATTTCACTTTACTTTTCAGCAGAGTATGATACCACAGACCATCCACAACTGTCATGCTGCAGGGGCTGAACTGGATAACCCAGGTGTATACTCTTAATAAGAAATACAGTACTAGTACATATGTCAACACATACATTAAAAAAAACACTTTTCTTTCTTCTGCAGCTGAGGCTTTGAATTAAATTCCTGTGGCTGGCCTCTGTATTTCATCACTTTAGAGCAACAAAATGAGTTAGATCATTTCCACCAAGGTGGGATACTCTCATTTAATCATTTTTGACAATGCAGAATACTATGTTACTCAAAAGTGCCTGATATTTTTGGCACAGAACAAACGCCTTTTAAATGACATTTTTCACAGCAGGTTACAAAAACAACTGTAACAATAAAATAAGGCCCAAGCCACTACTAATGGGCATAAAGGTGTTTGAATTAATTGGCATTACTCTGTCCAGGTGTGTTAGATATGTATATAGGGGCACGGCTAGTTTAAATAACAAAAACATTCTACAAGGTCAATGCCTCCTAGTAGTTCCAAAGAGAATCAAACTAAATATCATTTATTTCATTTCAGAATTTTTTTCATTTTATTTCATTTTAATCTCTCTTTAGGCTCTAATTGTCATGCCCCAAAACCAATCAGCAAAAATATGGTAAAAGGCAGACTGCATTCCTAACAAAGTCAGAAAATCCTGCAGGAGACTTGTTTGAAAGGAAGGAGGAAAGGCAAGGTGACTTTTTGTTTTTTTTCTTATCACTGTGATTGTTCCCTGGTTGGGAATCCTGTTGGGAGCAGGGAATCATAAACCCTGCTTGGCGAGGGAGGCGGAGACCTGGTCAGCTAGCATGGAGAGCTGCGGCGTATCAGTCATGTTAAGGCTGCCAGAGGAGGACACATTGCTCAGGCGACGAGGTGAACCGTCCATGGAAACAGTTGGGGATTTATAGACAATCTCCGCTCCGTGGTCGGTACGGGCTTTCGCCTGTTCGCGGAAAGATATCTTGTGCGTCTCAATCTGTTGACAAAGGTGAGCAATGTAAATCACGTGGAAAAAGAAATAGCCAAGTTATTAACAATGAACCTAAAAAGCCTCTATTTTGGAGTACAGGTACTCCTCACTTAACGACGAGTTCCGTTCCTACGACTAGGTCATTAAGCGAATTGGTCGATAAGCGAGGAGCCGCCCCTTACCGATATTTCAAGCATACTGAACTGTTAGTGGGTTTGGGTAAACCGTCGTAAGATATTGTTTTAATGTCACATTTGCACCATTTCTAACATTTTTAGTATATTTTGAAATGTTTATACAATAGTGTACTGTATACTGTAATAAACAGAATAGAGGAAATCAGCTCTAATATACATTACTTAGGTTTGCATACTGTAAATAAAGGTAGGCCTAATCGTTTTTATTTATTCTGAATAAAGAAAAGGTCTAAAGGAAACTCCAACTTGATAACTTTGTTTTAATTTGCATAACTCTTACATAGGCCTATTACAGAACATAAAAATACAATCAGCGAAAATGTATAGACGAAATATGTAGTCTTGGAGATGGTGAACACTAGTGTAGTGAATACTGACCGACTGCCAGAACGAGACTGAAAGGGTGATGCGAGATGAGATGCTTGACGCCGAGACGCCGCGCTGCCTTTTCCACAACCAAAGTTATCGTACAGCGTACAATACCAACTGGTCGGAGAGCTGGTCGTAAATCCGCGCAGTCGTTAAACAGGTAGGTCGTTAAGTGAGGAGTACATCCATCCTAATCCTGGGGCCCAGATCGAGCTGTTGGATTAAGTTGCTAATTGACAGCTGACCTGGATCTCTTTATCCAGAACTAAGTCTTTTTTGTGATTAAGAGCAATATTTATTAAAAAAAGAAGAAGAAGCAAGCAACATAACATAATATCTTCCCATTCTATAAATGTGGCCTAATCTGTAGTTACATTTACTTTTATAAGCCCTAAAACAACGAATCCTTTCATTAGCCCAAATACGTCTCTTAACAACAAACTTCTTTGAAGTAGGACTTCCAGTACAGTACATACATCTTAAATAAATTAAGCCAACAAGTCAATAAATATGTGCAATGTGGTCAGTGTGAAGGCACCCTCTTGTGGTAAAGGTTTCTACCAACAAGAAATAAAATATACACTAAATACACACATTGACAAAGGGAAATCCCTGAAACATGGAATTTGTTATGCTTTGCAAGAAAATAATGTTAGATGTAAATTGGTTTACATTTGCTCCTTAATAATTTACAGGAATTATTTTATTGTATTGTGAAACTTAAAGTCCCCATAATCCAAAGTGCTTTTGCAGCAATTACAAAAAGCAGTGCCAGAAACACTACACCACATCTGACTTCAACCACCAAATATTGCCTTAAATATTGTATGAACCACTCGCTGCACATGAGGTGCAATGCCCAGCTTTTGTTCAACAAAATAGAAAACAAGAGCAATAGTGAGCTATGGAAGCAACAGCCAATCTAAAGACATCTTATGTAAGTTCAATATTCTTTGGTATATTTACTCGGAAATGCGCCCGGCAACTAAAGTGGCTGGTGGGCAAATCCCTTTTAAGGTTTGGGCATATACATATCTAAAGGCATTTTTACCTTAGCGGGTGTAATCCTATGTAATAAATATAAATTAAAACACTATTTCTTCACTATTCGTCTAATATTACTGACTTTCAGGTACACTTTAGCAGAGGTTTTGGACATTCTTGACAATGATTATCCCCAGCAGACTATCACAACTATCACAGTCATGCCAGAGTCTGAGAAAAATGCTCTTGACACAGACTGTGACAGTGATGGCTCTGACAATGACACAAGTGGTGATTGCAAACGCCTGCCATCAAGGTTGCTCAAGGGTCAAGGATCAACCCATGCCATTGAGGTTTTATTACCTTGAGTTCCAGGTACTGAGCCAAATATTGATGAAGTACTTACAGAGCCAGATATTGATGAGGTAAATACAGAGCCAGGTACTGATGCAGAATCTCATGTAACTGAAGAGAATGTGTCTACACAGTCAGAAGAGATAGTCCATGCTGCAGACAATGATGAATACTGTCCACCAACCAAAAAGAAGTGCACATTGCAAGCAACAAAGACCAGAAATTCACAGTACCAAAGGAGAAGTTTAGTGGTTGTCACATTCCTCCCTTTAAACCTAAAACAACGAACCCCATTGTAACCTCAAATGATCCTGCTGAGATTTTTCTCACATTTTACCCCAAATCTCTGTGCGATATTACCCTTGAAATGTTGAATATGTATGCCGCACAGAAAGGTAAAACCTCACTCAATCTGGGGGAAGATGAGCTGCTCATATTCTATGGCATACTTTTGACCTCTGGTTATAACTCTGTTCCGCGTCGACATTTTCTCTGGTCAGAAGATGAAGATCTCTCCAATGCCAGAATAAAAGCAGCCATGCGCAGAAACAGGTTCGATGACATCATGGCTTCTGTGCATGTGGTGGGCAACACCAAAAGTACAGATGACCCTTTCTTCAAGGTACGTCCAATTTTTGAGGAGTTCAACAAAATCAACAAAGCAGTGCCAATTGTTGAACATCTGTCTGTGGATGAGATGATGATCGAGTACTTCGGCAGACATGGATGCAAGCAGTTTATCAAGGGAAAGCCAATACGCTTTGGCTACAAGATATGGAGCCTTGCATCATCATCCGGCTTTGTCTATCAGATGGAGCCATATGCAGGGACCTACACACGACTGGCTGAAACTGGCCTGGGTCAAGGACCGAGTGTTGTTCTTGGCTTGGCTGAGAGAGCTAATGTCCCACCTGGATGCAGATTTTATCATGATAATCTTGAAGGAGAAAATATTCCCTCCACTGACAAAATTGAGTCTGACCAGGGCCTAGTAGCAGACCTGAACCCCAGGTGTCAGCCACGGGAATGCTTATGTACCTTTATCATTAGGCCTATACAGAGCCAGGCTGTGTGCAGGGAAACCCAGGACAGAAAGCATCTTTCTAGATCAAATGCTTTAGGAGTGCTAAACTATTATTTAGCCAAGAATAAATGTCAAAACATAGTAGACGATAAGTGACCACAGCTGGGTTTTGCATTCTAAGCAAGGCTGGGGGGGGTAGGAACTCAGCGGAAAGGGATCCAGCCTGAAGCTGCACCCTGGAGAGAGAGAGAGAGAAAGAGGGGGGCTTGAAGGATCAAAGTGTGGCAGAACCACGATTAGAGAAGTGATGAGTAAAGCACTTGGTACAATTCCAAGATGGGTAAAAGTCAGCTGAGAAGGGACCACCCCCAGGGGAGGGATGGAGAAAGGGGAATAACCATTTATGGGTAAAACCACCATTATTTCCGGGTAATTAATGTTATGCATAACTCAAAGACTAATTAAAGTGGCCAGAAAAACAAAACAATAAGGGAAACGAATGAAAGTGACCAATCATGTAACGATTAAGAGGAGTATATAAACTTTTTTGAAACAAAGGAATATTGGAGCAACTTGCAAGATGCTCTCAGCTTTGTGATTTCATCTGAAATAAAGTCTAAACTTTGAAAATCTTTTGCCTGGAAACCTCTTCTCTATTTTCTGGAAAAATTAGCAAAACGGGACTTAAAAAATAATTGGACTTCTGAAAACTTGAGCAAAACGAGACATAAAAAATAATTGGACTTCTGAAAAAATTGACAAAAAAAGAACTTAGACTAATTTTCCACAACAATCTCTTTACAAGTTTGTCATTGATTGATGAGATGTGCAAGAGGGGCTATGGAAGCTGTGGCACACTCCGTGAAAACCGTCTCTTTGGTGTTCCGCTGACACCAAAGATGGAACATAAAGAAACATACCAGGGCAATCCTACCCCAGCCAACATGCATTAGCCAGTATAACATGCATATGGGAGGTGTTGATTTACATGACCAATGTGTGGCAAGTTACAGGATCAGTATCCGATCCAAAAAGTGGTGGTGGCCAATCTACAGCTGGGCACTGAACAGTGCAATGTTCAACAGTTGGTACTATTATCGGTCAGTCTTGAAGGGAGAAGAAGACCTGCTGTGCTTTCAGAGACGAGTTGCCCAGAGTCTTCTGCAACGCCATGGGGAAAAGTCACGTGGGCATGGAAGGAGGTCAAGTTTTGCACTGCAGATAATTGATGCTGGGAGATTCGACAACATCAAGCACTGGCCAACAAAAACAGGGAGAAAGTACCAGAGGTGCTGAAAGTGTGGTGGGCGCACTTCTATTGCATGCGAGCAATGTGATGTTCCATTACACGTTGAATGTTTCAAGGATTTCCACACTCTAATGACCCAGTTGTTGACTTGTTGTAACAGTTTATGAATTTCTGAGTTTCTTTTATCACAGTACACAGTACATGAAAAACATGATCCGTTTAATTAAAATGGTAATGTTCTGTCTGTTTTCAGGACAAAATTGTTTAATATATTTGAATTATTTTTACCTGAAAGAAGATGAGTTGATATGAGTTGTGTTCCATAAAATTAGACGTTTTATGACTGGTATTCAGTTTATCCATGTTATTTGCAATGTTTTCTCGAGAACAGTTGGGCTCTTAAATGACTTCATATCATGTATTTGATAAGGTTTTCATTGGTAAAAGATGACACAATGTGCCTAAGACTCATTTTCACTCTAATTTTTCAACAAAATACACTATAACATAGGGGTTCTTACAAGGTATGTGCCCACCGGCCACTAAAGTGGCCGTACATTCGAATCATCATTGCTTGGGAAAAAAATAACAAACTGCACAACATGTTTATATGGAAGGTTGTTCAAATGATCATATATTAGAAATCTCTGGGAAAAATGTGGGCATTAATGGGTTAATATTAACCTGTTGAACACTATGGACTTTTAAAACGTTTTAAGTAAAAGTAGTGCTAAAAGTAATGTTGCATCACAGTTGTATTAAAAGTCTAATATTGTGTAGGTCCCCCTCGTGCCATCAAAACAGCTCTGACCCGTCGAGGCATGGACTCCACAAGACCTCTGAAGGTGTCCTGTGGTATCTGGCACCAAGACGTTAGCAGCAGATCCTTTAAGTTGCGAGGTGATGCCTCCATGTATCGGTTGTGGTTGGTCAAGATCGAGACCAACTAAATTTAAATAAAAGATGAGTAGTTGTTGGTAGAATTTGAATTGGCTCGTTGTGCACATAATTGAAATTAACAAGTGAGATAATTTAAAGGCAGATAATAATGTCAAAAGTTATGGAGTAAAAAGTATGTTTTTCCTTCAAATTTACTCAAGTAAAAGTAAAAGTACAGTCCACACAAAGAACAAATCCCTTACAAAACTCAAATTCGTGTAAGTAGCTACTTGTAGCCACATCCCACCTCTGGCTACAAATCAGGCAGTGGGCATACATAATAAAGGGCGGAGGCTTGGCCAACTCAAAGCTGGCTAATGCTGGTGGATTTGGTTTTGTATGCAGGATCAGATTTTTTAGCAGAGATGAGGACAAGGGAGTCAGTCCAAGAAGGGATTTGTAATATCTAATATTACCACATCACCAAAGTACCACTAATAGGTTGTAGAAAGTCTCTCTGGTTTCAATAAACTAAGGTGAGTGAACAGGAACATTTCTGAAAACACAGCTGCAATTTATTTGATCATTTTCCCATCACGCTCTTTGCTGGCTATGATATTTCACCTGCCACGTGCAACTACGGAACCAGCCACTAGACGTGGGTGGGCGAATCGCCTTCTTCGAGACGGACTCTGCTGAGCCATCGACTGTGAATCCAATGCCCACTGGGAAGCCTTCTGTACCCACGGCGAGCCCGTGCCAGCTTCCACCCTTCTCCCTGGGGTGGACAGCCAATCGCTGCCCCCTGAGCAGGACTCCCAGCCAGAAATGGGCTGGCACAGCCGGGGAATTGAACCCCAGCCGCAGTGGGCAACATGGACTCCAGGCAAGTGCCTTTACTGTTACGGGGCTCTGTAAATCTTACAAACCCCAATTCCAAAGAAGTTGTGATGTTGTATAAAACGTAAAAATAAAACAGAATGTGATCATTTGCTAATCCTTTTTGGACATATTTTCAATTGAAAACAGTACAAAGACAATATATTTAATGGTTTACCTTATCAACTTAATAGATTTTTGTAAATATATGCTTATTCTGAATTTGATGCCAACAACACATTTCAAAACAATTGGGACAGAGGCAACAAAAGACTGGGAAAGTTGAGGAATGCTCAAAAAACACCTGTTTGGAATATTCCACAGGCAAACTGGTTAATTGGAAACAGGTGAGTGTCATGATTGGGTATAAAAGGAGCATCCCCGAAAGGCTCAGTCGTTCACAAGCAAGGATGGGGCGAGGTTCACCACTTTGTGAACAACTGCGTGGGCAAATAGTCCAACAGTTGAAGAACAACGTTTCTCAACATACAATTGCAAGGAATTTAGGGATTTCACCATCTACAGTCCATAATATCATCAAAAGATTCAGAGAATCCGGAGAAATCCGGAGAAATCTCTGCACGTAAGTTGGCCGAAAACCAACATTGAATGCCCATGACCTTCGATCCCTCAGGTGCCACTGCATAAAAAACCGACATCATTCTGTAAAGGATATTACCACATGGGCTCGGGAACACTTCGGAAAACCATTGTCAGTTAACACAGTTCGTCGCTACATCTACAAATGCAAGTTACAACTCTACCATGCAAAGCGAAAGCCATATATCAACAACACCCAGAAACGCCGCCGACTTCTCTGGGCCCGAGCTCATCTGAGATGGACTGACGCAAAGTGGAAAAGTGTGCTATGGTCTGACGAGTCCACATTCCAAATTGTTTTTGGAAATCATGGACGTCGTGTCCTCCGGGCTAAAGAGGAAAAGGACCATACAGATTGTTATCAGTGCAAAGTTCAAAAGCCAGCATCTGTGATGATATGGGGGTGTGTTGGTGCCCATGGCATGGGTAACTTGCACATTTGTGAAGGCACCATTCATGCTGAAAGGTACGTCCCTGCTTATTTCAGCAAGACAATGCCAAGCCACATTCTGTTACAACAGCGTGGCTTCATAGTAAACGTGTGTGGGTACTAGACTGGCCTGCCTGCAGTCCAGACCTGTCTCCCATTGAAAATGTGTGATGCATTATGAAGTGCAAAATATGACAACGGAGACCCTGGACTGTTGAGCAACTGAAGTCATATATCGAGCAAGAAACAATTCTGCCTACAAAACTTCAACAATTAGTGTCCTCAGTTCCCAGACGCTTACTGAGTGTTGTTAAAAGGAAAGGTAATGTAACAGAGTGGTAAACATGCCCCTGTCCCAGCTTTTTTGGAACGTGTTGCAGGCATCAAATTCAAAATGAGTGAATATTTGCAAAAAAACAATAAAGTTTATCAATCAATCAATCTTTATTTTTGTATAGCGCCATTTACAAACAGGTTGTCACACAGCGCTTCACAATTGGCATTTTCCAGAGGGAATCAAAAAACCAGAAAACCATTGGAGCCAATGTGGGAGACTGGAAAATTATTCCCTGACCCCTTAAAACGCGGTCGAGATGAACTCCTGGAAAATGGTGGGATACAGAGAAAAACAACACAAATAGTCCTTGGGGCTCATGAGGCTTAAGAGAGCACCGGAAGGGCATTCTAAGTGTAGGAGTGGGGTGGACCTCATCCCTCCAGATACCAGGGCAGGGCGGGATGGAACCAGCAGCTAGGCTCTGGGCCAGCGGCATCCGGCTAACACATGGCAGGGGTGGGGGATTGACTCTGGGGCAGGTGAGCTCCGGGCAGATGCCACGAAGCCGGGGAGAAAAGAGGAAAGGTGCAATTATGACTATGATAAATATCACAGGATCAGGGGAAAGAGTAGTGATAACACTTTTGCACCAGCAGAAGTAATCTAGGGCAGCATAACTAATTAGGTGAGTGGCACAGGGAGCATGCAGCCATGAGGGCACTCAGAGACCATCCCACCACATCATCAGCAGTCAGCAGACAGATTTATCAGTTTGAACATTAAATATCTTGTCTTTGTAGTGTATTCAATTGAATATAGGTCGAAAAGGATTAGCAAATTATTGTATTGTGTTTTTATTTGTTTTATACAATGTCCCAACTTCTTTGGAATTGGGGTTTGTACTTTAAATGGAAAATATACTTATTAGGAAAGATATACCAATGTTGGATATACTTGTTAAATGTATATATGGCTAATGTAATTATTCACAGGAAAAGATCTGTGACTATCATTACCACGCTGTGAAAGACTCAGTATGCGGTTGTGTAGCCTATATAATTGCATGGTTCTTATTACTGTAGATGTTAACATAGCTGTTATATCATTGTAAACGAATACACTGAGATATTGAGAAACTGGCCTTTAAGCATGTTGCATGTTGCATTTTGCAATAGCTACAATTTTGGTTTACTAAGCAAGATTCAAGAGCTGTGGCAGGAAAGCATTGCTTGAAAGTTGGAAAGTCGTTTTAGCCATCAAAGAATTCTTTAAATTGGCTTTTTAAAATATAAGATTTTTAAAATATAAAATCAATTGTATAATTGTTCAAAATATAGGTAAAATACCTTTACATGTTTACATTTACATTTTAAGATGACTTTCAAAAACAATTACTTTTTACACACAGCATAAATGATGCAATGTGCATGAACGTATGTGGTCCTGGTTAATTTAATTGATTAATTTCATTAAATCATTCTGTTTACTTACTTTCTTCTGTCCGCCCCCTGCCACATGACCGATGTTGCCAAGAGAGCCAACCTTTGACTGGACCTTGAAATCCAACTTCTCAGATTTGATCTCAACATTTCCCCCACCTAGTGACAGAAGAAGAAAAGGAAAAAGAGTGAGCCATGTCAAAGCACAAGAATATGGTATAGCTGTTAACGTTCTAATTTCGCAGAATAAACTTAAAATATCAACTAGCGACTCAACGACTCAGAAACAGCAGAGCTTACTTGCTCTAGACTTAAGTTTAGATATGATGAGTTTGGATGCAGATAAATAATTTTTTGTCATCAAAAAATAAATCAATTGTAAATCAAGATTTCTGTATTGTACTTTCTTGGAATAACTTATCAATTCCAAAAAGGGTGACCCTAAATAGATGTAAACAGAAATAGAGAACAAAAGCAAAGTAACAGAAAGACAGATTTTAAAAAAATTACATTTAAAAATAGATATACAGTATAATTAGATCTTTTCCAGCTTGTTTTGCATCAAAAGCAGATAAATCCACAATCAGATTTTTTAGCAAAATTTAAATTGGTTCACCCAGAGCGAGACTCAGCCATTGCACTCAATTTCCCAAATGTGGGAATCTCGATTGCATAATTTCTGGTAGTGGGGGACTGCATTCATTCTCTGCCCTGATATTATGGTAAAAATGTCCTCTTTTGTTTCGTAGGTCCCTGTTCTGAATTGTACTGTGCGGTTGTGCAAATTTATTACGATATATATAGATAGTACATGGCTTTCTTAAAATCATGTTGACAGTTTGGAATGTGACCTTTTGCCATCGTTAGACATGTTGTCCAATGGTCCTGTTTTTGAACAAGGTAATTTACCTTTTTGACATCGTTAGACACGGTGTCCAATGGTGCCTAACTTCAGGGGAAAATGACATCTGTTTTTTTTGTTTAAACTCACCCCCCATTACGTGACGCATAGCGCTTAGACTAACGTTCAAAACAGTTGTAAAAAGCACAAAAGGGTCGATACGTACTACGTATCTTTAAAATTGAAACGAAATAGGGTTTTTGTTAGTTAACATACTGCTATCTTTAAAATAAAATAAAATAGCAACATACTATAGCCTACGTATCTTTACATTTTTTTACGAAAAACATACTCACATTAGCAAGCCAATGTCTAGTTGTTTTTTCTGCTGTAGAACCCCAACCAAAAGATAACCGAGCTAGATTGTTCCAACATTGAAAATCATTTTGCTGAGGGTTAACCATGATTTTTGTTAACAACATATCCTACTGCGGCGATACGTAGCGTATCTTTAAAATGTGTGTGTGTGTGTGTGTGTGTGCGCCAACGTATCCCCAATTGCTTTGTCACAACACTGGTTCTCCCCCCCCCGGTCCGTGGAAAAACGTTCTTGCATGAAACTGGTCTGGGAGTGCTGGTGGAAGGGAGTGCTGACGGTTCACGGATTACCGTTACGTGCCTCGCCCCAGGTGCTGGCAACCCACGCTACGCCACTGGGTCCCAGGCCCCTGCGGGGATCTCCCGAGCCGACCGCTTGCGGGGGGGTTCAAATTAACGTAACCCACTACAACCCTACAAACAGTGGAAATTACATCTTTTTTTTTTAACAAGGAAATATTTTTGAATTGTAAGACACAAACAGAGTAAAAGGTCCCTAAGCAAGCGCATAGGGTCGTCTGTTTTTGAAAAACATCATGTCTGGAGCGAGAAAAAGACTATTCGATACGCCGGGTAAGTAATCATTTCTACCATATGTCTAATGATTATTATTTTATATTGTTAACAAAAAACAGCTTTTAAGTTTGGGTTGGGTTTAGTTTTGAAACATGGCTTTTTTCATTTGATCTTTAAAGGGTGGCGATGCGCTCCTGTTAATAACCTGTGAAGAAACATGTTTTTTTTTAAACTCTTTTTTTTACACATTTGTATGTTTGTTTTATAAATCCCAAGCAATGTGCCGAAGCCGAAGGTAATAAAAACACGTTGTAACCGTATAATCTGATTAGCTCTTAGGATATTTTGTTTTAAAGTAATTCATGTCTTTTAATAATTTTTCAAGCGTTTTTCCAGCGTTTTCATCCCTAGAGGTGTCTGTGCCTGTGAGGTACGGGATAAGGACCCAGATGCAGACCAGGATCAGGCAAAAAGGAATGTTTTAATTAAGGCAGGGGTCAAAACCAGGAGTCAGATAATCAAAGGTACAAAAACACAAGGAGAGTAGTCAAAAAGGCAGTCCAAAAAGTCAAAACAGATAGGCAGATAGGCAAACAAAACAGAATCGCTAGGCAGGCTCGGGGTAGTCAACAGAAGGGGTGTCTCGGAAAATTCAATAAACTCTGGCTTCGGAAAAATAGGCTCAGGGAATAATGATCAACGTACTGACAAAGAGTGAACAAAAACACTGAACTAATATACAGGCAGGGAAGGGAAACACAATGGGAATCAGGTGTGACTGGGAGGAGAGAGAGGTAGGAACACAGGTGTAAACAATGGGAATCGTTAATCTAATAACGAGGGGAAACGCAAGACACGGACTGGGAAACATACAAACATATAGACAATAAACGACCTGGGAGATCAGGCAGACACGTGCATAGTTAAAGGGGAGGAACGCAAAGAGAGAAGCTGCGTGCGAATGAAAGGGAAAGTGAAAAGCTAATCAGGGATACGATAATGAGAGAGAATGAGCTAAAGTTAGAAGCGTGAGATAATTAGTGATTAGTAGTGTTAGTAACTTAATCTAAATCCCTAACGTTAGTAGATTAGTTGATTAGTAATATATACATCTAACTAATATATACAAAGTGCAATCTAGAAAGTAAGAAGGAAGAAAACGAGATAATAAGCGAAGACGGAAAAAACCTGAAATGTATAAACTCCCGAAGTGCATGACAAGACAAGGAGTGGATCTCGAAATAAACGGAACAAAGACAGACAGGGACCAGAACGTGACAGAACGATGAAAATGGAATACAGAATAAAGAATAATGAATAATGACTGAAGAAAAATAAACAAAGTACAAAAACCAACAGAACAGACACTCGGAACATAACAGTGCCTGTAACGAAAAAACCTAGAATACTCATCCAAGACGGTACGTACTTGTTTTAAAATGTTTTAGACATAAAATATGCTTGTTAGATAACATTATTCATTTTTTGTCTGACCTGTTTTTGGCTTTATTTTTATTTTCCAGGACAGGATTCCGCAGACTTTCAGCTGTTTGAACTCTGGAGGCCCCAAACAAGCCAGACATTTCACATAACGCTGTGGAAGTAATCAACGATTATATAGATTTTTCCCATCCACCGGGCAGGCTATCCGGCACTGAAATTCAAGTCTTAAACTCTTCAAGGATCGACAATTCTGTAGAATTAAATACAGAGTTAATAGAACTAGTCGATGCGGTAAACAACGATCTAAGACCCCTGAAATGAGACATGTGGTTAATCAAATTAATGATCTGTACACAACCCAAAATAACAATAGTTACACGTCACATAGCCCTCAACAGAACTCGATTTTTGAAGACATTGACGAGGGCATTTTAATTTATTTTTATTTAACCTTTATTTAACCTGAATAGTCTCATTGAGATTAAAAATCTATTTTACAAGAGCGTCCTGGCCAAGATAGGCAGCAGCACAATTACAATTACAAGTACAAGTTTACAGACAAAAGTAAATTAAAAAACAAACATATGACAATTAAAACAAGGGGAAATCACAGAACCATTCGTAATCATTCAAAACATCTGCAGCCAGATGTGCTGGATTCCATAACACTTAGAAGTGTTTTAAAAGCAACCAGTGAGACCAGCTCCTGCAGGTTCAGGTGGTTTTGTAGCTGATTCCAGGCGGAAGGAGCTGCATACCTGAATGCCCTTTTTCCCAGTTCAGTACAGACCCGAGGGACAGTTAGTATGAATAAGTCCTGGGAACGAAGACCATAACTGCCCATACGTTTTTGGCAGATGTACATCCGTAGGTAAGTTGGCAGTAGTCCAAGGATAGTCTTATAAATAAGGATATGCCAGTGGTTGAGTCTACGGGTGGACAGGGCAGACCATCCAACCCGAGCATCGATAAAGTACAGTGATGAGTAAGGGCTTTAAAATTTGTGATGAATCTCAGCACTCCATGGTAGACAGTATCCAGCGAGTGTAGGCATTGCGGGGATGCATGCATGCATATAACATCGCCATAGTCCAGCACAGACATAAAAGTGGCAGCAACCATCCTCTTTTTAGCCTTGAAGGAAAAACAAGCCTTGTTCCTAAAATAAAAACCCAGTTTCAACTTCAGTTGTTTAGCTAGTTGCTGAATGTGAGGCTTAAAAGAAAGAAAATAATCAATAAAATCCTAGGTACTTGTATTGAGATACAGACTCAATCTCGGAACCCTGAAAAGTGGCGATAGAAGGAGGGTTCAGTGGCTTGGATTTAACATTTGAAAACACAATAAGTTTAGTTTTGTCAGCGTTCAAAACAAGTTTTAAGTCACACAGGGTACTTTGTACAATATTAAAAGCAAGTTGTAGTTGACAAAGAGCCTGATGTAATGTAGACACAGAACAGTATATCACACTCATCGGCATACAAATGGAATTTTGCATTTGAGACATTTTTATGAAGACTGTTAATATATCAAATGAATAATAACAGTCCCAGGACTGAGCCCTGTGGCATGCCCTTGGATATAACAAGGGAGCTAGAGGCGATACCTTCTGCCTGCACGCAATGTGATCTGTCTGACAGATAACTTTCAAACCAACCGACAGCTTGTTCCGACAATCCTACACTGATAAGTCTTTGCATCAATATTGCATGATCCACAGTATCAAAAGCCTTAGATAGGTCAATGAAAAGGGCTGCACAATGTTGCTTGTTATCTAGGGATTCAATAATATCATTTACTACTTTTAAGGCCACTGTCGCTGTACTATGTTTTTTTCTAAAACCTGATTGAAAATCTAATAAAATATTTTTAGTAGATAAGAACTCCTTCAGTTGTTCACTCACAAGGGATTCCAGAACCTTTGCCAGGACAGACAATTTAGAGATTGGCCTATAGTTGTTCAGGACAGTAGGGTCACCCCCTTTTAGCAGGGGAAGAACAAAACCAGATTTCCATATGTGAGGAATTTTGTTTGAGTCCAGAGAAAGATTTAAAAGATGTGTCAGAGGTGGTGCAATAAAGCCAGCTGCTAGCTTTAAAAGGTAAGGCTCCAGGTTATCAGGACCTGCCGATTTTCTAGTATCTAAAAGTTTGAGGACTATACGCACCTCTGAAACTATAATTGGATTAAAACTAAAGGCTTGATCCACCGTGACATGACCATCGGAACAACCAGCAGAAGAAATTCCATGATCAATGTTGAGAGACTCGAACAAGGAGCCAGAGGCAATGAAGTGCTTATTAAAACAGCCAAGCATTTCAGCCTTATCAGAGATTTTATGTGAGTCCCTAACAATGCATGGGGGAAGCTCTGTGCTGTTTTTATTTCCATCTAGGAATTTAATAGTCTTCCAGAATTTAAATGGATTGCTTAGATTGATTGATGTTTCGGTGAGGAAGTGATCAGCTTTGGCTTTTCTAATGGCAACTGTAAATGCATTACGCAGACGCCTGACGTGCAGCCAGTCTGAGTCAAGACCTGTTCTCCTGGCCTTTGCCCATGCCATATTTCGCTCATGAAGTGAGCTGGATAACTCACTCGATAATAACTTGATCAAACTGCGCACATTCAAGTGGATAAAACCAAGACAAGACCTTGATTTAAAATCGGCAGGAGTGTTGAAACTAATAGCAGGAGCAGGGCCTGGGTTGGGCTGCACATTCCCTGAGATCAGCAGCAGCAAAACAATGAAACACCTCTGCTTATGTAGATTCGTGGGGGATTCTTTCTTAGTATTAGTTTCTAACGCAAAGTCACAAAGACAGTCCACTGAAGTGATACAATTGTCTTGTAGAACCATGACACACATCAGATGGGCCAAGTCCATAGAGTCAGGGGTAATGATTTTACATCGTGTGGACAGCCAGATGCGCACGTTCCACGGTGCAATGCAACCGGATTTGTGACTAGGAGGAGGCTTCCACCAATGCCGCACAAAGTTAATAAGGACAGAACAGCCAGGAGCAGCGACATGGTAGCCTGCGTTTCAGTCCTCACGTAACAGAAAGAATTCCGGGGGAATCCCTTGCGTGACGTCACACGTTTCAATCCTGCGTCTCAGGGAAATCCAGGGGAATCCGTTTCGTGACTTCACACATAAACAGGAAATCAAGCCCAGCAGAGCGACGCTGTGGATAAATGAAATTAAAAATCAGGGCCAGCCGGGATCTAAAGCGTTAAGAAAACAGGAGGCTATTTGAGCCAGGAATTTGTACTTCCCTTAATAAAGCGAAGTTTAGGGCCCATCAAAATCAGCGGCGAATCAGCACCGCTAGGAACAAGCCGACTTTGAACAGTGAAGCAACGCTGCGAATGAACGAATTAAAAATCAAGACCAGACTGGTCTTTAAAAGAACAGTAAGAAAACCCCAGTAACTTCTGAGAATGAATGAAAAGCACTTCCCTTTATCATGCGAAGTATGGGCCCATCAGTATCAAACGGCGAGTCAACACCACAGCAGCTCCGCAAGATGTACAGGCTCCACGGATCAAACCGAGGAGCAATCCAGGTAATCCAGAAACAGCGAGAATATAAACCACGCTTCACATTTAGGATCCACTATTAAATCGATCAACTCGCTAATTGACCGGTAAGTTATCAGAGACAACGGGTATCACTCAATCACACTAGAACAATCACTCAGACGTATAGACAGGTAGAGAGACAGGTAGAGACGTGCTGCCATCTTGGAATCACGTGACGATTGCAAAAGAATACACATTGACTTTGACGAAATTGATGCTACTATAGAGCACATTGACATTTCTGAACAGAAGGAGGAGGAGGAGGAGGATATCAATCTTTGTTTACTAGAAATGATTGATTAATTAAATAACGAGGATTCAACCACTGAAATGCGGCTAATACAATTATTGAGCAGCAGGACCCCGATCACTTGGAACCTATGGTAGAAACTGTAAATCAGGTGATGGATACTTCCATCTTTGACCATTTGGATAATGCACTAAAAAACTTACAACAAGGCGGTGATGCAAACCGGGGTTGCAACGAAGACCCACAACCAAACCAGGTTGCTCACAGGGAGCGCTTCAATAATATTGAAGTTAGACAGCACTTCAATTTTGCAAGGCTCGTGTTCCCATAAAACCTTAACTCTCAAATTGTAGGTCATTTTTAGATTTTCTATTTTGTTTAGGAAATGTTGATGCATCAAGCCAAATATAATTTTTGTTAGGGGGTTGACTGTGTTTTGGGCACCCATGGTAGAAACATCCGGCAAATTCATAAGCTGTGCGGCGTCCGGCAACCTCAGAGTAACCGTCAACGTAATAAGGACCTATTTTGGTTTCGCTGTGGTTGAGAGCATGCTGTATAGGAACCTTGGAGTTAGCTGACAAATATTCTAACCATTGAATGGATGCACTGGAGAAAGACTTGTACCGATTGTATTTCTCCGTTGATGTCATGGTTATGGTGTCTCTCTGCAAAAAAATTGTCCTGAACATTTTCATACATACAAAAGCAATAGTAAGACACTGCAGAGGATCAGGGCCTCCACAGCTCAACACCTCAGATCTAAACCTTAAACACGCTTCCCGTAAAATGACTACGTCGCTTTTACAGTACATGGCCATTTCATTTCTGAAGTCAAAAACCCCACCAGACACAGAATCATACCATTTTAAAAAAGCAGACCTTTCTTGCGGCATCATAGTATCAGCCCCATAGTACTGTGTCGCGGGGTAGGGACCTATGTAATGTTGGTTCTGTGTGGTGTTCCAAAAATGGGGGAAATACCCCTTCTTGGCATTTGTAAACCCCAAGGCCTTAGGCATAGCACTAAGCTTCATTGGTAAAAAACTGAGACTGTCAATGTACCTCTTAAATAGAGGGTGTGCACTTGTGACAACTTACCCCACCAGGGGGTAAGTTGTCACACTATGTCATAGTATGTGGGGTAAGTTGTCACATTGGATTATCAACAAATAAGAATACAACTAAATAATTGTGAATATAATTTTTAAACTTTCAAATTCAAAACCAAGTAAATTTCATTAAAGAACTCATTCATTAAAGAACAAATGAAAACAATCATGCTTAGTCTGAACAAAACAGACATGGTGTAATGCACAATGAAACTCTTCTAATCAGACTCATCTTCAGAGTCACAGTTCTGGCACAAATAAATTGCCTGGCCTGGGGTGCAAGCATCATGGGCCCACTTCTTGCATCTCACACATTGCACCCAAGTCTCTTTTGGGCAGCTGTTAGAAAATGGCTCCATGCAGACTAAGCAGAAGCACTCCTCTTCATCTGATGATGACTCGTCTATTTCTCTTTTTTTTTTGCCTTTTTGTTCTCCGCGGATCCAGATTTTGCACTTTGCTTCCCTTCCCCCAGAAACAGCCTGTTTTTAGATTGTGATTATTCCATTTGTAGTGCTTGCCTCACTGGTGTGTCTGTTAGAATTGCGGTTTTGTGCCGCTTTCTTCCATTATTAGTTTGTTTTCGGGGACCAGCTTTTGGAAATGGCCAGAGGTCCTCTGGAGTTGGTAGTCTGCTGCCAGCACTGGCATTGCTGGGTAAGAGTGAGCTGGCATGGGAACTGAACGGGTCTGCATCTGTGCTTGTGCCTGGCAGGGCAGGGTTGGTACTGGGGCCTGGCGGGGCAGGGCGATCCGTAACATAGGATGGTGCAAACTCTGTTTCCAAAAATACATCCCTGTTGTAAGGCTGTACCCCAGCTACCCTAAAGCCAGCCTGAATGTTCAAGGGGGTTGCAGCCACAGGATAAGCGATTGCCACAATCCCAGGAATGTCATAAATTGACATTGTTTTCCCAGGATTGTTCCTCATCCAGGCATCACACGCTGTGTTGATGTGCCTTTTTAGCGGCCCGTAGACAGACCTGTCTAAGGGTTGAAGCCGATGAGAGCAGTGGGGTGGGAATGACACCATAATTATGCCGTTTTCTTTGGCATAATTGAGTCCATCAATGGACATTCGTGGTTGTCCAAAAGGAGTAAACATGGTTTCTCCTTTGAGCATTTTGTATGCTCAATGAAATGTTTCAGGAAGTCAACAAAGTGCACATCTTTCATCCACCCCGAGGGATTTGCCGCTCCCTTGCTGCCAGGTGGTCCGTTGATTAAAAAATGGTCGCGGAACTTGACACGGGGAAATATGAAATATGGAGGTAGGGTGATATCAGCTAAATTGGGCCACTTTTTGGTTAATCGCTTGGGAAACTAAGAAAAAAGCAATGTATGACATTGAATTGTGTTTTTATGGTTAATACGGACTATTTTTAATATTTTTGTGTTGAATTGATGTAATAAAATAGAATTGTTCAGGCCCTACAGCTTTTGAAAACATCAACTGTCACATTTTTAGATGAGCAGTGTTCAGGTAAAATGGGCCGGCTGATCAGCTAAAATGAGCCACTCAAACTGTAAGGCGAAACAGAGTCTCATAAAATAATCGAATCATCTTTAATCTCAACACACTAAAACATTGCATTTAAATAACATTAAATGAACTCATGAAGAATAACATTAAAGCATTAAGAATTTATAAAGAATAACATTAAAATTCATTCATGAAGTACCAATTACTTTAGGAACTCATTTTGGAACATGAATGTGTCTGTGTGTGTGTGTGTGTGTGCGTGTGTGTGGTGTGTGTGTGCCTAACTATGCAGGCTTACACATGCATATCTGGAATTAAAAATACTCTCGGAACAACTGTAAAAAAAGTCATATTAAAACAGGAGACAAGGCTACTCTTTTAGACTGATGATCACAGTGTGTGTGTGTGTGTGTGTGTGTGTGTGTGTGTGTGTGTGTGTGTGTGTGTGTGTGTGTGACAGAGCGCTAGATAGTGAGAGCTAGCTCACGATGCGCCCTGGACCAGAGCTAACACACACATACATAATTAGAAGGGAAAATGTGAAAAGAGGCATGTAATATATACAATAATATAATATAATAATCTATTAATAGCCTACTTTTAATAAGAGGAACCATCAAAATATCTGCTAAAACTCAATTCAGAAGTTGGCTCATTTTGGCTGAAATGCATGGCTCAATTTACCTTAACACATTAAGGTCAATTGAGCCACTAACAAAAAATGCTTTTTTTATTTAAAAAATTGTTTTTTTGCAAACTATCAGCATTATATCTGATGGAGGCCATCAGAGCATGTAGTATACATAATCATTTATAGATGTACATTTGTTTTTTATTGATTTATCAACCTTATTATTGACAAGTACATTTTCATATGTCAGGCCACTCACCTTGAAGTTCTCCTGGGCAGTCTCGATGTGAGGCATTGCCCCGACCACCATAGCAACCATAGACCACTCAAATCAATTGTTACATGTCAAGTACAGTTGTGGCAACAGTTTAATATCATTTGCAGTCATTGGCTGTTAAAATGTAAAGAGCTGAGATGCTCAAACCTTAAATGGCTCATTTTACCTGATGGCCCAATTTAGCTGATATCACCCTATACTATTTCCTGTGGCTGAGACAGCACAGGCCAGTGTGACAAGCGTCCCCCTTTCAGCGGAGGTCAGTGACCCTACTTGTTTGAATCCGCGTCTGGCCACTACTTTGTCAGGTTTATGGACCGTGGTCACCCCAGTCCAAATTGATGTCTGTCTAGCACATTGGCTAAATTGTCGAAGAAGGCATTAACATTTTCTTGGTTGAAGCTACTAGCTCTGGCAAGGCTAGTTGCCTCAGGCTTTCTTAGCGACAGCATTGGGTGCCATTTTAAGAAGGCTGTAAACCACTCCGAGCTGGCCTTTTCTTTTTCTGCCCACATTGGTGTGAACTTCAGCTTGTGTGCCACAGCAAACTGGTAGGCAAGTCTCACTTGGCGACAGACCAAAATAAATGTCAACTGACCTAGCGATATAATGAACAAGCTGCATCTCCAAATCAGGTGGAAATACCTGCCGTGGCTTTCCATAGCCAACCACTGTTGTTGGCACGGCTGCCTGACTGACAATTTCTTTGCTGGTAACCTTTTCACAATACAGAGTCAGAGTACGGTAATTTATATTGAAATCCTTTGCTTTGCTTCTGATAGATTTTTTCTCTAACTTCACCTGCCTCACTGCCTTCAACATTATGTCAGGTGTGCTGCCATTCTCTGTCTTTCTTTTATAATTTCTCACCATCTTTCTTTCTTTCCTTCCTTCCTTCCTTCCTTTCTTCCTTCAATCCTTCTTTCCTTCAAAAACACATTTCAATTAACCTAATATCACAAAGCTTTTTGTGCATATTTTATGTGTCTATTTATACTGGGGCAAGTCGTCTCATGTGACAACTTGCCTCAAAGCCATTGAGACAACTTGCCCCAAACGGACATGTGGGCTAATGTTTGCTAAATTCCGAGGCTAGTTCAACATAGCACTGCAGCTAACGTATCAAGAGACACCTTATTGTCTCCTTTATTCAGTACACAAATATAATTTTGAACATTTATACCTAACACAGTTTTATTACATAAAGTAAAAGTGCCATTTTTTTTAACCTTTGAAGCTGAAAAATACGAAAACTGTGCTCACCTCTGATTAAAGCGACCGTTAGTCTGTGACGACTCGGATAAGGACCCAGACGCAGATCAGGATAAGGCAAAAGAGTAGTTTAATAGGAAGCAGGGATCAAAACCAGGAATCAGATAATCGAAGGTACAAAAACAAGGCAGAGAGTAGTCAAAAAAGGCAGTCCAAAAAGTCAAAACAGGTAGGCAGATAGGCAAACAAACAGAATCGCTAGGCAGGCTCGGGGTAGTCAACAGAAGGGGTGTCTCGGAAAATTAAATAAACTCTGGCTTTAAGAAAAATAGGCTCAGGGAATAAAGATCAACGTACTGACAAAGAGTGAACATAAACACTGAACTAATATACAGGCAGGGAAGGAAAACACAATGGGGATCAGGTGTGACTGGGAGGAGAGAGAGGTAGGAACCCAGGTGTAAACATTGGGAATCGTTAATCTAATAACGAGGGGAAACGCAAGACACGGACTGGGAAACATACAAACATATAGACAATAAACGACCTGGGAGATCAGGCAGACACGTGCATAGTTAAAGGGGAGGAACGCAAAGAGAGAAGCTGCGTGCGAATGAAAGGGAAAGTGAAAAGCTAACAGGGATACGGTAATAAGAGAGAATGACAGCGATAGTCAGAAGCGTGAGATAATTAGTGATTAGTAATGTTAGTAACTTAATCTAAATCCCTAACGTTAGTAGATTAGTTGGTTAGTACTATATACATCTAACTAATATATACAAAGTGCAATCTAGAAAATAAGAAGGAAGAAAACGAGATAATAAGCGAAGACGGCGAAAACCCGAAATGTTTAACTTCCCGAAGTGCATGACAAGACAAGGAGTGGATCTCGAAATAAACGGAACAAAGACAGACAGGGACCAGAACGTGACAGAACGGTGAAAATGCAAAACAGAATAAAGAATAATAAATAATGACTGATAACAAATAACCAAAGTACAAAAAACAACAGAACAGACACTCAGAACATAACATAGTCGAATACGAACTGAAGTTGATCATAGAACATGTTGCCACACAAAGTAGCTATTTGATTTTTGAGATAGCGCCCTGTGGTTGGAGGTATTAACAGTGTGAAAATTTACCCTTGTGACAATTTACTCCGCTCTCCCCTATATTGAACACCCTAAAAGCCCCTCAGATTTTTGATACCATAATAATGATTTTCCTGGAGGTATAGAAAATGGTTTTGGGGTGGGGGTTGTAAAAGCTTAGACATGCAAGCAGCAAAACAAAAATTGTTGCCCGGATTATAAAATATAAAGAGGTGTTTCATTTTACTAATTATTTTATCTAATAAAATACTGGACAACTTCCTGCGTGGGGCCCCGCCATTAGGATTACGTACAATCTGCACCACGAGCTCCAAGGTTTCATCTGTAAGTATATCAAAGTTACTCTGTACAACATTCTCAAGCATTGTGAGAAAAGCATCTACATTGACCTCACCCCTCGGTAAACGGACCGAAACATGATTAATCAATTAATCACTCCGTAATTCTAGCTGCAACAGATCATTTTCACCAGCTAGAGCTAGCTGTTTAAAAGAGTCTCCAGGGGTTCTAAAACTAAAGTATAAAATTCTGCATAACTTTCAACGGCGCAAAGCCATGCAAAATTGAAGTGCTGTCTAACTTCAATATTATCGAAGCGCTCCCTGTGAACAACCTGGTTTGGTTGTGGGTCTTTGTTGCGACCCGGGTTTGCATCACCGCCTTGTTGTAAGCAGGGTTGGGAGGGTTACTTTGTAAATGTAATTAGTGCCTGAATACTGATTATACAGCTCTGAAAGTAATCCGATACGAATACAGTTACATGTCTCAAAAAAGTAACGTATTCAGATTACTTTTAGAATACCTTTGGATTACTTACTTTTTCCATCACAGATGGGTATGTTTTGGGGTACAGGAGACATTGGGAAGCTGTTATATAGCCAAAGGTGGTGCTACTTAGTACTAAAAGGGTGCTCAAACTTTTGCACACACCATGTTCACTTTTTTATTTTATCAGTAATACATTTAAATAGTTATTATGCATTACACTTTGAAAAAGGATGTCATGTTCAACTTTCCACTGTGTTGAGGTCAGGTCAGCTTCTGTTCATTTAATAATAAATACTAATACATTTGAGATGTCAATTTAGCTAAATATATGCAACATTGTATCTGCATTTTTTGTTGTAGTCATCATCATTAACATGTTATGGAATTAGAATGGGCAGATAAAAAATTAATCATAATAAAATGCAAAGGGAAATTGAAAGGCAAGTTCTTTTACTGTTTTGATGGCTTATCATGAGCATAACTCAAACACAGCATCTGAAACAATGTAATAATTTTTGAAACTTTTTTGGCACTGGAATAACAGCGACTTGTAAGGGATATGGCTTAGAAAAGTGCCAGTGTTGGCGGGCTGTGTAGCGGCGAATGCTCGGCAGTGCATAACGTAATTGACGTATAGTAGGGTACAATTGGCTACCAAATTGGGAGAAAACTGGGAAAAATAAAAAGAATAAAATAAAATGTCATCGTTTCAACAATAAAGAAAGCAGTATAAAATTAGCAGAGCAGTTAATGCCATGCCTCAAACCGTAGGCTAAGGTCAGGTAACAGCAAATTACTGCAGAACTGTGTTCATTAAGCTGAAGGTTAGCTAACGTCGACTTACTCCAAGTGCTTTTTAAGATTCGAAGTCGAGTCCTTTGATGCCGACAGTATCTTTATTCCTGGAAGACACAAGGTACACTGGACCACATGTTCTTCTTTAAACCGGAAATTGTGTCGATAACGCCACAAACTAAAAGCTGACTTTTCTTCCATCTTGTCGCTATCAATGTTTGTCTGAGTGTGGGCGCGCGCTTTTTTTTAAACGCATTTTATTTAACGCAGTTTTTTGGTTCTGTGCAGCGGCTGTAGTTTTCGTGAGCTGTGTGATGATAATCATGTAGGCGTGATAATTTCATGCTGTAGCTTTAGTAATGAATATCAGCTCATTAATGTTTGTAAGGAAAACTTTCCACCAAGAATTCCAATAAGTATTCCAAAATGTATTCACTTCAGGTTTATTAAAGTAACTGTATTCAGATTACTCGTTTTTCAAATGTAACGCGAGCTGAATACAGTCCCGGCCAAAAGTTTTGTCGCATGAGTGGACAAAAGTGACAATTGCTAATTACCCAACTCTTAATTAGCTAATAAAGTTAGGAAACAACACAAATTAATCATAAGTGTCTAAAGTTTATTTAGATACCATCAAAACAAAAATGTCATAGATGCTTATAAGGTTTATTGCTTGATAATGATGAACAAGCCAGTTTCTACCTGGACAAAAGTCTTGTCGCAAATCAAATTATAATCAAGAAATTGTATCTTTCTCAAAAAGTAAATAAAATAACAAATGAAAAATCAGTCTAGTATTTCATCATGGACTATAAGTTAAGAAATTAATATCTTGTATGGGTTCCTTTGGCCTGCAGAACAGTTGCCATCCGGTTTGGCAGAGAGTCGTAGAGCTTGTTGATGAAGTCGTCGGGGGAATGACAGCGATAGTTAGAAGCGTGAGATAATTAGTGATTAGTAGTGTTAGTAACTTAATCTAAATCCCTAATGTTAGTAGATTAGTTGGTTAGTAGGCCTACTATATACATCTAACTAATATATACAAAGTGTAATTAGAAAGTAAGAAGGAAGTAAAACGAGATTAGAAACGAAGACGGAAAAACCGAAACATACAATTTCCCGAAGTGCATGACAGAACGAGAATGAAACATGACTGAAGAAAGATAAATAAACAAAGTGCAAAAACAAACCGAACAGACACTCAAAACATAACAATAAGATGGCTTTTATAGCCATAAAATAGTTATTGAGGGGTGGATTGATTCAGACGGAGCACTAGCCTACTGAAGGCCTAGGTGTGAAATGCACGGCCCGCCACTGGATTTTTGTATCCTGATTACGTAACGCCGTTACATGTATTCCGTTACAACCCAACCCTGGTTGTAAATTATTTAGCGCATTATCCAAATGGTCAAAGATGGAAGTATCCATCACCTGATTTACAGTTTCTACCATAGTGATCGGGGTCCTGCTGCTCAATAATTGTATTAGCCGCATTTCAGTGGTTGAATCTTCGTTATTTAATTAATCAATCATTTCTAGTAAACAAAGATTGATATCCTCCTCCTTCTGTACAGAAATGTCAATGTGCTCTATTGCAGCGTCAATTTTGTCAAAGTCAACGTGTATTATTTTGCTATGTTCTATGCCCTCGTCAATTTCTTCAAAAATCGAGTTCTGTTGAGGGCTATGTGACGCATAACTATTGTTATTTTGGGTTGTGTACGGATCATTAATTTGATTAACCACATGTCTCATTTCAGGGGTCTTAGATCATTGTTTAATGCATCGACTATCTCTATTAACCTCCTGAGACCTAAGATTTTTTTGGTATGCATTTTTAAATTCCCCGAGCTATTTGGAAATATTATGTCCCCATATGAGGACGCACGGTCTTAGGAGGTTAACTCTGGATTTAATTCTACAGAGTCAAAGCTGTCGTTGTGGGCTCTTTTAAAGGCCATTATTTTTTTACTTCACACCAAGCCAAAACCTTCTGAAAAGTATTAATGTTCCTTTGTAACTCACGAGTCAAGAGATGAATTATTTCCGAAGTTGGTGATCGTGAGAGCTCCGCTTCACGTACTGTAATTTCTGTGGGGAGCAGTCGTCGTCCCGCGGCCGGGTTAGTGTTCAATTGTGTTAGTCCAGGGCGAGTTACGTTGATCCTTGAAGAGTTTAAGACTTGAATTTCAGCGCCGGATAGCCTGCCCGGTGGATGGGAAAAATCTATATAATCGTTGATTACCAAAATTGCCAAACCTTTGTATTTTATGTCTAAAACATTTAAAAACAAGTAGCCTACGTACCGTCTTGGATGAATATTCTAGCTTTTTTCGTTACAGGCTTATTAGACACCTCTAGGGATGAAAACGCTGGAAAAAAGATAAAAAGACATGAATTACTTTAAAACAAAATATTGTGATGAATGGAGTCCTAAGAGCTCAGATTATACGGTTAAAACGTGTTTTTATTACCTTCAGCTATCTGTGAAGAGTTTGGGATTTATAAAACAAACATACAAATGGCCATTGAAAGTGGACACTTTGAGAAGTGCACAGCGTATGCACCAATAGCAAGTGAACTATGTGTAATCGGACAGCTGGTTCTACGCGGAACACGCATTGTGTTGCCACAGGCACTACAGGCACGAGCACTCTCACTGGCTCACGAAGGTCACTTAGGAATCGTAGGAACTAAGCAGCACCTCAGAAGTAAAGTCTGGTGGCCAGGCATGGACAAAGCAGCCGAGAGACATTGTAGGTCATGCCACGGGTGTCAAGTTGTTGCCCGCCCAGACGCACCCGAACCTTTGAGACCGACACCATTACCAGAGGGTCCCTGGCAAGACGTTGCCACTGATCTACTTGGACCTCTGCCGACAGGTCATTCAATTTTAGTCGTAGTGGACTACTACAGCCGATACTATGAATACGACGTGTTGACGTCCACGACTACAACCAAAGTGATAGACAGTCTAGAGTCAATCTTCAGCAGACATGGACTTCCTGTCACACTGAGGTCAGATCAGGATCCTCAGTTTAAGTCAGAAGAGTTCAGCAACTACTGCGAGAGCAATGGAATCAAACATGTGAAAACGACGCCAAGATGGGCGCAAGCCAACGGTGAGGTTGAGCGTCAAAACGCCTCACTGTTGAAGAGGATTCGGATCGCCGAGTCAGAAGGACTCGACTGGAAACGAGAACTCAGGAAATATGTCACCGTATACCGGAGCATTGATCACGCAACCACGGGAAAGAGCCCCGCGGAGTTGCTTTTCAACCGAAAGATGAGAGGGAAACTGCCAGACATC
This sequence comes from Aldrovandia affinis, assembly GCA_029706075.1. Lineage (NCBI taxonomy): Eukaryota > Metazoa > Chordata > Actinopteri > Notacanthiformes > Halosauridae > Aldrovandia > Aldrovandia affinis. The sequence continues at coordinate 345,694 of JAINUG010000292.1, read as the reverse complement.
TCAACAGCACAGGCTGACCTGGAAGTACGAGATCGAGATGCAGAGCAAAAAGGAAAGTCAAAGATCTACGCTGATGAACGCCGTGGAGCCAAGTACTCAGACGTGGACATCGGTGACACTGTCCTGGTGAAACAAGAAAAGACTGACAAACTCACAACACCATTCAACACAACGCCACACAAGGTGGTGGGCAAAGCAGGGAGCCAAGTTGTTGTTGAATCCCCAACGGGAGCAAGATATTCAAGAAACACTACATGGGTAAAGAAATACACCAGCGTCGTGAGACACCCGCTGAAGAGGAAACACCACAAGGTGCTGAGGACAGCACACCAAATGATGAGACACCAGTTGCTCAAGCCCCAGAGCAAAGCATCACCAATTCTGAAATCCCAGAGACACAAAGACCTCAAAGAGTGAAGAGATTGCCACAAAAGCTGGCTGACTTTGTGATTAAGTGAACTGAGAACTGAGTTATTGACAGAGTGGGAATGAGGGGGTAAAGTTCAATGTTTGAATTTAAGGTTGGGTAATACTGCAATTTGAGAGACTAGTTTAAAATCAGTTTTATTTAAAATGACTAGTTTGTAAGTCAATAATGGGTTAACAGAGGGTTAACATTTTTGTTCATACTAATAAGATAATATGCTGAAAGTGTGATTAGATATTTTATGTTTTGTGTTAAGCAGATGATTACAAAGTGATTGAAAATGCTTGAAGTTTATTTCCCAGGGAAGGAGGGATGTCATGTACTGAGAATTGGCACTAACGTGTATCCGTATGTATGTGACGTCACGGCTGTTCAGTTGTTCCCAGTAAAGCACCAAGAAAGCAGAGCTGAAGCGTGCGCGTGGTTTATTGATTTAATTCGTAATTTGCCTAATTAAGTATTAAGGTGAAAACAGAACAGAACAGGCGGGACAACTAATAACCCCGCATCCTGTGACCGGAGGGCGCCGGATTAGATGGCCGAAGCGCATCGGACAAATACCCCGGCGCCAGTCCGTGTAGGGCTTTAAAAGTTAAAAATAACATTTTAAAATCAATTCTAGCCTCAATAGGAAGCCAATGCAGAGTAAATAAAATAGGGGTAATGTGCTCAGTGCGTCTCGTTCTAGTGAGGATTCTGGCTGCCGCATTTTGAACGAGCTGGAGGCTCCTTAAAGCGTTTTTTGGGCAACCAGAATAGACAAAGTTGCAATAGTCCAACCTTGACGAAACAAAGGCGTGAATCAATTTTTCAGCATCTTGTTGTTTAATAAATTGTCGAACTTTTGCTATATTTTTAAGATGGAAAAATTATGTTTTCCTCACCTTGTTGATTTGGGACTTGAAACTTAAATCAGAGTCTATGATAACACCAAGACTTGTGACTTCAGGTTTGATCCAATAAGTCAATTTCCCCAGAGAACTAGGCAGCGTATTGCTCCGCAAGTTATTAAAAACTACTTCCCTTTTGTCTTTTGGGCCAAGTAATAAAACTTCAGTTTTGTCCTCATTAAGTTTTAAAAAGTTTTTACTCATCCATTGTTCTACGGAAGACAGACAGGCAGTCAAGGAGCACAAAGCAACTGAGTCATTTGGCTCCATTGCGATGTATAGTTGTGTGTCGTCAGCGTAACTGTGAAAGTCGACGTTATGATCTCTAATTATGTGACCTAACGGTAACTTGTACAATGAAAAGAGCAGAGGGCCAAGACAGCTTCCTTGTGCAACCCCAAAAGCCATGTCGTATATCTCTGTGTGAGCTCCGAGACTAACATAAAATTGTCTTGTGTGATATACATTCGAAACCAATTTAGAGCACAATCGGATAAACCAACCCAGTTTTCCAGTCGATTCAGTAGTATACCGTGATCAAGAGTATCAAAGGCAGCTCTCAAGTCCAGCAGAACAAGAACCGAGACCCTTCCGACGTCAGCACTAAGTCTGAGATCATTGATTATTTTGACCAGTGCCGCTGTCACGGCAATATCAGTCCGGGTGCCAATATGAGCCCTAGGTGATGTAATCCGGGTGAATATCAGTCCAGGGTGATGTCATCGGAATTTTGGACTGCAGTTGCTATGCCAACATGACGTGCTCACATTCCTGAGTGAGAAAACCCGAAAGAATGTGTCCGGGGTGTCCGGGTGATGTAATTTAGCTACGAATAAGATGTACAGCTAAGTTAGCTGCCTTGCTACGAACATAATATATGAAATATAATATATAATTATATTATAATTGTATAGCCAGCTAGCTACGGACAGAACAATATGCATTGTCTGTTCAGCTGCACAGTTAAGTTAGCTGCCTTGCTACGAACATAATATATGAATTATAATATAGAATTATAGGCTATTATAATGATATAACCAGCTAGCTACAGACATAATAGTATCCTTTGTCTGTTTAGCTGCACAGTTAAGTTAGCTGCCTTGCTACGAATATAATATATGAATTATAATATAGAATTATAGGCTATTATAATGATATAACCAGCTAGCTACGGACGTAATAGTATCCTTTGTCTGTTTAGCTGCACAGTTAAGTTAGCTGCCTTGCTACGAATATAATATATGAATTATAATATAGAATTATAGGCTATTATAATGATATAACCAGCTAGCTACGGACATAATAGTATCCTTTGTCTGGTCAGCTGCACAGTTAAGTTAGCTGCCTTGCTACGAACATAATATATGGATCGCCTGCTTAGATGGCTAGTGAAATACTTGCTAGTAAAATAAAAATCGTGATAACAGATAACCTTTATCATTTCCATTTTGTGCATCATTAATATGTCTGACAATACATGCCCGAATGGTTGTTATTTTTAAATTAAAATACTGAGCAAATTCATCGCATTTTTCGGCAGACGCCATACCGAGACGATCCGAAATTTGTACAGGGTTTAAAAGCTGGTCAATTGTTGAAAATAATACCCTGGAATTGCCATTGTTCTCTGCAATTATCCTTGAGAAATAGGCTTTTCTCTCAGAGCGAATGACATTATTATATGCAAACCTCCCTACCTCCCTACCTATTCAAACCTCCCCCAACCTCCCTCCCTCCCTCTTCCATCCCTTCTAACCTCCCCCAACCTCCCTCTCTCCCCCAACCTCCCCCTCCTCCCGCTGCTCCTAACCTCCGCAATTTTCCAAAGTTTTCCCTTTTTCTCTTACTCTCAGAATATGCTCCTTAAAAATGCTTGCGACTTTGTTCATGTTATGATGCTAAATGTTGTGTATCACCAGTTTAGATTTATCATAATAATAATATCATCAGTATGCCAGCCTCCAAGCTCGTTCAGCCGCTCTTCATACCCTTTTTTGGGCACGGATAGTAGCCTACTATTTATCCAAGGTGAAGTTTTCCTACATAACTTCGTTTTCGTCTTAATTGGAGCGACAGTGTTTAATGCACTTCTCACGTTATCATTAAAGGCATCGACCATTTCATCTAAAGAATGAAGTTCGTTACATAGATTAAGAGAGTTTACAAGCTCGGAGAATTTAGTTTCCGCTGTGGCGTCCAAGAACCTTTTCTGAATAGTACATTTTATTTTATTGCTCGGTGCATTTAAGAGAACATTAAAGAAAACACAGAAATGATCAGAGACAGTTATATCGGATACTGAGACATTTTCAATGCCTATCCCATAAGATATTACCAGATCAAGTGTGTTGCCTAATCTATGGGTAGCTTCTTTAACGTGTTGAATTAATCCTAGGTTGTCTAAGATATCCAGGAAGTCCATGGCCTTCAAGTCCGTACTACGGTTGATGTGAATATTCATGTCACCAGTAATGATTATTCTGTTATAACTCATGATGACAGTAGATAATAGCTCAGAGATTTCAGACAGGAATTCTGAGGATTGTTTTGGTGGTCTGTAAACTGTTAAGATAAGTATGTTTGACTCTGCTTTTAAGATGATGGCAAGATATTCGAAGGAAAGAAATGTACCTAAATCAATCTGGGTGCAGCCAAATTGGTCTGAAAAAATTACGGCTAAACCCCCGCTTCTTTTATTCTGTCTGATTGATTGAATAGACCCGTAGTTTGGGAGGCATGATTCAACAAGGGTTGCAGAGCCGTCGCTCCTCAGCCAAGTCTCGACAAGGAATAAAAAGTGCAATTTCTTCTCGGAAATAAAATCATTAATTAAAAAGCTCTTATTAGTAAGTGATCTGACATTAAAAAGTGGCATATTAATGTTCGTATTAGAGCGTGTGCTATTTTTGGGGCAGTTAAAACATGGAATTTTAATCAAGTTATTGACATTCAGTCCCCTCTGTGGTCTCTGCCCACATTTTGTACGTGCGGTAATCATGGAGGGAATAGTAGCAGGTTCAAGTTTATTATGCACGATAGAAGAGGCCTTTCGAGCAGATTCCTGCTCCCTAATTACATGGTGTTTTTGACGTGAATTTGGCACTGCTATAGATTTGGAATCCGAAAATTCCTGTGTATACTCCGCCCTGGTATCTTCCATCTGGGCAGTCTGTACCTCCCTATCCATAATACTAGTACTAATTTCCCTCCCTGCCCCCCCAGTCCCTAGTTTAAATATTCCTCCGCTACCCTAAGCATATGCTGGCCCAATGCATCTGTACCCCTCCGGTTCAAGTGTAACCCGTCCCGCTTGTACAGGTCACCCCTGTTCCAAAAGGAGTCCCAGTGCCCCATAAACCTGTACCCCTCTTTCCTGCATTAGGTTTGTAGCCACGTGTTAAATCTCCATATAAAATTCTGCTTGCCTTTGCTAGCACGTGGTACGGGCAGAATTCCAGAGAAGACCACCGTGGAGGTTCTGCCCCTTAACTTTGTTCCTAATTCTATACATTTGTCCTGCAGAACCTCAAACCTACCCTTACCTATGTCATTGGTTCCAACATGGACCATGACCACTGGATCCACCCCTGCTCTGGCCAGGAGCTTGTCCGCATGTTCCAGGAGATCTCCAACCTGAGCACCAGGCAGGCAACATGCCATGCGAGATTCCTTTTCCCGCGAACAGACTATACTGTCTACACCTCTAATGATTGAATCCCCCACTACAATTAACTCCCTTTTCCTGGGTGGCATGGCCGCCAGGGTGCCCTGGGGCTCATCAGTCCTCCCGCTCACAGAGGGCTGGGCCAGATCCTCTTCCTGCAAGGGCTGGAATCGGTTGGACACCACAATCTCTGGAGATGCCGCCCCTGCATGTGCGCGCCCTTTTCTACGCTGGCGCCCTACAGTCACCCAACTCTCTCCCTACCTGCTCTAGAGTCTCCCCCCTACCCCGCTTTTGCGTGCAGGCTAACTCTCTAAAGGGCGTACTAATTAGTTCCTGGAACTACAGATTCTGCAGGGCAGTCGAGACCAACAAGTTGGGCTTCGAGATCAAGGATCTTGCTCTCGAGATGCTTTACAAGCTGGCATCTGTCGCAGATGAAACACTCCTGGAAGCCTTCTTCCAGAAACGCAATCATTCTCACACTGCACTGCCGGTGGCCACATTTTCACCCCTGAATATACCTACTGCTCTCCCTACACTGAACGAATTACTGCCCAAACAGAGACACCAAGTCGATAAAAAATACTATACACCTCAGTTCCGAACACTCAGGTGCAGAAATGTCTAAATGGAAACAACACTTAAAGCGAATTTAAAAACTTTCGGTCCGGTTTGTGTAGCAAGAGCGCTGGTAGCAGCCAACTGAAATGGCTATACGCACTATGCTTGAAATACAACAATTTAATTTAAATTTAAGCCAACAAAAGCTAGTTAGCTATAGTATATTTCCCTACTCTTGGATTTGCTCCTGAGAGGGGGAAAAACCACAAAAAACCTTGCGTCTGCTAGGTGTAATACAAATCGGTAACTTTTTAACAAGCTTTCCGAAGCTAGACGGGGGGAAAAATGGAAAATTCCCTCTCTGTCCCCTAACGGCGACAAACGTTTACCTTAAGAGCAAATATTTTATCCCTTTACCTTTCTGATGATAAAACGCCGAACCCTAAGCAACAATACAAACACAATCCAAACACAATCCAAACGATATCCCGACAGCAACAAACCATCCGCTCAAACTCTCAGCATGTATGACGTAGCAATCCCGTCAGGCAAAGCGGCAAAGCCATATGGTAGAAATGATTACTTACCCGGCGTATGGAATAGTCTTTTCCTCTCTCCAGACATGTTTTTCATAAACGAATGACCCTATGTGCTTGCGTAGGGATCTTCTACTCTGTTTGTGTGCCTTACAATTCAAAAATATTACCTTGTTAAAAGAAAAACCCCACAGATGTCATTTCCACTGTTTGTAGGGGTTGTAGTGGGTTACATTTGTTTGAACCCCCCCCACTAGGGGTTGGCTGGGGAGACCCCCGCGGGGGCCTGGGACCCTCAGCAAAAGGTTGTGAGTTTAATAAAAACACAGATGTCATTTCCCCCTGAAATGGAGAATGCATTTATCCTTTGAAGACGGTAAATTACCATGTTCAAAAAACAAATTACCTCTTCGTAAGTGTCATACGAAAATTAATGGTGTTCAGACGCAATGTTGATACCTTCGTTGAACCCCCCTGGGAACCGCGATGTCAAAAGGTAGCTATTAGCCATTTCATGGCTTCGAAACAAGAAACCAGTGTTGTGACAAAGCAATTGGGGGTACGTTGGAGAGCACACACACACACACACACATTTTAAAGATACGCTACGTATGTTGTTAACAAAAATCATGGTTAGCCCTCAGAAAAAGGATTTTCAATGTTGTAACAATCTGCAGCTTGGTTATCTTTTGGTTGGGGTTTTACAGCAGAAAAAACAACTAGACATCGGCTTGCTAATGTGAGTTTATGTTTTTCGTTTACATTTTTAAAGATAGGCTACGTATAGTATGTTGCTATTTTATTTTATTTGAAAGATAGCAGTATGTTTAACAAAAACCCTATTTTGTTTCAATTTTAAAGATAGGTAGTACGTATAGACCAGGGGTGTCCAAACTACGGCCCGCGGGCCAACTGCGGCCCGCGGTCCATTTTTAATTGGCCCGCGGCCGCATTCCAATATAAGGAATATGGCCCGCGCATGAAACTTGCACTTGACTGAGTTGTAATTCTTAGTTTCACCACTAGTGGAGCCACCCGTATTCATTGAAAACTCCATGAAATAAACGAACTGCTCTCAGGTTTTTCGCGTAGCACCCCCCGTCGACAGAAATAAACGAAAAACTCCATGAAATAAACGAACTGGTCTCAGCTTTCTTCGTGTAGCAGGAACCCCGTCGACAGAAAATCCGAGGGCGCAATAATTATTTTCGCGTAGCATCCCCCAATAGTGGCCCAGCCTTTCGTATATTTTTCTGTATTTGGCCCTCAGTGGAAAAAGTTTGGACACCCCTGGTATAGACCCTTTTGTGATTTTTACAACTGTTTTGAACGTTAGAGTCTAAGCGCTATGCGTCGCGTAATGGGGGGTGAGTTTAAACCAAAAAAACTGATGTAATTTCCCCTTGAAGTTAGGCACCATTGGACACCATGTCTAACGATGTCAAAAAGGTCAATTACCTTGTTCAAAAACAGGACCATTGGACACCGTGTCGAACAATGTCAAAAGGTCACATTCCAAACTGTCAACATGATTTTAAGAAAGCCATGTAATATCTATATATATCTATATTACGTTGTGTCTTTTAAAGGATAAAATGCAGTAGTGGATATCTCGGTTTATGGTAACAAGAGTGTGCAACAAAACTTTGAATAACTGTACATAAAGCATAAGATATATATCGAGTTGGAAATCGCACTGTGATCTCAATCACAGCTTGTATGGTTTAGCGTTTTTTGCGTATTAACTCTTTATATATACCGTAGAAAGGATTTTTGCTACCTCTGTTATGTTTTGCCACGTTTGTTCTGCTAGTTTTTGTATTTTATTATTTTTCTCCATAGTCACTCATCATTCACGTCAGTTTCCCCGTCTGTCTGTGTTCCTTGTTTTTTGATATTCCACTCCTCGTCTTTCCTCGTGATTTCGACTTTACGGGTTTTCTGCCTTATTTTCCTATCTCGTTTACTTCCTTCTTTCTTTCTATCACTCTGTACATATTAGTTAGGTGTAAATAGTACTAACCAATGAATCTACTAACATTAGGGATTTAGATTACGTTACTAAAATTTACTAATTACTAATTATCTCACGTTTCTATCTGCTGCTATCATTCTCTCTCTCGTTGTCCTATCCATGTACGCTTCTCTCCTATCGCCTTGTCTGCACGCATTTTCTTTCTATGCACTCCTTCCCTTCTAACTGTGCACGTGTCTACCTGCTATTCCAGGTCGTTTATTTTCAGTGTGTCTATGTGCTTCCTAGTCTGTGTCTTTTGTCTCCCCTTGTTATTGTATTAGTGATCCTTATCATTTTCACCTGTGTTCTTTCCCTTTTCCCCTCCCAGTCACACCTGATTCCTATTGTGTCACCTTCCCCGCTTATATTTAAGTTCCTTGTTTGCTCTCAGTATTCGTCAGAACGTTGATCAATATTCACTGTGCCGATTGTGTGTAAGCCAGAGTTTGTTGTATTTTCCGAGACACCCCTTCTGTTTGACTACAAGTTTTTTGCCTTCTGATTTTGTTTGTTTGCCTTTCTGATTATTTGGTTTTCATTTTTGGACTGCCTTTTTGACTACTCTTTTGGATTTCGATTTTGTACTTTATCTACCTCTGACTATCGGCTTTTACGTTCCTTTACTGCTTATCCTGTTCTGCACCTGGGTCCTTGTCCGGACATCACAACCTCAGTTTTAATCATAATGACATAATAGTTGTCAACATATAGGTAACTGCCAAAATAAAAGAAACACTTGAGTAAATGAGGGTTCTGGTGGTTCTATTATGGTGTGGGGTACAATTTCCTGCCCTGTTTAGGTCCACTCAACCCCTTTGAGGGCAGGGTAAACACCAATAAACACAAAGCCATTCTGAGTGATCACCTTCATCCTAATTGTGAGGCATTTCTATCCTGATGGGAGTGCTCTCTTTCAGGATGACAATGCCTCATCCATGAGTTGTCACTGAATGGATTGACAAGCATGAAGACGATGTAAATCATATGCCATGGCCATCTCAGTCACCAGACACAACACAATTGAACACTTATGGGAGATTCTGGAGCGGTGCCTGAGACAGCATTTCCACCACCAACAACAAAATATTTCTTGTGGAAGAATGGTCTTGAATCCCTCCAATATACACTACTGGTCAAAAGTTTTAGAACACCCCCATTTTCCAGTTTTTACTGAAATTTAAGCAGTTCAAGTCCAGTGAATAACCTGACATGGTACAAAGGTAGACTGCCAGAGGTAAAAATAAATAAAATAATTAAGTTTAGGTTAGGTTGCTGTGGATCCATGACATTTCAGCCTTCAAAACCTCACCTTCAAATTTGATGAAACATTTTGATGTGACGTGGATTTTTCCCTGTTATCATGAATTTTTAATTATGTAACAAGAAAAAAATCTGGAAATGTAAAAAAACATTTTTGACAAATTTTTTGAGGCTTCTCTTGCTGCCTTGCAGTTTCTCTTGGTGGGGTGGGCGGATTAAAGCGGAGTGGGAATGGCCACTTCCGCTGAAAACCTGTACACGAGAACTACAAAAATATGCCCTGAAAGTAAGATTGTCCTTTTGAATGGGAATCAGTAAGATTTCCGCCAACCTTTTCACAAGTAAGCTATTTGCTCACAGCCTAAAGGAGCTTTGTTTGAATAGTCTTATAATGGCTATGCAGTTCAGAAAATATTCTGCTGAAAAGGCTAATTTGATGATCACTGAATGTTTGGTGATCCACCCTACACCCCAGCCAGACCCCTCCACTCTGCCTCCTCTGGCAAACTCGCTGTCCCATCCCTCTGGGTGCCTGGCAGCCACTCCTCTTCTCTGTCCTGACCCCTCGGTGGTGGAATGACTTTCTGCAATCAGCTAGGACCGCAGAATCACTTGTGATCTTCCGCAAGAGACTCAAAACCCACCTCTTCAGACTCCACTACCACTGAATTCTGTATATCTAGCTAATTGGCATCACCACTGCCCACTTGCTCAACACTATGTATCCCTGCTTACTCCTCATTAAAAATATATATATATATTGTCGTGGAAATTAAAACTCAGAGATCAGAGAGAATTCCTTTAAACAGTATTAAAGCTTTAATTACGAGCAGCTGCACGGAGACCCGTGTCACGCAGGACAGCGAACCTCCCGCCTTCAAATTCGAATGGATATTTATATCCAACACAACGGAAGGGGAGGGAACAATCACAAGGGGGAAGTAACAGGGCGTTAACTTACAGGTAAATGGAGCTATGGGCTAACATGAAGATATAACAGGTTGTTAGAACAGCCCTCCCAGGGTCTTAAACCAATGGGAAGGAGGTTTCCTGCCGTGGGAACGAACAACTGTTCCTTTGAAGTTGTGGCGCGAAAAGCCCTTTGTCTCTGACTTCTGTGGCGCTGCAGTTTGCAAACTGCAGCGTCATACTGAATTAATTAGTGTCTACCGTCCACCCCTGTGGATGTGGTCTAGCATCCCAACTCGATACAAATTTCTTCCTCCACAATCCCCCCTTTTGTGCTATTTTTTACAATCTGCACAAACTTTACCTTACATTTGTATAGACACTTCCTTACGTTGGTGCCTAGAGCTTTTGACCCTCATCTCTGGGGGATATGGTTTTGTATATAGAGCTGGAAATAGCCAATAGCTTTTGTGGGAGAGCTTCTTTTTTTTTCCCTATCCACCTATTTGAGGGAGACACTTAGAACTCAGTGTGAGGTTACCTGCTATCATGGGAGATTGCTACACCTCTCACATGGGGCTGAATTAGTTCGCTGTTCTAAACAGCCAGGCCCTCACAGGTCTACCCATTTTTGCCAATTGTATGTTTGCCTAACAAACATACTCAACAACCTGATCCATTTACAGCCTGTTTTACCTTCATGGCTAACATTAACAACATACATGATATATCTATAACATTAACAGTGTGCTATGGTGTGTGTATTCTTTGTTACTTCTTTTCTTGCAATCTTCACTGGAACCTCTAGGTCCAGATTCAGCGGCTTCATACTTTTTTCCTGGGAGGCGAGAGGTTATCTAGCACGTGCCCTCCTCAGTACTCAACTTCGACTTCCCTTTTGTCTGGGAAGGGATGGGCCACGCAGGCCAAGAAACAGGAACAAAACGGTGCTGCATCTGGAGGGGGCTTCCCTTCGTCATGTAGTGGTTCCAGGTGGGCTGGCTTTTGCACTTTACTGCTGGGTCCCAGTCGCTTGGCTTCGGGGAGTGCCGGGTTAAGTCATCCTGGCCGTCTGGAGTCATCCTGGCCGTCTGGGTCTCCTCCACCTGTTACTGTAGAACCCCTATGCAATTTGTTACCATCACACAATACCTTATTCTTGCATCATCCATCAGATGCATGCCCATGTCTCCGACCGGATAAAAGTGGTGATGCGTGCTGGTGCCGTGGGTGCCGAGTGGAATTCTGGTGGTGGAACTTGGTTAGGCTGCATTTCGTAATAAAATCTATGATTTCATTTATACCTTAAGGGGGGAGGATATGAGGCCTGTTTTGCTGGTGCTGGATTTTCCACATCGAATTGTTGACATGTGATACAATTTTCCCATGTCTGCTGTGCTAGCACGGTCATTTTGGTTTAAAATTTTTCCCAGTCCCAGTTTTTGTTACAGGCTGCCATCATTCCCCCTTTGCTCACATGCGTCACACTGTGATACATGCGAGCACAGTACAGCAATAGGCTGATTGGCGCAACCGGATGGCCAGTCCGGCAGCGCCACAAGCCATCTAAGTGAAGGTACCAATCATTGCCGGCCCATGTCCAATCTTTGATTGCGTCTAATATATATATTTTTTCTTTTCCAAATGTTTTTATTGGATTTTCACCAAAGCCCATCAGGGTAGGGCAAACATACTCCACACAGTAAAACAGCAAAATAAGACAGCCCTCCCCCCCCACCCCCTTGATTATCTGAAACAAGGCACAATGTCTAAAGTAGATAAATAGAAACAAAGAATAGAAAAAGAAAAAACTACTTCCATGGAGTCACGTGTTGTTTTTCATATTAAGAGTTGGAATGAATAGCATGTTATCTCGTGTGGGTGTTATGAAAGTATGTCAAAAAGGGTTCCCAGGTCTTATAGAATTTCCTCTCAGAGCCATTGACTGAGAAGCGCAGCATCTCTAGATTAAGGCAGGACATTATGTCTCGAAGCCACTGACTGAGTGTAGGCGGGGCAGCATCCCTCCACCTGAACAAAATCACCCGCCTGGCCAAGAGTGAGGTAAAGGCAACAACATGGCGCTGTGCAGATGTCAAATGGGGAGCATCTTCATCAGTAATGCCAAACAGAGCTACCAGGGGGTCCGGATCTAGGTTTCGCTTTAAGATGTTGGATAAGGTACGAAAGACGCCCCTCCAGAATTTTTGTAGACGAGGGCACAGCCAATACATGTGAATAAGGGTAGCATCGTTGTTTTTGCATTTGTCGCAAGTGGGGGAGATATCCGGGTAGAAGCTAGACAATTTAACCTTGGACATGTGGGCCCTATGAACCACCTTAAATTGCACTAGGCAGTGTCTTGCACAGAGTGAGGATTTGTGTATTGACGTGAGAATGGAATCCCATTGATCATCTGATATAGTCTGCCCCAAATCATGCTCCCAAGCCGTTTTAATCCTGTCCAGAGGTGGGGATGTCAGCATGGAGATTTTTCTGTATAATGTGGACAGTGCACCTCTGGGTAGTGGGTCAAAAGAGAGAAATGTGTCAACAGGGTTAGTGTCAGGTTCTACAGGAAAGCACGATAAAATAGAACGCACATAGTGCCTGACCTGTAAGTATCGGAAAAAATGTGTTTTGGGTAAGTCATATTTCTCTGACAATTGGTCGAAAGAGATAAAACAGTTATCTTTGTTTCAAGTTAGTTATCAAGTCTTTAAGCCACCTGATGCCTTTCCTGTGCCAATCCTGAAAGGCTGAGTCACGTTGGGATGGGGCGAAAAGATGATTGGAAGCAACAGGGCTCAGAAGAGAGAGGTCCCCGCATCCAAAGGTCCTCCTGAACTGGGCCCACACCTTCAGGGTGTGACACACCACCGGGCCATCTATTGATTTAGTCAGAGGGTGGTCGAGCGGTGAACCAAGGAGTGCTGGAAGCGAGATACCCCGGCACGATTTAAGCTCCATAGATGTCCATTCTGGACTGTTAGGCTGAAGGTAAAAGTGGTTCCAGAAGGCAAGACATCGAATGTTAGCAGCCCAATAATAATAGCGGACGTTAGGTAGCCCCATGCCCCCATCACCCCTGAATCTCTGAAGTAGAAGTTTGCTCACACGTGGTCTTTTATTTTGCCATATATATGAGGAGATAATCGAATCTAGTTTGACAAAGAATGATTTTGGAATGAACACCGGTACACACTGAAATAAATATGTAAATTTCGGTAGTATATTCATCTTTATGGAGTTTATTCGTCCAGCAAGAGATAATGTAAGAGGGGACCACTGCAGTAACAATGTTTTAACCTGATTTAGTAGAGTCATACAATTTTCTTTAAAGAGACTTTTGAATCTCCGTGTGACTGTTACTCCCAAGTAAGTGAATTGTCTATCTTCAATTTGAAATGGTATGTCATTGTAGTCTAGATCAAATGCTTCTCTGTTAATTGGGAACAATTCACTTTTCTGTTGGTTTATCTTGTAACCTGATATGGACCCGAATTGATTAAGCAGAGAGAGTGCCGCTGGTAGAGAGGTTGTTGGGTCTGAAACATACAGCAGAAGGTCGTCGGCATATAAAGACACTTTATGTTCCACACCCCCCCTCCGAATACCAGCAACATCTGCACTGTTACGGAGGGCAACTGCGAGGGGTTCAATAGCAAGATCAAAGAGGATTGGACTTAGTGGGCAACCCTGACGGGTTCCACGGCCCAGGGCAAAAGGTTGAGAAACTGTACTATTAGTCCGAACTGTTGCGGTGGGAGACGCGTATAATAATTTAATACAAGCTATAAACGATGATCCAAATCCAAATTTTTCCAGAACTGTAAATAAATACCTCCACTCGACACGATCAAACGCTTTCTCCGCGTCTAATGATACGACGCACTCGGGGACACTTTCAGAGGGTGAATACAGTATGTTAAAAAGACGTCGGACGTTAAAAAAAGAGTGACGGTTCTTAACGAAGCCCGTCTGATCAGTCGCTATTATTTGGGGGATTACCTCATCCAATCTGTGCGCTAGAGCCTTCGCTAGAATCTTAGCGTCCGTGTTTAAAAGCGAGATCGGTCTGTACGAGGCACATTTCGCAGGGTCTTTCCCTTTCTTGGCTATGAGAATTATACATGCCTCACTCAGAGATGGGGGGAGTGAGCCCAGCCAAAGGGATTCAGATAAAACGGTTGTCAATTGTGGGGAGGAGGAGCCGAAAACTTCTTAAAGAATTCGGTTGGGAATCCATCCGGCCCGGGGATTTTCAGATTGCATTGATGATATGGCTTGGGCTATTTCTGCTTGGGTTAGAGGTGCTTCCAGCTCCGCCACCAAGTCTGGGGGAATAGTTGGGATGGGCAGGGGATCAAGAAAGCCTTGGATTGACATTTCATCTCCTTCAAACTGGGAGGTGTATAGTTGGGAATAAAAATCTGTAAACGCATCGTTGATCTTAATGGGATCCACAGTGACATCTCCACTTTCCGTGCGAATACTTGTTATAAGTTGCTTAGCCCTACGTCCTTTTAGTTGGTTAGCTAACAGTTTTCCCGTCTTCTCACCATGTTCATAGAAGGTACTTCTACTCTTTAATAAAAGGTTATGCGTTTGATGAGTGGTGAGGAGGTCAAATTTTGTTTTGAGTTCTAATCTTTTGTTGTACAGTTCTGGGGTTTGGGCTAATGCATATTCTTTATCAATATCTAGGATTTTAGACGATAGGTCTAATCGTTCCTTTTGAGAGTGTCTTTTCTTGTTCGCAGTGAATGATATAATTTGCCCTCTTAGATAGGCTTTAAGTGCATCCCAGACCACTAGAGCAGAGACATCCGGAGTAGTATTGGTTTCAAGAAAAAAGGTGATTTGTTCCTCTATATATTTCACAAACTCATCGTCAGAAAGTAGGGTTGAATTAAAGCGCCAGTGTCTTATGGGCTGTGGAGCGTCGGGAAGTAACAGTGACATCACAACAGGGGCGTGGTCAGAAATAACAATACTTTGGTATGTACAGGAACGAACTTGAGGGATTAGCCTGTTGTCAATAAAAATATAGTCTATTCTAGAGTACGTGTGGTGAACGTTGGAAAAAAGGAATACTGTCTATCTTTAGGATGAAGGAACCGCCATATATCTGAAATTCCATACTCGGAAAGAAAAGATTGAACGAGTGAAGCAGATTTGCTCACTGCCCCAGGTCTGGTGGAAGACCGATCCAGCACCAAGTCCAAGCAGCAGTTGAGGTCCCCCCCAAGTATTAAGTGGTGTGAGCCCAGGTCAGGAAGCTGAGAAAACAGGCGATCAAAGAAGCTAGCATCATCAGGATTCGGGGCATACACGCAGGCCAAGACGACATTTGTATTGAATAATTTCCCTGAAACAATTATAAATCTACCGTTCTTATCAGCTGTGATTTTGGTCGGTTCAAAGAGTATATGTTTAGCTACTAGAATAGAAGCCCCCCTTGCCTTGGCCCGGAAATCAGAATGGAAGTGCTGCCCCGCCCAGCCTGCCAAAAGTCTGGAATGCTCTGGAGAGCGCAAATGCGTTTCCTGCAGGAAGACAATATCTGTGTTAAACTGCTTAAGATGGGTGAATACTTTCTTCCTCTTAACTGGGTGGTTCAACCCCTTGACATTCCAACTCACAATATTAAGATGTCTACCCATTATAGTTTGTAAAGAGTGTACGCTGAAAAGTAAAAATGTAGAGCAAACTCCATGTAGTAGCATTAAGAAGAAAGTAAACAATGCCCAGCATGCATTTCAGACTGCATCCATTGTAACATTTCCAAAGAGAACCTAGATGAATGCCAAAAATCAAGGAAAACTGTCCCTTCCCCACCCCCCATATCCCGAGAGCCTTCAAAGAACATGAAAGCACACTGAAAACTACCCATATAACCATATCCCAGATAACAACTGTGTACAACAGTTGCAAGCTCGTCCTAACCCTTACTAAACTGTACATACACTTCCAGGCACCATTAACCTCAGTCCCGTATTGATGTAAGTATTCCAGAATAGAAAGCAAAATAAAATTTGAGAAAAAAATAAAAAATAAAAAATAATAATAATAATAATAATAATAAAAATAAAATTGTGTGACAGAAGAATATAACGATGATTTAGATAGTGTCCGCATAGGCAACATTCCAAGTACAAAAACATACAAACATTCCGTATGTCGTATTTTTTCTATAGAGTATAAGCTCTTCCATAAAGTGTAACGTTAAACTGACTGGGAACATATCAGCAAGTAGCTAGCACAACGGCGCTAATCAAAGATAGATATTTAAGCTTGTCGCAAGTTTCGGCCATTATTATCAAAGTTACCGTTCCTCCCAGGTCAGGGATTGTTGGGCTGGGTTGCCAGGAAAGCCTTAGCGTCCTCTACCGATGCAAAGTACTTTCTCCCACCGTCTCTTGTTGTGATCCGTAGCCTCGCTGGGTAGCGATGGCTTAAACCCTCGCTGATAGAGCGCCGACATCACCTCCCGGTACACCGTGCGTTGCTCAACGACTTCGGGGCAGTAGTCCTCGAAGATCGCCACTGGTTTCCCCCGGTAGGACAACTCACCTCTCCTCCTCCGGGACTCCTGGACGATCGCCTCCTTTATCTTGTAGTGATGAACACGCATGATTACCGCTCTTGGTCTAGACCCGGGGGCTGGTTTGGCTGTTAGGGCCCTGTGGGCGCGGTCAAGCTCCGGAGGCGAGGGGAGCACCCCGTCGCCGAGGAGCTCCACCAGCAACCCGGAGGAGAAGGCCGCGGGCCGTGTCCCTTCAATTGACTCAGGTAGGCCAATTATTCTAATGTTGTTGCGGCGGCTACGCGACTCGAGGTCGATAGTTTTAGCTTTTAGCTTATTGTAGCGTTCCTCCATAGCTGCGCATTTAGCCTCCATCGCCACCATTTGGTCACTAAGCTGGTTCGCATTTGCTTCGAGGGAGGTCAGGCGGTGTCCATGATCTGTGACTGTTGCCTGAACATAGTCCAATTTCGCTTCAAGTGGTGTTATGGCCGATTTAAATTCCATGGAAAGGGCTTCTTTATGCTCCTCTAATAGCTTGGTCAGGGCGGCCATGTTAGCATCAGACGTGACGGGGGTAACGTCGTCTTCTCTCTTCTTGTCTTTTTTGGCCGGTTTCGATGCCATTTTCAAGTTGTCTTGTCGTGAAATGTATATAAAACAAAAGGCTATCAAGTTTCACTTAGCCAAATACAGAAATAAGGCTTTAAAATCAAGTTGTATGTTAAATGTAGCGGGAGCCTGAGAAACACACGTCTACTCCATTCAAACCACCGGAAGTCCCCCCCTAATATATATATTTTTTTGGGCTTGCTATGTCTACTTGTGAGACAAGCATTGGCAATGATGGAAACCTTCGGAATAAAACCAAAAACATACAAATCAGTATGAACACATGGTACAACATATTGCGTGGAACAGCACAACGTAAAACACTCTGTCAGTCATCCCTTCTCCGTAAACGGTACACCGTTTCGGAATGCTCTACCTCCATCTGGAAAACAACAGGGTCAACAGGGGTTACTGCAAAAGTGAGTTAGTGGCTTAACAGAGTCAGATGTGCAATCATTAATCATCAAGATCTCCCCATCTAACTGGACGGACATGCACATGTACACACACATATACATACATAGACATACAAATGCACACATTCACTCAGTCCTATTTATACTGGTATGCATACCCTAATTTCTAGGGCTGTTCCTGACTAAAACGAATTTCGGCCGACTAACAGCCGTCCGTTTTTCCGATTGGTTGAACCTTTTCCCTTATGATTATTTATTTATTTTTTTGCGCAACCGAAATAAATCTTGGTCGACCAACAGCCCATTGATCAAACAATCGATTAAATGGGGTCAATCCTACTAATTTCCAAGATTCATTTAATCTTGGAGTCACTTGTTTGTATAGGTTATATATATGTATATATATTTCTATAGTTTTCCCAGGAGTTTCTGACACGACCCAGGCCCAATTCTAATGGGATATAGCCTCCTTTATGAATACTATTATTTACCCTAATTTTCCGTTGTAGTTTAAACATTTTTGTAAATATTTCTTTTCATTAAACGCCTGTGGTTTCTATCTTTAATCAACAATAAAATCGGATACATAATATACACATAATCCAGGATGCTACCACGTGATCTGTCAGTTATACCCTCGATATTAAATCAGCTTCGCAGTTATGATGCTTCAAAATATTACTGCTAGTTTAATTTAACCATCATTGAACACAGCATGCTTTGTAGATTGAAGCTGACAGTCGAGTTCTGCTTTACCATAGTGTGTGCGTCAAAACCGCACTTCCGTCCTCATCCATTGTACGCATCTTAAATCATGATGGATGGTACTATGAGAGTTCACTCGGAGCACACAGTTAAATCTACCTACGGAAATATGTTTTACCTCAGCGAATATTAGGTTAGTTGGCTACAGGTTAGCGAGAATGATCAATATTGTCTATATCTTTACTGATCAGTAGCACAAACTTTGAATAGGACCCTTCCGCCATTCGGGTTCACAACACGCACGTGTGGTTTTCAGGACCGCTCCAGGCCAACATTTACCTGAGCTGTCCGTGACCCTCTTCGCTCAGTTCCTCTTTCCATTAAAATACTTCTAAAAGTGGCAACGACACGGCATTGCCACAAAAGTTATTCCAACCCCATTTGTAACACCAAATGGAGATAATTGTGCTACTGATTTATTGTGACCTGAGCCACATATAAATGTATTGATACAAAAAATTACCGCTCAGACTAGCTTCCCACTTAAATCACCGTTAGCCCGATAACCTTTGCTATAGAGGTACATTTAGCGTGCAAAATCTTAATGTCCCCACCCAAAACCGGATTGTGCCCACTTTCCACTCCCCCCCCTTTTCTTCCCTAGCGGCCCCCTCCCCCAATGTGTTCTGTCTTAGTAGACTACATTTGGGAGACAATAGAGCCTCCGGGGGGGGTCTTACGGCTCTGCTTACAGGAAGACAGGGGTGTCTGGGGGGTGGTATGTCGCAAAACCAGTTCTATTGGCGAGTCATACTCTGATTGCCCTGGCTGATCTGGGGGAAGGGAATCCCTTTTGTCGGAGTTTCCTTTGAAGCTCCGCCAAAAGCCATATAATGGACATATTCCCGATCGCCACTACAACACTACTAATTAAATATTTTACACAAATCCTTGGTTTGAATAAAATACAGTTGCTCACTCCAGTAGATGATAAAAAGGTCCTACATTTAACCCCATTTGCCTTTGAAATGTAGGAGTGTGAGCAAGAATAACATATTCCGTCTAATTGAACACCACGTGTTCACCCCACAGCATGTGTTAAATCTATCCTGGGAATTAACTATTTTTCTCCTATTTCTATTTTCTAGTTATCTCTTATTATTACTTTAGGCCTATACCTTATAATATGCAGATTACAGTTTTCTCCTTTTTATTCTGTGGTTTCCTCACAATTAATAAAGATAGGGGTCATCTCTCTCATTGTTTTCGGCTGCCTTCATTTTCCCTCTGTATCTTTATAACGGCGCCTGCGCGATTCATTCAAGCGCCTTAAGGCTTAATCATGCCAACAAAAGAATGTTAGTACATCTGTCCCGCTTTCCTAACGCACTCCCCAAATATACTATTTTAGCCGAATCAAGAGATCCATTATCCGGGAATCGGAGATCAGGATCCTTGTGTGTATATTTATTCCCGCTCTAATTGATAGCATGTTGCGGATCATAGTGCGTATACATACATATATTTTATTATAATAAAATATTTATTATAATTATTATAGCTATTATTATTACTCTATAGTATACAATAGCTAGCAGAACCGTGCCTCAGCTACGAATCCTGATTCCGCCACTCCGATACGCAACCTTCTGCGAACGGATTCTCACTCCCGTCCCATTGTTCTTCAAACTTATTCCAAGAACTGCACCTGGCCCACGTAGAATGTTTGAGTAAACATTTGCAACCGGCCTGCACGTCCTTTGTCTGGAATTACTTTGCGGGTGAGTCCCTCTAACAGCTGGACATGTGCTCAACACCACGTGTCCACCTCTGTATCTTGCAAACGGCTTCTCACTCCTATCCCATTGTTCTACAAACTTATTCCAAGAACTGCACCTGGCCCACGTAGAATGTGAGTAAACATTTGCAACCGGCCTGCACGTCCTTTGTCTGGAATTACTTTACGGGTGAGTGGAGAACCACTTCGCTCTAAACAAATCACTTTAGTTTGTTTATATATATTTTTTATCTAACCGCTGGACAAGCGCTCTCACCACGTGTCCACCTCACAGCGTCCTGTGTTTCGTATCTATAGGCCCATTTTACTCACTTAGCATATGCGAACGAACAACAATCCCGGGTACACACAAGCACACAATTCTGTTAATCGCTTTTCTTCTTGCCACCAGTAGTAAAACCAGTCTAATACTCTGATCCTTTTATGCGTATTATCAGCTAAACATTTTAAATATCTAATCCAATAATTGATCCACCGCACCGACTATAACCATAGCCCTAAGCGATCACAGAATGTGCCCTGTTGTTTCACAGTGCATATTCGACCTCTTTTCGACCTAACCTGCCCGTTCGTTTCGCCTACCGCATCACCAGATTTACGCGATCATTCATATCCGAAGCTAAATATTTTAAATACCTAATCCCCAGACTGATCCACCGGTCCTACTATAACCATAGCTTGTTCCTTTAACCGTACTGTTCCCTCACATTAACGCTTACCAAGTCCTGATCAATACGTTTATCAGCTAAGCATTTTCAATACCTAATCCAATAACTGATCCGCCTTTTCCGACTATAACCATAGCTAAACTTTTGTCGAAGTTCCTCTGTTATCGGTTAACCTCTTCAAACATTCGGTATACTGTTTAAACAAACTCTCTCTTGTGTCCCTGTAATTGCGGAATGCGAGACTCTCTGTTGCGTTACTCACCTTCACTGACGGGAACAGTCAAATACCACTATAATGGGTTTTGAATAAGGCCCCAACCTTTCTCTCTATTGTGCAGCGGCGCATGTCTGGTCCCCGTCAGTGGAAGAGAGGCCGTTCTGTCGAGTGTCTGCATTCCCGGGTCGAAGGCACCAAAATTGTCGTGGAAATTAAAACTCAGTAGGATCAGAGAGAATTCCTTTAAACAGTATTAAAGCTTTAATTACGAGCAGCTGCACGGAGACCCGTGTCACGCAGGACAGCGAACCTCCCGCCTTCAAATTCAAATGGATATTTATATCCAACACAACGGAAGGGGAGGGAACAATCACAAGGGGGAAGTAACAGGGCGTTAACTTACAGGTAAATGGAGCTATGGGCTAACATGAAGATATAACAGGTTGTTAGAACAGCCCAATGGGAAGGAGGTTTCCTGCCGTGGGAACGAACAACTGTTCCTTTGAAGTTGTGGCGCGAAAAGCCCTTTGTCTCTGACTTCTGTGGACGCATCTAGCGTCACACTGAATTAATTAGTGTCTACCGTCCACCCCTGTGGATGTGGTCTAGCATCCCAACTCGATACAATTTTCTTCCTCCACAATATATATTTTTCCTTCTTTCCTTCCCAGTGTTACAGGTATGGCACGCAGTTGTCTGCAATGATGTCTATCGCTGTATTACTGCACTGATCTCTTGTGCAAACTATGATTGTTCCTACCATGTATTAATGTACATATTTTAAGTCACTATGGATAAGAGCATCTGCTAAATGCTTAAAATGTAAAATGTACTATAACTCCATTAGAGTTGCCATAGACCTCTTGGTGGCCTCCCTAACAAGTGCCCTTCTCCCACGGATGCTCAGTTTTGGAGGCTGGTCTGCTCTAGGCAAATTCACAGTTGTGCCATCTCCATTTGTCCAATGTCTCCATTTCTTTATGATGGACTTAACTTAGATTAGAAAACCTTTATTATCCCAAAAGAGGGTAATTCATTTGGCAGCTTCAATACACATTAAGACATAGAAACATTTAAAAAATAAATAAATTATGAAAAGCATAGAAAAAAGGCACATATGATCAAAAGGCATCTAGTACATTCAGGGCAAATTCCATTTGTTACGGTGCATAAGTGCATCTAGCCTGGTACATTTTGGGCATTAACCCCCTGAGGTCGACGGGAGCGGCGCCGCTCCCAGCAGCAATAAAAGTATATTACTATTTCTAACTTCGCGATATTTTATCATACACACACGACAAAAACATTGACAGAAACCTTAGAATCGCGACTTTCCGATTTGAGCACTAGCAAATCAAATGGGATTTTTTAAATTAGGTTAATTAGACCAAAAGTAAACCTTGCCTTTTACTCTCTTTTTTACCTGTTAGTAACGTCCCCCTTCTATTGACATGGTAACTAGGTGCTACGTTTCGGGGAGGTGCGTGGGGAGGGGCGTGGGGCCATGTGTGAAAACGCCGGCGTAAACAACACAAACTGTCGACAATTTGAAGCAAGATTTTATACAGACATACAATTTTATTCAAGATGGAAAGATTTTCTGCGCTGCAGTGTTTGAGAGCATTGATGGAAAGCGACGAGGACAACAACTGACGAAGAGTAAGTAACTATATTTGATTTGCCATGTTATCAAATACTCGTATATATATATTCAATATATGAATTCCGCGTCTTGTGACTACATATTCCGCGTGTTGCAACGTAACAAATTTCAATAGGCACACAAGATCTGTGGAAGAATACTTTTCAAACAGCCTAAAATATAATAAAAAATCGTATGTAGCATGATCGGTTTCATGATCTCGCGTCCTTGTAAAATCGATTCTTGTTTTTGTTTATTATTAGAGTGCTTCTGTTTAGTTAAATCCGTTTTTGGGATTACGTTTTGGATTTGCTGTTTAGCTAGCTTTGTTTGTTCAGCTAGCTTTGTTTGTTCCAGTTCGTTTATCATTTTGGTTTGTTTTGTGAGTTATTTGCGTGTCGCCTCCGACATTGTTTTGCCTACGTTTGTGGATAATAAAATAAGAGCCAAAATGGCTGCTGCCACAAGAAGCGCTTGTCGTGAGTTGTTGTTTTAGGTATTTAGCATTTAGCCCTCCCACAGCCTGAAATAAATGTGACCAGTTCTGATAAAAACAGGTTTTTAGCTATTTAGATCTCAGATGTGCTAAACTGTTTTCACACCCTTACATAACCAAGACCTTGATGAACAAACGCACATTGGCAAAACAATTCGTCACTATAGTTTAGTGTGTGCTTTCACAACTTTTGTGACAGCAGAAAAAATTACTATTTTTAACTTGTGTGTTTGTAGATCTATTTACAAGCTGCATATGATACTGACCAAACTATTGATGGCATACAAATGTAGCTGTGATTGTCCTTCAAATAAAAATATCAAACACTTTGGAGTAAGTGTGTGTTAAGTTGATGAAATTGAGATAAATATCAGACCATGCCAAAATTACAAACCATCTCAAAGCTTAGCACGGACCTCAGAGGGTTAAAAGTGCGAAAGTGCATTTATTATTATGCAGTGTTAGCATAATGGTTAAGGAACTGGGCTTGAACCCAAAGGTTGCAGGTTCAATTCCCAGGTGGAGACGCTGCCGTTGTACCCTTGAGCAAGGTACTTAACCTGAATTGCTTCAGTAAAATATCCAGCTGTATAAATGGATAGCATGTAAAAGAAATGCAAACTGTGTAAGTCGCTCTGGATAAGAGCGTCTGCTAAATGCATAAAATGTAAATGTATATTAGAAGTAGACAGAACTGTTATACAGTTGGATGGCATCTGGGATAAAATAATTACCCTGCCTCTGTCTTGATTTTGTGCTGGAAGAGGCGGCTGCTGCCCCTCCTGCTATGTCTACAAAGAGTTCTGTGGAGTGGGTGACTCTCATCTCCATGATCTACTTTGTTTTGTTTGCCATCAAGTTGGAGTAGAGTTCGACTACAACCATTTGATGGCTGCCAATAATTCTGCCAGCTTGTCTGACAGGTCTCTCAAGCTTGTTTCGATCTATGACACGCATGTTGCCATACACAGAAATGAGACAGAATGTAAGGATGCTCTGGACCACACTGTTATAAAACAGGGAGATCAGGGTAAGGTCAACATGGAAATGGTTCAGTTTACGCAGAAAGTACAAGCGTTGCTGGAATTTCTTGTATTTGGTTGCAGCACAGGCCTCAGAGATAAAATGGTGAGGTATTTATAAGTTGTTACTCTCTGGATAGCGTTGTGCTTGATGTTGGTGGGAGGAATTGTCTGTTACGTTTAAAGTTGATTGCCATGTCCTGTGTCTTCTTGACATTGATTTCCAGACAGTTTTCCTCACACCAGGTTGTGAAGTGTAAGACCTCTCTGCCAAACCCCTCAGAGGAAGACTGACTGTGATTGTGAATAGCCTGACAATGGCAGTGTCATCTGTATACTTGATGTAATGGTGTAACTGAAGTAAAGGCTTACAGTCATTGGTGTATAGGGTGTAGAGCACTGCTGAAAGGACACAGCCTTGAGGAGCCCCTGTGTTAGTGCACTTGACAGAGGACAGAGTGGAATTGAGCCTCACCTGCTGTGTTCTGTTTGTTAGAAAATAATGTATCCACTTCACCAGTCTCATTTTCACCCCCATGCCAATGAGTTTTTCAACCATTAAGTGGGGTTGTATGTTGTTAAAAGCACTGCTGAAAGTGCTAGGCTGGTCTAGGTAATCATATAACATGTCCAGCAAAGTCAACACTGCGTCCTCAATGCTCCGTTGCTGTTGATATGCAAATTGATGTCCATCCATGATCCCGAGGACGGAGGAGAGGAGTCTGCGCAGCACAAGTTTCTTCAGGCATTTCATGGGTACGGACATGAGAGACACTGGCCACAGGTCATCTCCTTGGCTCTGCTTCTCGTACGGACTGGAATGATAACAGAGCGCTTCCAAAGGGTGGGCACACAATTAGTGTTGAGGGATAGTTGAAATAATATCTGGAAGGGGCGGGCCAGTTATGTGGTGCACCGGTTTTCAACACCCGTCAGCTCACTGCATCCTGCCTCTGTGTTTTCCTGGCATTCAGTTTGTGAAAACCCCTGAGATTTCTCCCTCAGAGTGATGTCGCTCGTTGGCAGATTGTGAAGTGAGCTCAGGACACTCCCTTTGTTCACAGTAGTCCATACTGTCAAAGCGACAGTAGAAGTCATTTAGCTGTTCTGACTATGCAGACTCGTGATGTGTGCTGTTCTGTCTGGTGGTCTTAGAACCCCTCCATGCCTTTCTGTTGTCCTTATGCATGAATATCCATTCCATTTTGTCTTTGTACTCCTGTTTGCACTGTCTGACTTTGTAATGTCTTTTCATTGATCCTTGTTTCCTGACATAAAAACTCTCAACAGCTTTTTGAGGTCTCTTGTCACCCATGGTTTGTTATTTCCATATATCTTTACAGTTTTTTTGTGGAATGATGGTGTCCTCACAGTAATTGTGTGGACACAATCAGTAAAAGCAGGCTCTGGGGGATATTCAAAGTCTTTGAAATGTTCTTATATTTTTCCAGATTGGTGCTTTTGAAAAGCTTTTGAAAATGAACTAACCAACTGTGGGACCTTTCAGACCAGTGTATTTAATTTGAAATACCTTAATTGTACACAGGTGGACTCCAATCAAATAATTGCTTGCCTGTCAAGCATGGTTTTCCTGCTTAATACAGTATATGAATCTGTGTAAAGAGGCTTAATGTACTGAAATAAAGAGCTAGAACCCTCAAAGTTTCTACGTTCACTATTTAATCCTGAACACAAACACTGGTTACCTATCAATTCAGTTTTTAAATTACCTGGTTTGTGGTGAATGTTGTCCTTCGAGCCACATTTCGATTGCACATTGCTCAAATCAATCTTTTTGTGAACAATTTGAACCTGGGCATGGAAAAAGAGAGAAGTTGAGAATTATTTGTCAGATCAGTTGTTGACTGAACACCCAGTGTACACCCTGAACACCCAGACATCTGGAACAAGCAGGCATGACACATGCGAGGATAGCAAGACTTACTCTACATCAGCTTGTTAGCTTGTTTTGTTGCTGATTGTGAGGGGGTAAACGCAGGGTTTTGTTTCTCTCCATCATGACAAATTCCCTCAGAATTAAAAGAAACCATCAAAACTACAGACTTTACCACTGTATGGTTACTACCACATCCAAAACCAAGACAGCCTTTACCACTGTATGATTACTGCCCCATCCAAAACCACGAAAGGAAATCGGGACAGATAAAAATGAAGCCAAATAACAGAACAGTTGCATAATCTTAATAGGGCTACTTTAAGGGTCTCAACAACTATACTATGAAATAAGTACTCCAGGGGAGCTGAAAAAAATGCTCTGTGTTATTCAATAATGCATCTATGTGCTTCTATCAGTTTTATCAGTCTCAACTTTCTTTTCATTCTGTTTGCCCTCAGGAATAGTCTTTGTAAGCAGAAAACGTTCCTTCGTTGTGGTGACAAGAAACAGAGCGATCAGTGATATTAATGAAGACATGAAAAGAAAAATCGAATACCTTGTTGGTGTAAAATTTAAACATAATCTTTGTAAATACTGAAAGAACAAAAACGATACTTTTATAAAGCAATGTCACACAGGAGAGGAAAAACAAAATGATAAAAACCTGAAAAAATAAATAAATCAATAAATTTATCTGCAATTCTGAACAAGATACAATGAAGGAAAATCTCATCAGTAAGATAAATGTAAGACCAGCTGGACAATGCTATACGGCAGAAGTGTTGGTTCAGATTTGACATTTGACAGGTCATTAGTGTCAAAGTACTGAAAAAACAAACCCTAAAGAAGCTTAACCGAACAACACATATTTATTGGCTGTTTGCTTGATATATTTGAATTAATTTAAGTTAATGAACTTACTAAATAGCCCCATACATTAATAACTTGTATTGTGCTAAAATGTTTGTAAAATAGACCAGAAACTGGCTATTTGTAATGAAGATTATCAGAAGATAAATATTCAATATTGGTGAATAATGGTAATTTATGTCAATATAATCACTATATACCATCTCAGAGACTAGAGGTATGTAAATGTATTGGTTCTGTGATTATTCATTATAGGAAGTCAACTATTTTTATTTACTTCACTTCACGCATCATGAAAACACCTCAACACCCTTAAGGCTCCTCACAGATCATTACATACAGTATGAGAGATATCAAGACCATAGCACACACTCGTGTTTTGATTCAGGTAAATATTCCTATTAAATCGGAACCTAGATACTATTCCAGCCACTCTATAAATTCATTGATGGCTTCAAAATGTATAAACTTACTTCCCGAATCGTTAGTATCAAGTCAGGACCCAAATAGCTTTTTGTCAATTGATCATCAAACAGAGGTGCTAAATCACATTTTACGGAATACACTTGATGCGGTCGCACCCCTCAAGAGGAAGAAATGCACTCAGAAGAAACTTGCACCCTGGTTTACTGACCATACCCGTGCCCTTAAACAAGTTTCCAGGAAATTAGAACGCAGATGGCGCTCTACCAATTTAGAGGTTTTTCGCTCTGCTTGGAAGGACAGCCTCATAGAATACAAGCATGCCCTTATTACAGCTAGGTCATCGTACTTCTCAAAATTAATTGACCAGAATAAAAACAACCCAAGATTTCTATTTAACACGGTAGCTAAACTGACAAAAAATCAGTCTTCAGTTTCAATCAGTTATCCTTCTAACTATAATTCCAATGACTTTATGAACTCGTTTACTGATAAGATTGAGACAATCAGAGAACAAATTATGAAAATGACTCCAATATCTAGCACTCCAACTCCCGAGATAGCACAGGGCTATCAGGAGCAGGGTTGCGTAGAGACCCTTGAGTTTTTCACTCCTTGGATCTGGACAAATTTAGTAAACTGGTTATGTCCTCCAAATCATCTACATGTCTGTTAGACCCCATACCAACAAAGCTTATTAAAGAGCTTTTGCCTGTGCTAGGCCAGCCCATGTTAGATATCATAAATACATCCCTATTATTGGGTTGCGTACCTAGGTCTTTAAAGGGTCTTTAAAAAAAAACTTATGTTTAATGTATACTTATAGTTTACATTTTGCACCGTTTTTAGCTTAATTTTTATTTATGTTCTACTTATAGTTTATTTATATAGTCTTATAACTGCTGTTTGCTGTCGGGCTTTTTTTTTGACACTAGAATTTCATTCACCGCGTTATACTTGTATAATCTGTGATTTGATAATAAAACTACTTGACTACTTGACTTGAAGTGGCAGTAATCAAGCCTCTTCTAAAGAAACCAAATCTTGATCCTGTTAATCTGAAGAACTATAGGCCCATTTCAAATCTGCCCTTTTTGTCAAAACTTTTAGAGAAATCTGTAGCTCAACAATTAACTGCTTTCCTAAAAACTAATAATCTGTATGAAACACTACAATCAGGTTTTAGACCAAACCATAGCACTGAGACGGCACTTATTAAAGTTGTAAATGACTTACTGTTAGCATTGGACACTGGTTGTGTTTCTATTCTAGTGCTCCTTGACATAAGTGCTGCTTTTGACACTATTGACCACCAGATTCTCCTTCATAGGCTAGAAAACCTGGTTGGTTTGCGTGGACGGGCACTCTCATGGTTTAAATCATACTTATCAGACAGGTTTCAATTTGTGCAATTAGATCAAGAGTTCTCTGACTACTCTCAGGTTAAATATGGTATTCCACAAGGCTCAGTGCTGGGACCATTACTGTTCTCATTATACTTGCTACCACTGGGTAATGTTATTCGTAAACATGGTGTGAATTTCCATTGCTATGCAGATGATACACAGCTGTACATATCAATGAAACCAGGTGAAATACTTAAACTCACTCAATTAGAGGCTTGTATCTCTGATATAAAGAATTGGATGACAGTAAATGTCCTGCTTTTAAATTCAGATAAAACAGAGATGATGGTTTTGGGCCCCAAAAAATTAAGGAACAAGTTGGATCTGCAGTTAAATCAAGCATAGTTAAATCAAGTCTTATGGTTAAGAACCTTGGTTTTATTATTGATCAGGACCTTACATTTGACACTCATATTAAAAACACTTCCAGAGTAGCTTTCTTTCACCTAAGAAACATAGCTAAAATTTGGCACATTCTGTCATTAGAGGATGCTAAAACCTTGATGCATGCTTTTGTCGCATTGAGGCTAGACTATTGTAATGCCTTATTATCCGGCTCCTCTAGTAGCTCTCTAAAGAGTCTTCAACTAGTACAGAATACAGCGGCACATATTTTGACTAGATCCAAGAAGTATGAGCACATTACTCCAGTGTTAGCATCACTACATTGGCTTCCTATTAAATATCGGGCTGATTATAAAGTACTGTTGCTAACTTTTAAAGCAGTAAACGTACTTGCACCTTTATATCTGACCGAAATGATTGCCCCCTTCTTCGTTCACAAGAAGCCGGCCAGAATTCCCTAGAATTTTGAAAAGCACAGCTGGTGGTAGAGCCTTCTCTTTTAGAGCTCCTCTGTTGTGGAACGGTTTACCAAGGCATATTAGGGATTCGGACACAGTTTCAATTTTTAAGTGTAGATTAAAAACATATCTTTTCAGCCTAGTCTACTGCCAAACATAGTCTAGGTGGAGAGATGGAGAAGGCCGTGCCCTAGTGTCTTATGGAGTGAGAAACTTTCCATACTGTCACCTCCTCAATGTGTTACCACCACTGTTATGCTGGTTATCCTTAACATAACATAACATAAGGGGGAGACGAGAACAGGCCATTCAGCCCAACACTGCTCGTCCGTTCCTACCACTAATCTGCTCACATGCTTAGTTTATCCAAAGGCTAGAGTGTCTAACACTGGATCGAGCCTAGCCTTGAATACCCCTAGTGTCTCAGCCTCTACTACATGTCCAGGCAAGCTATTCCACGCATTGATCACTCTCTGTGTGAAAAAATATTTCCTAGTGTCCGTGTGAAATTTACCCTTTGTCAGTTTCCATTTATGCCCCCTCGTTCTGCTAACCTTGATCAGGTGTGGATGGTTTGGAACTCTCTCATGGCTGCGTGTTTTCTCTGTCCCTCTCCTAATAGGTATGCTGCCATAGCTTACACCTGTTGGGGCTATCTGTATATTCCCTATGCTTGTGCTCCCCTGCTCTTACATAATGCTACTGGCTATAGCACTGCTTTTATTTTTCTGACCCCATGTTCTCTTCTCTGCCTCGGCCTCTGACTCGGGGGCACCTGCCCCCGAGCCCTAGATCCTGCGAGAAGTGTGAGCTGCCCCCATCAACCCTCACCCCCACACCAACCCCAGTTCCTGGATCTGGACCCTCTCCGCGTGGTTTAGCCACCCCCCCCCCCACCTTGGACTGACCATGACATGGTCTTTTTTGGACATACCCTGTGCCGGCCAGAAGAGGATAGCTCCCCCCCTTTTTAGTCTGGTTCCTCCCAAGGTTTCTCCCTACCAAGGGAGTTTTTCCTTGCCACTGTTGACTTTAGGCTTGCTTTTGGGGGGGTCTAGGCCTGGGTTCCCCCTCTGTTAAGCGTTTTGTGACAATTCTATTGTGAAAAGCGCTATACAAATAAATTTGATTTGATTTGATTTGATTTGATTATCAGCATGTCATCCCAAAGTGTCCAGGCATTGCACAGACATATTGCTGTGCCGAAGCCTGCAGTTCCACCGACACAGTGTTACCACGCACTGTCTGCGCAGTGAACCCCAGCTGTAACACAGCTGCAGAACCCATCACAGTGTGTATTCCTCTTATCCTTTACTGGGTTAAAACTTTTTTTTACATTTTTAAATTTTGTTTCTGATTGTTTCCCAGTTTTTATCACCAGTTTGGAAGCCAAAACACCCTTTATTTATTTTGATTAACCCTCCCCCACAAAGTCGCCGCCCGTCTCTACGAGGCAAGCTACTCTCCGAGGCTGGCGATGATCCACCTCCTTTGAGACGGAACTCACCACCCCCTTTCTGGAGACACCATTACATGCTTCACAGCGAGTTTGTGCCGACTACCCTCCCCCTCCCTCAGGAGCGGACAGCCAAATGCCGCCCCTGATTGGGGCTAACAGCCAGGGCCAGTTTCTGTTCCTGATAGGCGGCTCACACTCGTACAGGACCAGCTAAATACGGTGTGTTAGACTGCTATGCTATTCGCCAGCCCCCTACTGGGTTAAAACTTTGATTAGCATTGTTCTAGCCATCCAGATCAATATATACATAACCTCATCTGACAATAGCATTTAGATTAACCATAGTAGATAAACCATCTACTTGCCAATTAGACCCAATCCCAACAAAACTTGTTAAAGAACTTCTTCCTGTTATGGGGCAGTCCATGCTAGACATTATGAATCTGTCTCTATCATCAGGCTATATGCCGAATTCTCAAAAAGTGGCAGTAATTAAGCCACTTTTAAAGAAACCAAACCTCGACCCAGAAAATCTCAGTAACTACAGGCCAATTTCTAATCTTTCTTTTCTCTCAAATATTCTAGAGAAAGCCGTAGCTCAGAGACTGACTTAATTCCTGACATCAAATGACATCTATGAAACTTTTCAGTCAGGATTTAGGCAACACCATAGCACTGAGACTGCTCTTATTAAAGTTGTTAATGACTTACTGATATCAGCTGACCGTGGATGCGTCTCTATTCTTGTGCTTTTGGACTTAAGTGCTGCGTTTGACACAATAGACCACCAAACTCTTCTGAGCAGACTTGAAAACCTAGTTGGACTGCGTGGACAGGCACTCTCCTGGTTTAAGTCCTACCTGTCAGATAGGTATCAATTTGTGCAGTTAAATGATGAGCCCTCTGCTCTCATCAAGGTGGAATATGGTATCCCTCAAGGTTCTGTTTTGGGGCCATTATTGTTCTCCCTTTACATGTTGCCACTTGGTGATGTCATTCGTAAACATGGCGTACATTTTCACTGCTACACAGATGACACACAATTATACCTATCAATGAAACCTGGCGAAGGACAATTCGAACAGTTGGAGGCCTGTTTTAAAGACATAAAAGACTGGATGTCAGATAATTTTCTATTGTTGAATACTGATAAAACAGAGATGTTGGTCTTGGGGCCCAAAAACCTCAGAAGAGGGTTATCTGATTTATCTCTTAATCTGGATGGTTGCTCTGTTGCTGCAAGTTTGGTGGTAAAAGACCTTGGTGTTACTATAGATCCTGGTCTCTCATTTGATAGTCATATCAAAAACATTTCCAGAATAGCCTTTTTTTTTTTTTTTTCACCTGAGGAATATTGCCAAAATTAGGGGCTTCCTGTCATTAATAGATGCAGACAAATTGGTACATGCCTTTGTTACATCTAGATTAGATTATTGCAATGCATTACTGTCTGGCTGTACCTCACTCAGGAGCCTACAACTTGTACAGAATGCTGCTGCAAGGATCCTGACTAGAACAAAGAAATATGAGCACATTAGTCCTGTGTTAGCGTCACTCCACTGGCTTCCTATAAACTATCGTGTAGACTATAAGGTACTCCTCTTAACTTATAAGGTGTTGCATGGACTTGCACCCTCTTACTTGACGGATCTACTTCATCCGTACAATCCCCCACGTTCGCTTCGCTCACAAGATGCAGGCAACTTGGTAGTCCCTAGAATATCAAAAAATACAGCAGGTGGCAGAGCTTTCTCCTATAGAGCTCCTTTACTGTGGAACAATCTACCCGTCTCTGTGAAGGAGTCAGACACAGTCTCAATCTTCAAGTCTAGATTAAAAACACATCTCTTTAGTCTCTCTTATAGTCATTAGGTGCAGATGTGGAGGGGGCGTAGCAATAGAGCCTTCTGGTGCAATGAGCTATCCTTACTGTCACCAATCAGTGATGATCCACCCCTATCAGGACTGCTGATGATGTGGTGGGATGGTCTCTGAGTGCCCTCATGGCTGCGTGCTCCCTGTGCCACTCACCTAATTAGTTATGCTGCCCTAGATTACTTCTGCTGGTGCAAAACTGTTATCACTACTCTTTCCCCTGATCCGGTGTGATATTTATCATAGTCATAATTGCACCTTTCCTCTTTTCTCCCTGGCTTCGTGGCACCTGCCCGGAGCTCACCTGCCCCAGAGTCAACCCCCCATCCCTGCCATGTGTTAGCCAGATGCCGCTGGCCCAGACCCTAGCTGCTGGTTCCATCCCCTGGCCTGCCCTGGTATCTGGAGGGATGAGGTCCACCCCACCCCTACACTTAGAATGCCCTTCCGGTGGTCTGTTAAGCCTCATGAGCCTCAAGGACTATTTGTTTAGTTTTTCTCTGTAACCCACAATTTTCCAGGAGTTCATCTCGTTCATCTGCCTTTTAAGGGGTCAGGGAATAATTTTCCAGTCTCCCACACTGGTACCCAATGGTTTTCTGTTTTTTTGATTCCCTCTGAAAAATGCCAATTGTGAAGCGCTGTGTGACAACCTGTTTGTAAATGGCGCTATACAAAAATAAAGATTGATTGATTGAGATTCATAATTTCATTAATAATATTTAATAATAATTTCCCTCTTTTCTGATTTGTCTTGTCTGATTGCAATTGAGCGCAACATTCTGTAATGAAGAAGCTAAATACAGTTTGAATAGAGTGACAATAAAGCCACAAAATTGGTTCATTTTGTATGTAGATGAGAATTTAGTTTGCTTTCAGACCTGAGTCAATAAAAAAGGGGCTGTCTGTTACAGGGGAGAGCGGCATTCAGAGACCAGAAAAAAAACGTGCTGTGCTCCCTTGGAAATATTGGTAAGTGGCCATGCATTTTGTTACATCGCTGTCCGCCCTGTTCACTTTCCTTGTGTTTTTCTGCCACTTTGTTCCTTGCGTGTCATGTCTGGTTTTTGCGTTCTCCTGGGTTGTCTGTGTTATGGGCGCGGCCGCGCAATCTGTCTATTGTTGTTCCCTGCACATTTGCACGCTGCCCCAATCTGTTTCTTGTTCCCTCGTTTCGTTTAGCCTGTGACAATTGTTGTTCCCTGCACATTTTGCACGCTGCCCCAATCTGTTTCTTGTTCCCTCGTTTCGTTTAGCCTGTCACATTGTTTTCCCCTACACATTCTGCACGCTGCCCTCATTAGTTAATGCTTTTGCCTATTTAAACCCGGCACTCGTTTAGCCCATTGCCTTTGCGTACTAGTTTTTCTAGCACTGCTTTCATTTGGTTACCTGTTCCTGACTTCGCGAATATTCCTGAATCTGCCTGTGTTTATTTTGTTTCTTGTTTAGTAGCCGCACGGCTTTCCTGTTTTTCGCCGGTTGTTTTTGGTTTCCCTGTTTCTCGTTTATTTAGCCGCACGGCTTTCCTGTCTTGCCTGTTTGTTTTTGGACGGCTTGTTTCCGTCACTTTTATTTGTTCCGTGATTAAACGCCTCCTGAGCGGAGCGCATTACCATCTCCGTGTCGAGTCCGCTTTTGGGTCCAGGTCTGCATTTACCGCACGTAACAGAACGCAAAGGCCATTATGGACCCAGCAGACTCGAATGCGCTCCACCACCTACTCGCCTGCCAGGAGGCTCGTATAGACCAGCAGGAGCGACACATGAAGGAGACTATGGAGGCACTGAGGAGTATGGGAGGCCATATTTCTCAGGTGGGAGAACAGGTGTCCCAACTCAGCTCCAACGTCTCTCTTCTGACGCAGACGACTTCTCCCAACCCCCCTGCGTCATCGCCGCCTGCCAGCCTGCCGGTTGGACAACCCAGGGAACCCCGCATTCCCCACCCGGATCGCTATTATGGCGATTTGGGGAACTGCAAGGGGTTCCTCATGCAATGCGACCTCATCTTCCACCTACAACCATCTTCATACGGCTCTGAGCCGGCAAGGATCGCATTCATCATGGGCTGCCTTGGGGGTAGGGCGCTGGAGTGGGCCACTGCCATCTGGGACAGCCAGCTCCCAGCCAGTTCCCAGTACTCCACATTCGTGACAGAAATGAGGAAGGTTTTTGATCACCCGGTGGGTGGGAAGGATGCCTCCCAGCGCTTATTCCATCTCCGTCAAGGGGACCGCAGCGTGGCGGAGTACGCGGTGGTGTTCAGAACCCTGGCGGCGGAATCCGCTTGGAATGACGCTGCGTCGCTCCAAGGGGCCTTCCGGAACGGGTTAGGTGAAGTGGTGAAGGACGAGCTGGCTACGAGGGACTACCCTGACTCCCTCGACGCTCTGGTTTCCCTTGCCATCAGGGTCGACAACCGCTTGCGGGAGCGTCGGAGGGAGAAGACCGGTCACCTCACCCCAGCGAGCTCTTCTTCTCCGTCACCTCCTGATTCCTTCCTCTCCCGAACCACCGAGCAACGGTCAGCCCCGGGGCTTGCAACTGAAGAGCCCATGCAGCTGGGCAGAGCTCACCTCTCCCCGGAGGAACGCAAGCGGAGACTCAAGGCGGGAGTTTGCCTCTATTGTGGTAACACGGGCCACTACCTGGCCACCTGCCCGTCGCGACCAAAAGCCCAGGCTCACCAGTAAAACGGGGCCTACTGGTGAGCCACACCCAGGGCTCCACAACCGCCCCAGTCTCGCTTCCAGTTGAAGGCCACGCTCAACTGGAACCGTCAACCCCTGTCGCTGTGTGCCCTAGTGGACTCCGGGGCGGATGGAGATTTCATTGATGCCCAGCTAGTGCGACAGGCTGGCATTGCCACTCGTCTTCTTGCCGTCCCTCTCCGGGTCCACGGACTGGATGGGAACCTCCTAGCCCAGGTCACTCACACCACCGAACCCCTACAGCTCATCCTGTCCGGCAACCACCGTGAGACCATTCAGCTCCTGGTCATCTCCTCACCCCAGTCCCCTCTGGTTCTCGGCCAACCCTGGCTCCAACTCCACAACCCTCATCTGAACTGGATCACCAGCAAGATCCAGAGCTGGAGTCCCTACTGTCACGCCACTTGCCTCCAGTCGGCTCGAGCACCCACGGAGGGTGCTTCACCTCCCGCCAGGTTGGTTCCTCCAGACATGTCCTCGGTTCCCCCCATGTATCACGACCTGGCGGAGGTGTTCAGCAAGAGCCGAGCCTCTTCGTTGCCCCCTCATAGGCCCTATGACTGCGGCATCGACCTGCTTCCCGGGCTCCCCTGCCTTCCGGTCGCCTCTTCAACATCTCGCGGCCGGAGAGAGCAGCGATGGAGTCATATATTCATGACTCACTGGCGGCAGGCATCATCCGACCCTCCTCATCCCCAGTCGGTGCAGGGTTCTTCTTCGTGGCCAAGAAGGACAAGTCACTCCGTCCCTGCATCGACTACCGCAACCTCAACGCCATCACCGTTAAAAACAAGTACCCTCTACCTCTCATCAACTCCGCATTCGAACCTCTACAGGAGGCCACTATTTTCTCTAAATTGGACCTCCGTAACGCCTACCACCTTGTTCGAATCCGGGAAGGGGACGAGTGGAAGACGGCGTTCAACACCCCCCTGGGCCACTTCGAGTACCTGGTGATGCCGTTCGGGCTCACCAACGCCCCCGCTGTGTTCCAGGCGTTGGTCAACGATGTGCTCCGGGACTTTCTCAACCGCTCTGTCTTCGTCTACCTTGACGACATTTTAATTTTCTCCCGCAACCTACAGGAACACACTACCCATGTCCGGCAGGTCTTGGAGAGGTTGTGGGAGAACCAACTGTTTGTCAAGGCGGAGAAGTGCGAATTCACGCCTCGTCGGTGAGCTTCCTGGGGTACATCGTGGAGTGTGGACAGGTGAGACCAGACCCGGCCAAGATCCAGGCGGTGGTGGAGTGGCCTCAACCGTCATCGGTAAAGGAATTGCAACGATTCCTGGGGTTTGCAAACTTTTACCGCGATTCATTCGGGACTACAGCAGGGTAGCTGAACCCCTCACCCGACTCACCTCCCCATCCATCCCCTTCTCCTGGAACCCTGAAGCTGAAGCCGCCTTCATCGGTTTAAAGAACCGCTTCACTTCCGCTCCTGTCCTGGTCCATCCTGAGGTGTCTCGTCAGTTCGTGGTGGAGGTGGATGCCTCGGACTCCGGGGTGGGGGCCATCTTGTCCCAACGCTCTGAGGACCAAAAGCTCCATCCTTGCGCCTTCTACTCCCGTAGGCTGTCCCCCGCCGAGCGCATCCGTTGGGAATCGGGAGTTGCTGGCGTCAAACTCGCCCTGGAGGAGTGGCGACATTTGTTGGAGGGAGCGGAACACCCATTTATCGTCTGGACCGACCACAAAAACCTGGCATATATCCAGTCGGCCAAGAGACTCAGTTCTCGCCAGGCCATGGGCTTGTTCTTTGGCCGCTTCAACTTCACCATCACATACAGACCCGATCCCGTAACCTAAAACCCGACGCCCTCTCCCGCCAATTCTCCTCCAAAACCGGACAGACGAGTCCCGACACCATCCTGTCCCCTCCTGTGTGGTTGCTGCAGTGACCTGGGGAATTGAGAGGCAGATCAGGAGGCCCAGACCACTCAACCTGACCCCAGACCTAACCCCAGCCCTCACCTGTTTGTCCCTGTTTCCGTCCGTTCCCAGGTCCTGCAGTGGACGCACTCCTCCCGTCTGGCCTGCCACCCCGGGTTCCTGCTCGCTGCTCAAACGCAGCTTTTGGTGGCCGTCCATGGCGCGGACGCCCGGGAGTTCGTACTGGCCTGCACCACCTGCGCCAGGAGCAAGGCATCCCACCAGCCCGCCAGCGGTCTCCTCCGTCCCCTACCCATCCCAGGTCGTCCTTGGAGTCACATTGGTCTGGACTTTGTCTGTGGACTCCCCCCCTCTGAAGGTAACGACACTATTTTGACCATTGTCGACCGATTCTCCAAAGCAGTCCATTTCGTTCCCCTTCCCAAGCTTCCCTCAGCCTCAGAGACTGCAGAGCTCCTGGTCCAGCACGTGGTTCGCTTACATGGGATCCCCGTCGACGTTGTGTCGGACCGTGGTCCCCAGTTTTCCTCCCACGTCTGGAAGTCGTTTTGCCAGGCCCTGGGGGCCTCTGTCAGCCTGTCCTCCGGCTACCACCCCCAGACGAATGGCCAGACCGAGAGGGCCAACCAAGACCTGGGGACTGCACTGCGGTGCATCACAGACCGGAACCCCTCCTCCTGGAGCAATCTGCTACCCTGGGTTGAGTATGCGCACAATTCCCCTAACCAGCTCTGCCACTGGTCTCTCCCCCTTCGAGTGCTCCCTAGGGTATCAGCCCCCCCTGTTCCCGGCCCAGGAGGAGGAGATCTCCGTCCCGTCTGTGCAAACCCACATCCGGCGCTGTATTCGGATTTGGGAGGACACCCGCTCTGCTCTCCGTCGCTCCACCGCGCGCACTCAACGCCTGGCGGACCGCCACCGCACCGCAGCCCCCCAATACTCTCCGGGACAGCAAGTCTGGCTCTCCACCACTGACATTCCCCTCCAGTCCACCTCCAAGAAACTCCAGCCACGTTACATCGGTCCATACAAGGTACAGTCTATCATCAACCCCTCTGCTGTCAAACTCCAACTCCTCCAGCCCTCAAGATTCACCCCGTCTTTCACGTCTCAAAGATCAAACCTGTCACTACCAGCTCACTGTGCCCTCCGGCCGTTCCCCCTCCGCCCCCCCGGATCATCGACAACGCCCCAGCATACACCGTCCGGCGCATCCTGGACATTCGGCGCAGGGGTCGGGGCCACCAATATTTGGTGGACTGGGAGGGTTATGGCCCCGAGGAGAGGAGCTGGGTTTCCCGCCAGCTCATCCTTGACCCTTCCCTCATTCGGGACTTCCACCGAACCCACCCTCAGAAGAACAGGCCTGGTGGGTCGCCAGGAGGCTCCCGTTGAGGGGGTTTCTGTTACATCGCTGTCCGCCCTGTTCACTTTCCTTGTGTTTTTCTGCCACTTTGTTCCTTGCGTGTCATGTCTGGTTTTTGCGTTCTCCCTGGGTTGTCTGTGTTATGGGCGGCTTCGCCCGCAATCTGTCTATTGTTGTTCCCTGCACATTTGCACGCTGCCCCAATCTGTTTCTTGTTCCCTCGTTTCGTTTAGCCTGTGACAATTGTTGTTCCCTGCACATTTTGCACGCTGCCCCAATCTGTTTCTTGTTCCCTCGTTTCGTTTAGCCTGTCACATTGTTTTCCCCTTACACATTCTGCACGCTGCCCTCATTAGTTAATGCTTTTGCCTATTTAAACCCGGCACTCGTTTAGCCCATTGCCTTTGCGTACTAGTTTTTCTAGCACTGCTTTCATTTGGTTACCTGTTCCTGACTTCGCGAATATTCCTGAATCTGCCTGTGTTTATTTTGTTTCTTGTTTAGTAGCCGCACGGCTTTCCTGTTTTTCGGCGGTTGTTTTTGGTTTCCCTGTTTCTCGTTTATTTAGCCGCACGGCTTTCCTGTCTTGCCTGTTTGTTTTTGGACGGCTTGTTTCCGTCACTTTTATTTGTTCCGTGATTAAACGCCTCCTGAGCGGAGCGCAATTACCATCTCCGTGTCGAGTCCGCTTTTGGGTCCAGGTCTGCATTTACCGCACGTAACACATTTATTCTCTTAGTCTTAGGCACATGGTTCTGAATCCTTTTGATTGCTTTTCTATTCTATTCTATTTCTCACAATCGGATGGATTTCCAAATGAACACCACACCCCCTTAAGTCATTAGTCTCTAAGAAAGCCCACTTGCTGGCTTCCCGATGCATCTTCTTTGTGTGCCAGCCAAAGGGCTCTCCAGAATGAAGCTCACATCCTCTCGTTCCCTCTGAATGGGGAGCTGCACTGCACACCTTGGGGAAGTTGCGCACACAAAATGCACACACTCCCGCCAGTACAGCTGAACACAGTGACACTGCCCGCCATTTAAATCAGATTACCTCATCACAGCAGTCAGGGTCAAGAGATTAGGGCTCAGCTGGTGCCTCGCAACACAACAGAAAAGCTCTCAGTCTCTCTCAAGTGAGGTCACCACTTCGCTCAGATCCAATCACAGTCATCCCGCACCACACGGGGCACAGAACAAGCCCGTTTTGTTCTGCTCTCTAGATACCAGCACAGAGGCAGCTCTGGTCTGGAAAAAATCCCAATCCAGAGAACCCTGCTGTTAGCACAGGCCAATGGAGACAACGACAATGAGAGCTTCTATTCTACACAGTATTTAGTCACACAAGGTAAGAAATAACACAACAGACACTCTGGTACTGTAAATGTAGTTCCTCATGACTAATTGGAAGGTGATTGTATCATTTACGGCAAAGGAAATACTTGAGTGTTAAAGAGGGGAGGGGTGTTGCACATTGGGATAAAAATAGACACACTAAACAAGGATACTCAGTTGAGACAAGGATACTCTGCTCTCTGCAGGAAGGGTCCTCATGCAGTAATATTTCCAACCAAAACAAAAAATTTTTAGAGCCTGTACAGTCTAATTAGTAGGGCTGACCCCATTTAGTCGACTGGTCGATTGTTTGGTCGATGGGCTGTTGGTCGACTGAGATTTGTTTTGGTCGAGCAGTCACGCGAAATATTTATATATTATTTTTTATTAAAAAATCTCTGCGCAGCATGACACACCTAGATTCGCACCACAGTTCGGCGCACTTGTCAGTAGAATAATCCATTCTGGATGCTGCGGGTAGCCTATGGCAGTGACAGTCCTTCACTCTTAACATAGCTAGGCCTATATATGTTCTCTTTAAATTATATTAAGCAGTTAAGGTAATAGTAATGTTGTGAATAATTCTGCAAAACTAATAAAAGTAACATTTTATAATAAATGCGTTTTGCTAATTGTATGGTTTATATACGTATTTATAACTAACATGCGTAACACCCCCTTTCATGTAGCCTATATTTTATCCCTAGGCACGCGAATGTGCATTTTAATTGTAGCCTAAGATTTGCCTACAGTTAAGATTAGTGATATAGGCATACTTTAATTACTCATTTCAATGTAACCTAAGAACATAATGTCAAAGAAATAATCTGGAGTATGGCAGCATTTCGTTTTAATCGCGGACAATCCAAAAAAAGTGGAATGTAAACTTTTCAAGCGCGTTTTCCAAGGCAGCGTTTATCGTTAATAAAACGAGGAGCAGCCTTTTGGCAAAACATTTGGACAAGCTAGTGTTCCTGTGCCATAAAATGAAATGACTGAGGAAGTAAGCCATCGGATGGTCTCCGATTCGAGTAAGTTATTTTCGATAGACTTTAGCCACTTTATGTTCAGCCAGCTTTAGGCTACAATTTAAGACATTAGGCTATGTGTGATCATTCGTTTGTTATTTTCGTTCGTATTTTTGTTCATTCGTTTGCCATTTTTTGGCAAAAGATATTTTAATTCCCAATGAGACCAACCTGGTTAATTAAATAAAACATAGCCAACGCATTAGAATGTGTTATGGTTGTGGTCAAATAAAAGCATCAGCCTATTGTGTGGCCATACCGCAACTTCACAAGCGCAACGGCAGAATCTGCAAGAGGAGGCTCGGAACGGAGTTTTTCTTTCTTTCAGGTAATCTTGAACTCCGACTCCATAAAGTAATTAGCCTATTGTTACTCATTTGTGTCATTCACTTAAGAAAGTTATAAAACATGACAAGCGCAGTGTGCATATAGTTGCATTTATTAAAACAAATAGGATATGTAATATAGAATTTTGTTTTTTTCTCCGACCAATCAGAAAAAACAGACGACTGTTAGTCGACCAAGATTTGTTTTAGTCGGGGACAGCCTTACTAATTAGGCCATACTAATTAACGTCTACCTCTTGGAATTTGTAATTAAAGCATTCAATTAAACACACTTTTTTTGATTAGACGTTTCTCACTCATGTTTAATTAGCAAGTGATTAAAACTGTCAGGATGCACTTTCAACAAGTTTAATCTGTGGCAAGTGCTGGGCTTGCAGTGTCTCTGTTGTAACTGTTCAAAATGTAAATGAGAATGTTGCCTAACCTTTCTGCACTGTATGCCTTGTGGTTGATCAAGAGTCTGGATTCATGATAACATTTCACTGTGAGCATAACACAAAAGACTAACATAGAATGGGCAGTGAATTGTATAACTGATGGTAGAATCTTCTTCTTTTTTTTAACAGTGCTCTGTTTCAGTCTGAGGAGGGGGGATTAATTGAAAGTCTCTCAAGAAGTGTCTTTGGTGTTCTGATTATGATAAAGCCTGTCCTGTAAGGCCAGTTGGAGAACAGGAATAAACAATATTTTTGTATGATTGAAAAGAAGGTCTGTATAATCCCAGGGCTCTCACACAGGCAAGAATGCTAATCCTTTTTAGAAGATATGAGATTATATGAAATATTTGGGATGTAGAACCAACAAGACATCTGCAAGCACCAGCACCCTGTGAAATCTATTGGGCCATTTAAAAAATGCCAGAGTTAAATGGCACAGAATTGAATGCTTTAAGATGTTAAATTCAGATCATAATCGCATGTAGCAAAAGATTTAAGGATATTCAAATGAAGAGTTTTTAATAAATTACTATGAATGTACTTCTGAAGGTTATAACCTCATTCTTCTTCAGAATCTACTGGACTTTTAGTTTTATTTGAAATCCCTGACAGTAAATGATATTTACTGTTGAGACTTAACTGGTTTGAGTGGATTGTGTTTATATTACAGGGAATAGAAATGTGTTCAGTTTTATTCTCATTAGAAATGTGAAAAAATCCACTCTAAATTGTGGAATAAAAGTGACATTATGCCAAGTGTTATTTCAAATCACATATTGTATTATCTGAAAAGTCTATGTACTGAGGATGAGTTGGTATAGGACTGTAAAGGACACTGGATTCCAGTAGATGAACCGCATTGGTCGCAGAATTGCCCAGGTAGGGAGGCTTAGTTTGGCGGGTTTGTCCTTATCTCATCGCACACCAGCGACTCCTCTGGTCGATCAAGCACCAACCTGTCAGCATCATGAAGTCTATGCAATGATTGCATGGCTCAACTGAAGTGGAAAGAAGCAGAGGCTGGCAACACACACTTTGGAGGAGAGCACAGCACAGCACTACACCCTCAAATGCCAGAGGACATTGTAGCGATGAGACTTTAGCCCATTTTATAACCATTAGGAAATTATAAAACTGTACGGATTACAGGCAAGCAAGACTACAAAACATTACATTAAGTGAATTAATAAAATTATGGTCAGGAAATGCATGAAGTTTATTTTCTAATAATTACCCATTTAAGGTATTACTAGTTTCTAAATTGACCATGCTGGAAAAGTTTTTGGGTTGTTTTCATTTTAATTTAGTAAGGGTTCAAAGAACAACAGCAACTATTATCCTGCAGTTAACAACATTTGGTTCAACAATATCAAGCAGTATTTACTTATTAATTGAAAAATATTTTTCACGCGCTCAGCTTTTAGATTAAATAAGGTTTTAAAATAATGATGAAGCCAATATACAATATTACAAAGGTAATACTGGTTTTGTCTAATACTGTA
The DNA here is from genome assembly GCA_029706075.1 of Aldrovandia affinis. Lineage (NCBI taxonomy): Eukaryota > Metazoa > Chordata > Actinopteri > Notacanthiformes > Halosauridae > Aldrovandia > Aldrovandia affinis. The sequence continues at coordinate 301,966 of JAINUG010000292.1, read as the reverse complement.
CTTGTCATCTTGTATTAATACCCTCTGAGATTTTTTTATTCATTTTGTCCCTGTTGTTATTTTGGGGAAATGCCTACAATATATATATCACTTTTGTCTATTAACACATTCAAAGTTTAATCTAGTTTAGAACCTGGAAGATCTCCACCATGCCTTTAAACATTAAGTATACAATTTTAACTGGTGTGTAATGGGCAAGAATATCCTTTAACTTTTAGCAAAGGCTGCTTTTAAGGTCATAATGGGAGGAAGATTCAAAACCCAACAAGTGAGTACATCCCCTTGTTACTCACATGTCCACCTCCAGGGGCATGCTTGATGTCTTTGGAGCCACATCTAGACTGAACACTAGACAAGTTGATCTTCTTATTAAGAATTTGTGCCTAGAGGCAGAGAGGGTGTTATACTTCCTGTGAGCTACTGCAGCGAGGCTCCATTGAAGACCTTGTGGTTGAAGGTGGTGGAATCTTTGTGTAGATGCATTTTGTCTAATGTTTAATGTTTAATGCTCATACATTAATTTGTCAGATTGTTGTAACAATAATCAACAGTTAAAACATATTCAGTGACCGGAGCCCAAGGGGAAGAATTGTGGATTTGCTATTGCTCTGATATCTTCGTTCCATCCCTGGTTTTAATTACTTGATTTTACGTGCCTAAGAAAACAAATCCCCCCTGTTAAATACGTTTTCTATTTAGCTGAGACCATTTGTTGCTGAAACTTTCAACATGTCACTTTGGTAACTGTAAAAGTTGAACTTGCAGTGAGTGGTTTATTGTAAGATGAGTAATTTGGGCCAGGAGTGGGTTGATGATGTAGGCCCACACCCGTGATGCGCCGTGCTAATTTGCTGATCTGACTTCCTGTTTGCTGACTTCCTGTTTGGCATTTGAACGCGACGCGCGCTGTAGTCACTGCTGCTCCAAGTTTCACTGCCCGCATTTTCTGCACTTTTATACTGGTTTAAATACAAAACTCTTTTCTATTTTTTAATCTTTTTCGGTTACTCCTAACTAACTAACCAACTTATACGGGACTCCAGCACCGTGGTTTTCTGTTCGACACCCAAGAAAACATTACGGTAAGGAATTCGACCATGGCTTCCTCCTTTGTTTCCTGCTTGGAGTGCAATATGTTTAGTGTTAGTTCTGACTGAGTTGAGCTTGAGGACCGCATCCGGACGCTTCGCCAGATTCAGGAAGGAGAGAGTTACATAGAGTCTTTTCTGTTAGCGCCGGACACACCAGGGAGTTTAAATTGCATAGACATTAGTGCCATTCCCCCAGCAGAGCCTTCGCAGCAAGGCGCTTTTGTCACAGTTCGAGGGAGGCATAGTCGCCGTCCCAAGGAGGTCATACACCTAACTCACGTTTCGAATGGTTTTTCCCCACTCAGTAATACACCTACTGAGAAAGCTCTGATAATTGGCGATTCCATTTTACGAGACGTGAGGATAGAGTCACCAGCGACCATAGTCCAATGTTTGCCTGGGGCCAGAGCTACCGACGTGGAGGCAAACTTAAAGGTGCTAGCTAAGAATAATCGTAAATATTCTAAAATTATTATCCACGCTGGCACCAACGATGTTCGACTTAGGCAGTCGGAGATCACTAAAAATAATTTTGTTTTGGTGTGTAAGCTCGCTAAAACACTCAGTCGGGAAGTAATTATCTCTGGCCCTATCCCTGCCCGTAGGAGTGACGAAGTCTACAGTAGACTCACGTCGCTAAATCTGGTGTACTGACAACGACTTGGGCTTCATAAACAATTGGCCCACTTTTTGGGGAAAGCCTGGCTTTATTCCACACGGACTCCATCCGAACTGGAGAGGTGCTCTTCTATTATCTAGAAATTCTTCCCGTAGTATAAATTCTCAAAATGTATGACCTCTCAGAGCGCTAGCCAGGCAGCAGACTTCTGGTCCTAAACCACTGTCTGCTAGCTTCCAAAAAAGGTGACTAGCTTAGCTATTGAGACTGTGTCTGTCCCTCGTTTTGGAAATGGTTTTAGAAGTAAAAAGCTATCTGAGCACACTGGCTGTCGTGGCATTTGTGTACATAATCTTATTTATATTAAAACCTCTCAGCCTGCAGTAAGTATTGCCTGTAGTAAGACGCATCTTAAATGTGCATTGTTAAATATTAGATCACTTTCCCCCAAGGCGGTTCTTGTGAACGAACTAATCACGGACCATAGTTTTGACCTGATTAGTTTAACTGAAACCTGGCTTAGGCCTGACGAATACAGTACACTTAATGAGGCATCTCCCGATGGTGATGCCAGCTGCCAAGCGCCGCGTCTGTCCGGTAGAGGCGGCGGTGTTGCTGTGATTTTTTCGACAAAATTTAGTTTTACACCTAAATGTGGGGATAAGTTCTCCTCTTTTGAATCACTTGCTATGCTTTCTGGACGGTCAAAAGATCTAGTTACCTCAGTGCAATCCTTCCTCTTAATAACTATTTATAGACCACCTGGACCGTATACTGTTTTTCTTTCTGAGTTTGCAGAGTTTTTATCGAGCTTGGCAACTATGGCAGATAAAGTTGTGATTGTCGGAGATTTCAACATACATGTTGATAATGACAGTGACCCTTTAGGACTGGCTTTTGCAGCTATTATTGACTCTGTTGGTTTTATTCAAAATATATCTGAACCAACCCACCGCCACAATCATACCTTAGATTTAGTCTTATCCTATGGTATCGATGTTGAGAATATCATTGTGTCTCCCCATAATCCTGTACTATCGGATCACTTTCTGATTACTTCTGAAATTCAGGTGAACCCCGAATGCATTTGGTTGAATAAACTCTGTTGAAAATTGGTTGTATGTTCTGTTTTCTCAGTTGGTGCAAGTGTTCTCTATTCACTTTGAAGGTCTTCTGAATTTCGTGAACCTAACAATTGGGGGCTCGTACCGGGATCCCAATATCTCACCGCACGGGTGCAGAGGAAGGGCGTGGCGTCTGAACCGTGCACAGGGCTTGTCTGGGACAAGTTTTTGAAAGTCCTCGGTCCGGATCGAGCAGGATCCTTGGATAATTAGCGAGGCCAGACAAAGCAAACATTCCTCTGGAAGCGCGGTGAGTGACGGGATTTTTCTGAATTCTATTTAAGATAAAAGTGTGATATTGAACCTAGAGCCTTGCCATAAAAGTGAGTGACAGAACATAAGTGAAAATAGTGAACGTGGAACTTTTTAGTGGCGGGGGTTGTATGCCTGATTGGGTGGTGGCACTCCCGGTCTCCGGGACGGGGTTCAAGTCCCTGCGGCGGTATATGCCTAATTAGGTGGTGACACTCCCGGTCTCCGGGATGGGGTTCAAGTCCCTGAGGTGTCTCCAATTTGTTGGGTTGGAGCCTAACGCGCCGAAAACGGCACACATGAGGAACTGTTTTCTAAGAGGTGAGAAGCTTAAAGTGTAAGGGTTACTCGTGGAACTTCTTAGGGGCAGGTTTGAGGTTTGACAAATAATTTATTATTATAAGTGTTTGTGAACAATTGCCTCTGGGATTTACCTGGGGAGAATTGACAAAAGAAACAAAAAGTAGCCGAGTGTTTATTCATAGTATGAGTGAATAAAAAATGAATGTGACATGAATGCAATTGCGCCTGAGTATGAGTGAATAAAAGTGTACGTAAAAATGTTGGACTGTATGCAAAATAAAAACGAAATGATAATGGCGTACCTAACCCGTTTAAAAAAAAGTGTTTAATACTAACAGTGGTCTTGAACCACCTGCAAATAATAACGATGGGGTTTATGAACAACAGCTGAAAAATGCGTTCCTGAACGGCCTCACTCCTGCATTAACAATGTTAATTAAAAGACATGTAATTACGTGGGCAACGTGCTGATTGCAAGTGATAATAGAACATGCTATTCACTTCGAGCGAACGGCTAGGGAAGACCAATTAAAATGAAACAAAAGATTACTATTGAATGTGACGAAAATGGGTTGTCAGTCACGTCACTATATAGGTACTATTGGAAATAGTTTTGGGAATTCTATACAATTGATAGATTGGTATTACACATGGGAATGGATATACTGCCAGTCATGCACAACTGTGTGAATGTATTCCGTCCGAGCAGACAGCCCCAGCGAACTCTTATAGCACTGCTCTCTTCTTACCCCTGACTAAGACATTTAGAATATGAGTGTTTCTGGAACATGCCGCAAATAAACGAAACGAGATGTTTAGGCACCATGTATAGTTGACCGAAATTTACTGGAATTCTAGTAAACTTGAGTGAAGAGCAGAAATGATTATTTGAACAAATCAGGCAGCCGCATATTTCATTATCGAAAATGACCGAATGTGAATGGGAAGATGTGGGTTCTTGGGTTAGAGAAATGCCGCCTGGTAGGGAGTGCAGACAGAAATCCAAGGTTGTAAAAATATCATTGTTTGCTACTGTGCCTGTGTGCATACACAACTGCAATTTGAACCGTACAGCACGCTGCTAGCTCTTTCCGATGACCATCCTAGTTTACATCAGATAAATAATTAGGTATTGTATGATGTTCTGCAAACATTCTGGGCTCAAAATAAAAAAAGAGAAGAAAAGTAAAAAAATGATGCATTAATTGTAGACAGCGAAGAATCTGAAAATGAATGATCCATCTGATCTGCACTGTACTATGTACATTTTACATTTTTACATTTTAGGCATTTGGCAGTATCTGTGATAAAAAAATAAAATAAACTCCTCCTGTATGTAGACGACATATTGAATTGCTCTCCTTCTCGGGAAAAGGCATGTTTGGACATTCCGGCCTCACAAGGCCACAAGATAAGCAAGGGGACGCTGCAGTGGTCTCTGCCAGAAGTAAAATATCTGGCAGAGCCTTTCAGGATAGGAAAACAGTGATACTGCAGGCCCCAAAGCCTAAAATAAAATAAAAACATGATGGTTTTTTTATGAATGATACATTTCTGCCGAACCTGGATGTGTAATTATGCACAATTGATGCAGCCACTGTTAGATTGTATTTACAGCGAACCAATGGAGGCTCAAGATCCAATCAAATGGACTCCTGAAGTCAACGAAGCCTTTGAGCAGGTAAAACAGGTTTGGAGGTAAGCAAAGACCAATTGCTTATTACTCCACAGAACTGGATCCTATAGCACGAGGACTGCCATGCTGTTTACAAGCTGTAGAAGCAGCAGCATTAGCAGTAAAAGCCTCACAAACCATAGTGTTATACCAACCATTGACACTGATGGTACCACATGTAGTTTCTGTATTACTACTGCAAAGAAAACATACATTCTTGTCACCAGCAAGACAGCTGAGCTGTATGGCGACTCTACTAACAACTCCTAATCTAACAATTGTAAGATGCACCACACTTAATCCGGCTACCTTGCTGACAACTGCTGAGGATGGAGATCCTCACGATTGTGTAGCTGAAACATCTAGGTCTGTGGCAGCACGCCCCGGGTTAATGGACACACCCATTCATGATGCAGAAGTAACTTTCTATGTGGATGGATCCTGAAAAAAGAATGACTTGAACAGGTAAACCAATAACGCATATACGAAAGGAACAGATGAGGTGTCCCTGGGGAATGCATTCGCAGACTCTGCTGCAAAAGAAGCAGCTGCAGACACTCAGGGAGTGTTTAAAGAGATTGATTGCGTCACTCTCGATTACACTCTCTTGAGAGACATGCAACATGAAGCAGGGGTACCGGAGAAACGGATGTGGGGCAACCAAAAATTTACTGAGAACGAAACTGGCCTGTGGGTGGGCCCAGAAAAGAAACCTGTATTACCGATATCTTTGTTTACCATAGCTGCAGAGTTGAGTCATGGCATATGCCATGTCTCAAGAGGAGGGAGGGTAGATATGATAAAGAAACGTTATACAACGTTTGGATTTACAAACTACAAAAAAATTTTTTTGTAAAAGGTGTTTAACATGTTTTGACTATTTGAATCTTGGATGATGGATTTCATCCACCTCACACCAAGTGAGGGAAAAAAGAGCTTCTTAGTAATGATTGACCCATTCTCAGGTTGGGTTAGCCTAGCTGGCTATGCTGAAGAAAATGTTATCTAATAACATAATATATGAATTATATAGCCAGATCTAGCAGTAGCCTATAAAAAGGGTGAAATTATAAAGGTTATCTGATGTAGTGATCTTGTCTCCACAACACAGAGCGTTGATGGGAATAAATTGCACTGACAAGGTTTTTTATTTCATTTGATTACTATGATAGTACTATATACCCTGCATAAGACCTTTATAAAATTCGAGGGAAGGGAACAGTCCTCGGTGGGGAGCATCCCAATGCGATGGGACAGTAAGCAGGTGATCCATATAGGGCAGTGGATGGGGTGGTATATTACATAGTGTAATTTATTAGCTAAGCTAATTGTATGCAGACAATGCATATCATTATCTTCACGCGGGCTATAAAATTCATATATTATGTTAAAATCAATTGAGAGATTTGTGTAAATTCTATTCATGTTACCTTTTAGTCTCTTTAATAAATTCTGAGTTAAGAATAATTTGGTCTTAGTTTTATAGCAAGCAATGACCATACATGGGTTATCTGAGGATACCCACCACCAACTAGTGCTTCTTAGGTATTTTTCCTCAAAATGGGGTGGGAAAATTAATGTTAAGGGTAGAGACAATAAACTACCGTGATTAAAAAAGCTTATATTATATTCATAGCTAGCCAGCTACCTACTTAACTGTAAAACAGCTGAACAGACAATGCATATTATCCCTCACCCCACAAGACAGTCAATTTTATTTCACCAGCGGATGATCACCCAAATGATGCAAAGTAATTATTGTTTATGTTTAAGCTTATTGATTTGATAGTTTCGTGAAATGGTGGCAGCGGTGGTCTCCAGGCATAGCCAGCTGTTATAAGGTTGCGGGAGCCTAGCCAGCATTGGTTGAATAAACTCTGTTGAAAATTGGTTGTATGTTCTATTTGTTTACTACAAGTGCACAGCAACAGTTCTCTGACTACAGACAATAATTATTATACTTAACTGTATGCTACGAACATAATATATGAATTATATAGCCAGCTAGCTACGAAGATAATAATATGCACAGTAGCCTAAAAAAGGAAATTATCTTCATAGCTAGCTGGCTATATAATTATAATATAATATAATTATATATTATAATTAATATATTATGTTCGTAGCAAGGCAGCTAACTTAGCTGTACAGCTCATTTGTAGCTAAATGACATCACCCGGACACCCCGGACACATTCTTCCGGGTTTTCTCACTCAGGAATGCGAGCTCGTCATGTTGGCATAGCAACTACAGTCCAAAATTCCAATGACGTCATCCGGACACATTCCTGAGACCCGGACACATTCTGGCATGACACCTCCATCTGACCACAGAAACTCCTTTGTGAAATCTAGTCAAACTTTTATTTTTTGTACCTCTAAATTCTAACACTTGGATCGTTGGGACTCATCCCTCCTGTTGAATTGAAAGATGAAAAATATCATATGTGGGGAGCATTTAACTGTTTGAGCTTTGAAATAATGGAACACAGGATCACAGTAAACGTTTCACCTCCATGAGAAATCCCATTCTGCATGGTGTATTATAATGTGAGACCAGCCACGTGTGGGGTTTGGTGCAGGGTGGCGTCTGGGTCAGTCTGTTTACAGTGGTGCTGCAGTCAAAGGAAAGACAGGAGATGGAGAAGAGGCTCTGTAATGCAGAGAACCGTAGAGAAACACCCCTACCCTGCCTCCTCCAGGCTGATGTTTGATGTTCTCAGTGGAGCCGATCTTGGACCTGATGTTTTTCAGGTCTGGGATGGCAGCAAGTGGGACAGGCGGGCGGCTCTTCAGAGAGCCTGGGGATTTGGGTGGGGTGCGTGCCACTGCCACCTTCTTCATCTCCTTGCTAGCCACGGCCAGCGGCTGCCCCAGGGTACGGCTGGAGGGCAATTTGGGTGTGCTTGGACTGCTGTACCCACTGCAGTCTGGAGTCTTGGGGGAATCTACAGGGATATATGTCATGTCCATCATCCATGCAACAAACAATATAACAGCTGATGCAAATATACACTACCGGTCAAAGGTTTTAGAACACGCCCATTTTCCAGTCTTTACTGAAATTTAAGCAGTTCAAGTCCAGTGAATAACCTGAAATCCTCCCTGTCTTCTGGTTGTTTCCCCTCACCCTTCAAAAGGGCCCACATCACCCCTCTGCTGAAAAAACCCTCTCTAGACCCCTCAGTCATCCAGAATTATCGTCCAGTATCTCTCCTCCCCTTCCTGTCTAAAACCCTCGAAAGAGCTGCATCTAACCAACTCTCTGCTTTCTTCACATAAAATAATCTGCTGGACCCCCACCAGTCCGGCTTCAGACCTGGCCACTCGACAGAAACCGCTCTCCTCTCAGTCAATGAGGCACTCCACACTGCACGAGCAGCCTCCCTCTCCTCCATCCTGATCCTGCTTCATCTCTCAGCTGCCTTCGACACTGTGGAGCACTCCATCCTCCTGTCCTCCCTGGCAGCAACAGGGATCTGCAGTACAGCCCTCGCCTGGATCGAATCCTACCTCTTCGGTCGCTCCTTCCAGGTCGCCTGGGCTGGTAAAGTATCACCACCTCACTCCCTCTCCACTGGGGTTCCACAGGGCTCAGTCCTCGGTCCCCTTCTCTTCTCTCTGTACACCCAATCCCTTGGCTCTGTAATCTCTGCCCACAGCTTATCCTACCATTGTTATGCTGATGACACTCAACTCTTTCTCTACTTCTCCCCATCAGACACTCAGGTCTCTACCTGCATCTCTGCTTGCCTGAGGGACATTCAGAGCTGGATGGACAGTCACCACCTAAAGCTCAACCCAGGTAAAACGGAACTAATCTTCATTCCTGATTTCTCAATTTCTCTAGGTGACACCTTGGTGACATCATCACCCTGCGCGAAGAATCTTGGTGTGGTGATGGACAACAGGCTGTCCCTATCAAAGAACATTGCTGCGGTAAGCCGAGCGTGCAGATTCTTCCTGTATAACATCAGGAGAATCCGTCCCTTCCTTACCACGTACTCTACACAGCTCCTGGTCCAAGCAATGGTACTGTCCCACTTGGACTACTGCAACTCGCTTCTGGCTGGCCTTCTGGCATCTGCCATCAGACCCCTGCAACTCATCCAGAACGCTGCAGTCCGCCTAGTCTACAACCTTCCCAGACACTCCCATGTCACCCCCCTGCTCACTACCCTCCACTGGCTGCCTGTTATCGCTCGCATCAAATTCAAAACATTGGTCCTAGCACACCAGGCAGTCAAGGGATCAGCCCCAACATACCTTCTCAAGATCTTCAAACCCTACACACCTGCCAGACCACTCCGTTCTGCTACCTCAGGACACCTGGCACCTCCCCCCCTCCGCACCTGTGCTTCCCGGTCACGTCTCCTGTCGGTTCTGGCTCCACGATGGTGGAATGACCTTCCCGTGGAAGTCAGAACAGCTGAGACCCTGGCCACCTTCAAGCGACGACTGAAGACTCACCTCTTCAGGGTGCACCTCTCCCCGTAGTCCGGTTTTGTAAACTTAGGGATGTAGCTGTTTAGTATTGCACTCTTGTCTACTTGTTTATGTATTGGATTAGGTTTAGGCATTATTTTGTCTATTTTCCGCTCTGTTAGTTTTATTGCTGCCTTTGAATTGTGGCTACAGATTTACCTACAGGGTCCTAGCTTAACTATGTGGTTGCTCCTAGCACCTGGAACTGTACTTCCCGCTAGGGTGGCTTTCAGCTAAAATGTTGTGTAATGTAATGTAATGTAATGTAATGAAATGAAATGAAATGGTACAAATAGTTAATGTGTGTTAACAGTCACTCTGTGCAAGTCGCCGACTCTGGATCCAGAAAAAGAGCCCCAGACCATCACGCTTCCTCCTCCATGTTTGACAGTTGGTGTCACACACTGAGGAACCATCCTTTCGACTACTCGATGGCCTGCAAAAACCTTTCAAAATTTCAAGATTTCAAATTTTGATTAATCGGTCCATAAGACCTTCTTCCAGTCTTCAGTAGTCCACTGGTGGTGCTTCGTGGCCCAGGCAAGCCTCTTTTTATTATTTTGCTATCTTAGCAATGGCTTTCTTACTGCAACTCGACCTGTCAAACCTGCAGCTTGAAGTCTTCTCTTCACAGTTGAAACTGAGACTTCCTTGCTTTGACCAGTGTTAAGCTGTGCTTGAAGCTGTCCTGTGAGCCACCTATTACACAAGCTGTTGACTCTCAGAAACTTGTCTTCTGATTTTGTTGTGGCTTTGGGTCTGCCAGACCTCTTCCTGTCAGTTTCCTCCAGTTTCCAAGTGCCTTTTGATGGTATAGGAAACTACTCACTGCCAAACAGTTGACATTATTTTTCAGGTTTTAGTAACCTAAACTTTCAGGTTATTCACTGGACTTGAGCTTAAATTTCAGTAAAAAATGGAAAATGGGGGTGTTCTAAAACTTTTGACTGGTAGTGTATCTTTATCTTTCAGCTTTGTCAGTTCAGTGACAGGTGTTGGAAGTTTTCACATACGGTGGAGCACACCTCCAGCTCTGTTGAAAGGGCTTATTTACCTTTGAAATGGTGTATTTACCTTTGAAAGGGGTTATTTACCTTTGAAATTGCATATTTACCTTTGAAAGGGCTTATTTACCTTTGAATGGGCTTATTTACCTTTGAAAGGGCTTATTTACCTTTGAATGGGCTTATTTACCTTTGAATGGGCTTATTTACCTTTGAAAGGGGTTATTTACCTTTGAAAGGGCTTATTTACCTTTGTCATTTTTAGCAGCTCCAGCTTTCTTTTGCTCCATCCTGGACATAGCTGTATAGTATGACATCATACAAAATCAGACACAAGTAGCGTGCTTCATCCACAGCTTATATTTAGCATTTTAAGTTGTGTCTCTTATCTGGGGTGTGTTTTTTCAGTTATGCATTGAATTAAAACATATTATTAATGATTACTAAATTTGATCATTATCATTTTTGCGATGTGTGGTGTCCTAAATAGCTGGTTAACAGTTAGAAGTACTTTTCTAGCTTTTTCAAGATTAGGACAAAATTTGCATCACTCTCAGAATTTTGGATGACTCAGGAGTTATTTCCCACTCTGGGATGCTTGATAACTACTGGCCCTGAACTCTCCAGCATTATGCTACTTAATTAAATGTTTAATAAATTGTATGTACTTATGGATTTGAAATGCACTGTCCACAATAAACAGGAACACCATGTTAAATGTGTATTGATATATTGCAGTGGTGGGCCGTCAGGGCCTGCAAGGCCTTCTCTGCTGGCCTAAAAAATATCTGAATCACAGACTGATGTTAATTATATTTTGTCCATGAATACTTATTAAATCATTCCAAATGGTCTGTTCGCTTCCTTTCATAGCTGTTCCCCTGGTTGCGCTGCATCCAGACGTGTATTTTCATATTAAAGCATTTACCCAATCACATTTCAGCCATTATTTGTTGCCAGGGTCAAAGAAATCTGCCTGGAGGCCTTCACAATCCGTTCTGAAGGCCCTGTAGCATAAAATAAGTGTTGATCAAACTGTTGCTTCAACCAATCAGATTTTAAGTTGGGGACACGAAGGCCTTCTCGAAGGCCTAGGTAACGTCAGCGTATTCACACTCTTTGATTGGATAGTCAGAGAGTGTCTGACTATGATGTAATGTGATTGGTTAAATGCTTTAATATGAAAATACACGTCTGGATGCAGCGCAACCAGGGGAACAGCTATGAAAGGAAGCAAACAGACCATTTGGAATTATTTAATAAGTATTCATGGACAAAATATAATTAACATCAGTCTGTGATTCAGACATTTGAGTGGACATTTTCAGCCCTAAAGCGAATGAAAACTTATGCCAGAAATACGACAGGGCAGGCTCGACTTTCAGCATTAGCTTCGATGGCGATAGAAAAGGATGGAACTTCTTGATGGAACTGAAACACACGGATAATCTGTACGACAGAGTAATTGAACTCTTTTTGAGGAAAGAAAGGAGGATGGATTTTGTGTACAAATAATACGGATTTTTGGTGAGTAAAATGTTGCTATTTTCCTAAATAATATTGCAATTTTATGATTTGTTTCTTCAGTAAAGGCATTTATTCTGGATACACGAGTTATCTATCTGCGATGCAATGGCAACGGGTGCCTGTTCGGTTTGTTTTGTGCACTTTGTTTATTTATCTTTCTTCAGTCATGTTTCATGAGAGAGAATGACAGCGATAGTTAGAAGCGTGAGATAATTAGTGATTAGTAGTGTTAGTAACTTAATCTAAATCCCTAATGTTAGTAGATTAGTTGGTTAGTACTATATACATCTAACTAATATATACAAAGTGTAATTAGAAAGTAAGAAGGAAGTAAAACGAGATTAGAAACGAAGACGGAAAAACCGAAACAGAATTTCCTGAAGTGCATGACAGAACGAGAATGAAACATGACTGAAGAAAGATAAATAAACAAAGTGCAAAAACAAACCAAACAGACACTCAAAACATAACAATAAGATGGCTTTTATAGCCATAAAATAGTTATTGAGGGGTGGATTGATTCAGACAGAGCACTACTGAAGGCCTAGGTGTGAAATGCACGGCCCGCCACTGATATATTGTCATTACAAACAGCTTGTCACATTGCACCCCCATTGCTACTATTCTGTTCCATCTCAGATTTGTGCACTGTGCCATATTGTAGGGTACAGCACATCCATCTATCCCTCCTACATGCAGCTGTGAATTTATTGTCAGTAAAAATGAAAATACAAGCCGTAGTGACACCGCAAAAGTCTGAAATGCAATAAAAGTAGTTGGCTGGTCATATTCAATGTCTCTGTACCTGTCTGAGTGAGGCTCTCTGTACCTGTCCGAGTGGGGGTCTTGGCAGGGATTTTGGTCCCAGCAGCATGAGGCCTGGCACTTGGAGTCTTTCCATCACGAGCCTGAAAACACATATAAAACCTTTGTTCTGACCCTTCTACCAACAACACCATCCCCGAACAGCACAGTTAGCATGCCTCATGGTTCGTCTGGTTTTTTTCTAGTATTAAGCACATTTTTTTCTTCAATTTGTAATGCCCAACCCTTCTAATCACTGCAACATCCTCAACAATTCAGCAGAGTACAGATAAGCATGCACTCTCCTCCCAAGAATGTGCTTTTTCACTCTGAAGTCCATCAGCTGAGCTGGGCAGTCATAGCATCAGAGGCGTACACTTCATGTGCTGTTGGTGCAGGCAGACTGCAAGTGCCTGATTGAACAGAGGTGGTCACTGCCTCACGATGAGACAAGGACAATCCTGACAATCAAAACCCTCCTCACCCTCACTCTCATCACATGAAAGAACTACAGTTCTACAAGACCTGTTTGTGGTAGTGGTCTTAAAAATAAACACATGAGGAGTAATGCAGGCAGAAAATACAAAACAATATTAATTTGAAACTGAGGGCCAGATTTACAAAAGGACTGCGACTACTTTTTCCTACAAGGTTGCAATTTCTACGTTGGATTTACTAAACATTCGCAATGGGTCAAATTGCAATTAGGATGTAATTTGCGGGGGTTATGCCACTGTAACTTTCCTTTGGACAAATAGTTTAATATGTTCATTTGTCAGGAGTGGAGCCTGCATAGATGATTGATTGATTGAATGATTAATGCAATGGATTGATTGGTTGCAGGCGGAGCCTGGGTAATGCAGGGAGGTTATGCACCAGGTAACAATTGAGAATCATGGCATGCAGCAGATATAAAAGAACCGGGGGGAAAGAACCGAGGGCGAACACGAACGCTACTTGTATGTGTAATAAGCTTTTTATGAATTGCACCAATAAATATCTGTGATTTTGCCTTTTACCTGCTTGTCCTTGCATTGTCTGTGGTGGTGGATCCCACAAAGGGAAAAGTACCTGTGGGGTTGATAGAGAAATTCTGTGTTTAAAACTGTTTCTGAATAACTTCACATGTTTTGACTAAATCTGTTTGTAGTGAGCTAGCTAAACCGCCACAGTCTCAGGGTCAGAGCGGGCCTGCCAAAAAAGATACGAGGTTCTTCCCATCAAACCCAAACTTTTCTTTCCACATGCTCACACCTATCTCCTGCCCCCGTAAACCTCAATTCCATTTCCCTTGAATCCTGAGACAGGTAAACTTAACCATCACTTTCTTTCTTACAACAACAACAACAACAACAACAACCACCTTTGCTATTACACTTTGGTCACACCTATGTTCTGTCACTCACTTTTATGGCAAGGCTCTAGGTTCAATATCACACTTTTATCTTTAAATAGAATTAGGAAAAATCCCATCACTCACCGCGCTTCCAGAGGAACGTTGCTCTGTCTGGCCTCGCTACTTATCCAAGGATCCTGCGCGATCCGGACCGAGGACTTTCAAAAACTTGTCTCAGACAAGCCCCGTGCACGGTTCAGACGTCACGCCCTTTCTCTGCACCAGTGCGGTGAGATATTGGGATCCCGGACGAGCCCCCAGCTTGTTAGGTTCACGAATTCAAAAGACCTTCAAAGAGGATAGAGAACACTTGCACCAAATGAGAAAACGGAACATACAACCAAATTTCAAGCAGAGTTTATTTAACCAAATGCATTCGGGGTTCACTGCCTCCCTGTCAGGCAATGAACAACTCATTTCCGGCAGATTTCTCTCTTATACACAATAGTTACCCTTAGACAGATGCTTTAGCCTCGCCCACACACCAGTCACAAGACAGTTATTTTCCCCATCTCTGGGAGAACCTCGTATCTTTTTTGGCAGGCCCGCTCTGACCCTGAGACTGTGGCGGTTTAGCTAGCTCACTACAAACAGATTTAGTCAAAACATGTGAAGTTATTCAGAAACAGTTTTAAACACAGAATTTCTCTATCAGTACTATATACATTTTACATTTTAGGCATTTTAGCAGACGCTCTTATCCAGAGCGACTTACACAGTTTTTACATTTCTTTACATACAATCCATTCCGAGAGGCACCAGGACCAGGTGAAATGTATGAAAAAAAGTTTAAATTAGAGATTTCAACTTCCTATTCTCTAGATACATTATACTGGCAGGATATGTGGATGGCAGTATCTGTGATAAAAACTCCTCCTGTATGTAAACGACATATTGAATTGCTCTCCTTCTCGGGAGCGCTGCGAAATAGACTCAAAGGTATGTTTGGATTTTCTGGCCTCACAAGGCCACAAGATTAGCAAGGGGATGCTGCAGTAGTGTCTACCAGAAGTAAAATATCTGGGACACACTATCTCAGCTTAAGGCCGAGCCTTGTTACCGGATAGGAAAACAGTGATACTGCAGGCCCCAAAGCCTAAAACAAAAAAACAGACAGATGATGTTTTTCCTAGGAATGATACATTTCTGCCGAACCTGGATATGTAATTATGCACAATTGATGCAGCCACTGTTAGATTGTATTTACAGCGAACCAATGGAGGCTCGAGATCCAATAAAATGGACTCCTGAAGTCAACGAAGCCTTTGAACAGGTAAAACAGGTCATGGTGAGCTCTCAGGTGTTGGCACATACTAACCCAGCTAAACCCTTCATACAGATGGTAGACAGCCATGGGGGATTCATGTCGTCAGTCCTAATGCAAACATTTGGAGGTAAGCAAAGACCAATTGCTTATTACTCCACAGAACTGGATCCTGTAGCACGAGGACTGCCATGCTGTCTACAAGCTGTAGAAGCAGCAGCATTAGCAGTAAAAGCCTCACAAACCATAGTGTTATACCAACCATTGACACTGATGGTACCACATGTAGTTTCTGTATTACTACTGCAAACAAAACATACATTATTGTCACCAGCAAGACAGCTGAGCTGTATGGCGACTCTACTAACAGCTCCTAATCTAACAATTGTAAAATGCACCACACTTAATCCGGCTACCATGCTGACAACCGCTGAGGATGGAGATCCTCACGATTGTGTAACTGAAACATCTAGGTCTGTGGCAGCACGCCCTGGGTTAATGGACGCACCCATTCATGACGCAGAAGTAACATTCTATGTGGATGGATCCTGAAAAAAGAATAACTTCAACAGGCTACAGAAACCCAAAACACTGGCTATATGTAAATGTGCAGCACATACGAAAGGAACAGATGAGGTGTCCCTGGGGAATGCATTCGCAGACTCTGCTGCAAAAGAAGCAGCTGCAGACACTCTCTTGAGAGACATGCAACATGAAGCGGGGGTACCAGATAAAAGGATGTGGGGCAACCAAAAATGTACTGAGAATGAAACTGGCCTGTGGGTGGGCCCAGAAAAGAAACCTGTATTACCGAGATCTTTGTTTATCATAGCTGCAGAGTTGAGTCATGGCATATGCCATGTCTCTTGAGGACTGATGGTAGCTATGGTTAACAAACGTTATACAACGTTTGGATTTACAACCTACAAATTATTTTTTGTAAAAGGTGTTTAACATGTTTTGACCATTTGAATCTTGGATGATGGATTTCATCCACCTCACACCAAGTGAGGGGAAAAAGAGCTGCTTAGTAATGATTGACCCATTCTCAGGTTGGGTAGAAGCATACCCTACCTGAAAAAATGGATGCATAAACTGTGGCAAAAATAATTTGTAGAGAAATAATACCTAGATGGGAAAAGCCTATCACCTACCGCAATTTGGAGATAAAACATCAGAGGATAATCCCACATTGGCAGAGTATATGAAGAAAATGTTATCTAATAAACAAGAAATGTGTAAACTCTTACAGCTGGAATACCAGAAGAAAAGCTGCAGGTCGGGGACTGGGTACAGATTAAAGATCCAAGGCACAAGGCGTGGCATCAACCAAAGTGGAAAGGGCCGTATCAGGTGCTACTAACAACTCCAACAGCAGTAAAGATTGCCGAGCGATCCACCTGGGTGCATCTGTCCCACTGTAAAAAGGTAACAAAGGGTGAGTAGGTACCTAAAAGAGTTGTGCTCAGAAGGGAGAAGTCCGGCTACAAAGGGAGGTGTGAAATATAGAACACACTTGTCTCAAAACCGGTGAAGCAAACAACCCTCTTACTGAGATTTAGACACAGCTATGGCGAACCTCCAGTGGCGGGCAGTGGGGTCTTTGACTATATTGATGATAATCACGGTAGTCAGAACACCGATAAGAGGGAAGAGATTTGTAAAAGCACAGTACATAGCATAAACAAGACCAACTGCTATGTATGCACACATCTACCGGCATCATCCGTAGCACCAAGGGTGACTGTGGACCAACCCCCGGGAATTGGAATAAATGTGTCCTGGACTGTAACATGTGCCATAGGGCTCTCAACTCATACAGGAACACTTAAATACTTTGACCCAACCCACAAAATCACAACCAAAGTGAACTGCTACGAATATACTGACGGGAATAAATTACACTGATCGACAAGGTTTATTACAAACCTCACGACAACATTTGATTACGCCCATTATTGTAGTACCATATACCCCGCATAAGACCTTTGTAAATTGTGTACGAGGGAATGGCACAGTTCCGGTGGGGGACACATCCCAATGCAATGGGACAGTGTACTCCCACTGTAAGAATAGAACCACCGGTTCTGGGACAAGGTGTTCCACGTTAGCGCCTACAGAAAACGGCACTAGGGCAGTGAATGGGTGGTACTGGCTTTGCGGACACAATGTGTACATAGCTCTGCCTAAGAAGTGGTACGGAACTTGTGCATATGTGTAGTCTTTTTCCCCAAATGGGGGTGGGCAAATTAATGTTAAGGGTAGAGACAATAAACTACCGCCTGAGTGCATTGATCAATTTCACACTGAAGGTAACCGAGAGAGAGAGGGAAAAAAAATAAAAAAAAAACAGTTAACTGCACTTAGATTAATAATAATAATAATAATAATAAACTTTATTTATATAGCACCTTTCATACATGAAATGCAGCTCAAAGTGCTTCACAATTATAAAATATAATTAAAAAGCAGAGATAAATTAAGATGGTGATCTTAATTGAAAATGCATAAATAGAGGCATTTAAGTGCATAGCTAAAAGCCTTTAAGGTACATGGAAAGAAAAAGTGCATAGATAAAAACCTTTCAGGTACATAAAAGAAAAGTACATTAAAAGTACATAAAATAAAATAAAAAATAAAATCAATCATTTAAAAGCTTGTTTAAAAAGGTATGTTTTGAGCTGTGTTTTAAAGATGCCAGCCGAGTCTGCCATCCTAATGTCCTGCGGGAGAGTGTTCCAAAGTTTTGGGGCATAGTAGCTGAAGGCACTCTCACCGCTTTTTTTATGAAGTACATGAGGTACATTGAGGAGGTTGGCTGTGGAAGATCTGAGAGCTCGAGTTGGCACATAAAAAGACAGGAGGTCTGTAATGTACGAGGGTGCTGAGCCATTTAGTGCTTTGTATACAATAAAAAGGACTTTAAAATCAATTCTAAAAGATACTGGAAGCCAGTGCAGTGAAAATAAAACAGCCGTTATATGCTCTCTCTTCCTTGTTTTAGTTAAAAGTCTAGCTGCAGAATTTTGAATAAGCTGTAGTTTTTCAATTGACTTTTTAGGAAGACCAGTTAAAAGGGCATTACAATAGTCAAGCCTGCTAAAAATAAAAGCATGTACCAGCTTCTCAGCATCCTGTTGGATTAAAAACGGCCGAACTTTAGAAATATTTCTCAAATGGAAGAATGCTGTCTTGGTCACTTTGTTTATGTGTGTTTTAAAGTCTAAATCTGAGTCTAAAATAACACCTAAACTAGTTACTTCTGCTTTTTTCTGCTGTGGCAAATTTCCTAATCTATCAAAAAGTGGCTTTGGGGCCAATTAAAAGTATTTCTGTCTTATCCTCATTTAGTTTAAAAAAATTATTACTCATCCATTGTTCAACTGCAGACAGGCAGGAAATCAGGGAGCATAAAGAGTTTGTGTCATTCGGCTTAACAGAAATATATAATTGCGTATCATCAGCATAGCTGTGGAAGTTAACATTATGTTCTCTGATGATATCACCTAATGGTAGCATATAAAGTGAAAAAAGAAGAGGACCAAGACAGCTTCCTTGTGCAACACCAAAAGTTAAATCTTGTTTCTCAGAAACATACTCTCCTAAGCTAACATAACATTTTCGATCTGAGAGATATGTTTGAAACCAATTCAGTGCACTATCAGATAGTCCGACCATGTTTTCCAATCGATTTATTAGTATGCCATGGTCGAGTGTGTCGAATGCAGCGCTCAGGTCCAGAAGAATAAGAACGGAGACATTACCATCATCAGCACTAATTCTGAGGTCGTTTGTTATTTTGATCAAAGCCGTCTCTGTGCTGTGATTGGTTCTAAAACCAGACTGAAATTTCTCTAAGATAGCATTTTCGTTTAAAAAGTTATTTAATTGATTAAAAACTATTTTTTCCAGTATCTTACTGATAAAAGATAGATTTGAGATAGGTCTATAATTACTTAGTACATTATAATCCAGATTTGATTTCTTCAGTAACGGTTTCACAATAGCGGTTTTATATGCATTTGGAAAAATTCCAGTCTCAAGTGATGTATTAATTATTTTTCGAACTGAGACGGAGAGACTATTGAAGATGTTCTTAAAAAAAGTTGTGGGAATGGGGTCAAGATTGCAGGTAGAGGATTTACTCTGCATTACAACTTTATAGAGCTCTGCTTCAGAGATGTTACTAAATTTCCTCAGCGTTGGCGGTCTGTTACAAGGTAAACTATGTATATTATTGGAATGTCTAATAATGCCAGCCCTGATAGTAGTTACTTTATTGTTAAAAAACTGAGCAAAATCCTCGCATTTTGAGGCAGATGCTAGGCTAAGAATGTCGGAGGCTGGTGCAGGATTCAGTAATCGATCAATGGTTGAGAATAAAACTCTGGAATTGCCGCCGTTTTTGGTAATGATCCTTGAAAAATGGGCTCTTCTCTCAGAGCGAATAGACTTATTGTATGTAGTTATAAGGTCTTTAAAGATACTGCGATGGATTTCTAATTTGGTTTTCCTCCATTTACGCTCAGCTGCTCGACACACTCTTTTTAGGTCACGAATATTACTGTTTAACCATGGTGATATTTTATTGCGTGACCTCATTTTAGTTTTAACTGGCGCAACAGTATTCAGTGCATTTCTCACATTGGTATTGAATGAATCAACCATTTCGTTGATAGAGCAGTGTAGCGTACATGGCTCAAAAGAATTTACAAGATCAGAAAACTTTGTTTCTGCTGTGGCATCTAAATACCTCTTTTGAATAGTAAATTCTTTTTTACTGCTAGGTGCATTTAACAGAACATCAAAGAACACACAATGATGGTCAGAAATATTAATGTCAGTTACTGAAACATTGTCAATTTTTGTCCCATGAGATATCACCAGTGCCGTCAGGGGAGGCAGGAGAGGCCGTGCCTCACCTGTCATCATGGAAAGAAAAAAATGTAAAATGAAAAAATTAATTAAATGGCTATATTTATCCAGTGATTTGCACTATAAAGTTATTTTTTATCTAACTTCACCAGTTTTAGATTATTATTTTTTTAATTTTTTAATTCAAAATCGCCGAATTTTCACATTTACTGTTCAAATACTGAGAAGAGACGTGCTGTGAGGCAGCAGCTAGATGAGCCTCACCATGGATTGCACAATGACTATGCAGTGAGACCGTATTGCTATTAAAATGTTCAAACACTTTTGCTATATGAATTAAATTTCCATAGTTTAGCTGATGTATATAAAGTACAGTGTTTTTTTTGTCAACAACTGTATGTGTGTAACGTGTTTCTTGTGCTGAGCAATCATAAAACGGCTGCGAAGAGGCACTAAGTGAGGCACGCAGTTCTCCTGCCTCACGGTAGGGGACACTCGTCGTGATCCCAGTGATTCTTCTTGCGACTCCTCGGCTGCAGAATAAGACAGCAAGCTACGATCTTCAGTTAGCAAGTAAAGTGCCGCCATCAGTTTATTTTTTCGTCGTGTCTGGCCTTACTTTCACAATGGAGGATTACATATTGTGGTGTCCCCAGGGGTTGGGCGACACTCACGGACCTTGCAGAGGGCGTAGGCAAGTGCAAGAACACAGAGGAGGCAGTAATATAAGCAAAATGATGCTTTATTAAACGAACAAACACAAAACACAGGGTGGGGTCTTCAGGGGAATACAAACACAAAGTCCGCAATCCTTCTCGTTGTCAATGTCCGTTCCAATTCCAAATCCAAGTCCAAGTTCCGTAATCCAGTCCGTCGTCAAAATCCAAAGCAGCAATCCAATTTCAAACACAAAACAATTCCACAAACACTCTCTCCAAATCCTTTCCAAAATACTGGCTGGTCATACGACTTCACAGTTTTCTCTCTCTACAAATACACTCCACAAACACTCCGCAACTCCTTCCCACACACGTTCCGACTCCTCTCTCAGTGTAGTGGGAATCAGCAGTTTAAATAGGCCTTGAAATGGCCTTCAGCTGATCGTTAGTCCCGTTTGCTTGACTTCTCTCAGGTGTCACTGTGGTCTGCTGGGTAATGTAGTGTTTTGGGGCTGCCATGTGTTGTAGGCCAGGCAGCCATTTCCTAGTGCAGCCCATCGGGCTGCCACAATATATAAACTCAAACAATTTTCTAAAATGGACTTTCAATCGCAGCAGGAGGTAATAACTAACTGAAGACCAACGCCGGAGCTAAAGGATTTGCTTCAGACTACGGGTCAGAAGAGCCGCTCTTTTCAAACGGAGTGGAACACACGAAAAGGCTGGCTGTGTGGATGTCCAGCAAGAAACCGCCTTTTCTGCTTTTCCTGCCTTCTTTTCTCAACTTGTGACAATGTCTGGACTCAGATGGGATATTGTGACCTGAAGAATTTGCAAAGAAGCCTCGTCAAACACGAGCGATCGACCAGCTTAATGGGCTGCTGAGACGCTGAGACGATACGACGCTACATCCTGTTTCCTGTTTCCGGATTGTTGGATTGTTGGATTGTTTGCTGTTTGTTGTGGGCTGTTTGCTCTGTATTGCATCTTGCATTTTACTCCTGCGAAAATTAACGTAGCTATATAACGTTAACCGGTATCAACGTTATATAAATATATCACCGCATTAGTTACGAGTTACTGCTTCTAAGGTGTAATCCTTTGTTGCCTTTAAGGGACAGGGACGGGATTTTGTTTTCTCCTTGTGAGTTTAAATTGGCACAAAAGCTAACAAGGTTTTTGTTTCACCCTCCCAGAAGCAACCTCGAATGAAAAGTAAGTTCGTCGGTTTAACCGATTGGAAAAATTGAATTATTGCGGTAGTCTAGTATAGTTATTTATAAACTAACGTCGTTTATAAACGTAAATTGTACGTCGGAAGTTTTTAGTCGTATTTAATATCCGGGTTTGCTGTTCAGGCGCTCAGCTGTAACGTAGATAGCTAGTTTCTTTTAAGCTGTGGATTGTTGATTTGGTATTTATAGGTAGTATATTACAAAGGTTTGGTTGTTAAATAGTTGGGCTTAGGTTGTAAACTAACGTTAAAATATTGTATTTATATCAGTAGCTGTGTAAGTGATATAAATAAGAGGCTCTCTAGCTACATTTAGCCTACTACTAACGTTAGTCTACTGCCTTCTATCCGGAGCCACCTAGCGTGTTTTTTTAAGAGTGGTATTGCTGACTCCATCTAGACAGTAAAAAAATCTATACTTAGGGAGAGATAGGAGTCAGCTAGGGGTCTAAAATGTGGCCTAAACTTTGTGAGGTGTGCAGGATGATCGCCCTGTTGGAAAGCGATTTTCTTGGGCTGTTCACCTGCCTCCGCTGCAAGCTCATTGAGCATCTTGAAGACAAGATTCTTGTTCTCGAGGGCCAATTGGCTGTATCGGCCGTATCGGCCGTGCAGAGTCCACAATTGTCAGGGTTCTTAGAACCAATTAGAACGTCCGTTAGGAGAAGGTGTGCACGCCTAGGCTGGGAGGAGGGAAGACCTTAGAGCAGGCAGGAAGTGAAAGGTGGGTTACAGTCAGAAACAAAAGTAGGAAAGGGCTTGCACACCACAAAGGGGCGGCATCTCCAGAGGTTGAGGTGTCCAACAGATTCCAGCCCTTGCAGGAATCTCTGGCCCATGACCCTGAGAGAGGGGGATGCATGTGCCACAGGACACCCTGATGGCCACATCTCCCAGGGAAAGGGAGTTGTTAGTAGTGGGGGATTCCATAATTAGGGAGTGGACAGCATAGTCTGTTCCCAGGCCAAGGAGACTCGCACGGTGTGTTGCCTGCCTGGTGCCCAGGTTGGAGATCTCCTTGAGCGTGTGGACAAGCTCCTGGCCAAAGCAGAAGGGGATCCAGTGGTCATGGTCCACGTAGGGACCAATGACATGGGAAAGGGCAGGTTGGAGGTCCTGCAAGATAAATTTGAGGATCTAGCAGCAAAGATTAGGAGCAAAACCTCCACGGTAGTCTTCTCGGGAATTCTACCAGTACCACGTGCAAGCAGAGGGAAGCTGAAGTTTATCTATAGGTTTAACACGTGGCTACAATCCTTCTGTAGGAAAGAGGGGTATAGATTTATTGAGCACTGGGACTTCTTCTGGAACAGGGGTGACCTATACAAGCCCGATGGGTTACACCTGAACCGGATGGGTACCTATGCTCTGGGGCAGCGTATGCTTAGGGTAGCGCAGGATTATTTAAACTAGGGATTCGGGGCAGGGAGGATAGAGAGCGAAATGAGTAGGGTGGTGCAGACTGCCCAGATGGAGTCTGTCAAGACTACATATAACAGGGAAAGCATGAATAAAGTCTTGAGTAAACAACATTTTAGCAAGTGTGGCTTAGGATGGAAGGGAGTGAGGGAGCGGGAGAGGAATAGTAGAAACAGTAGCAACGTACGGGTGAGCAAGGCTTTGAAGCTCATGTGTTTAAATGCGAGAAGTGTAAAAATAAATTTTTGGAACTGGAGACTGTCATGTTAAATGGGGGTTATGACATTGTTGGGATTACAGAGACATGGCTTGGCGCAGCGGATGGGGAAGAATATAATGTAGAGGGGTACAAATTGTTTAGGAAGGATAGAACTAATAAAAGAGGAGGGGGAGTGGCCCTTTATGTGAAAGACAATCTTAATGTGCAGGAAATTCCAGGTATAAACCCATTAGTTTCTTGTGAGGACATCTGGATTAGATTATTGGGAGATTGTGAGAAGGGCCTGAATATAGGAGTATGTTATAGACCTCCAGCTTCAGATAGTAACATAAATAGTACGCTCTTTGATAACATAAAACAAATCTGTGCTGAAGGAGAGACAATAATAATGGGCGACTTCAATTACCCCTCTATCAATTGGGAGATAGTGACAGGTCAGGGCAAATGTGAAGAGGAGTTTATAGATATGGTCAATGACTGCTTTTTGGTACAGTCTGTTACTCAGCCTACAAGAGGGAAATCAATACTGGATCTGGTTTTGTGTAACAATCCTGATAGAATTTGCAGCACAGAGGTAGGAGAGCCAATAGGAGCAAGTGACCACAGTGCAGTTCTTTTTGATATTTTTGGCAAGTTAAGACAGCCTCCTCTAACTCTCGAATTTTTAATTTTAGACGAGCTGACTTTAATAAAATGAGAGAGAATTTAAGTAATATAGATTGGGTTAAACTTCTAGATTGCAGAACTGTGAATGAAAAATGGACTATATTTAAAAGAGTTATTGTAGATGTACAGTGTAAATTCATCCCCAAAGTAAGGAAAAATAGGATGAAAAAACAGTCTCCACAATGGATGACTAAATCTTTACGGGTGATTTTGAGGCAAAAGAAACGACTGTATAGAGTATATAAAAGGATAACTCAGAGAGAAACAAGTTAGATTATTGTAATATGCGGGCTAAGGCTAAAAGAAATAAGATCAGCTAAAAGGCGGTTTGAAATTAAAATTTCCCAAGATGCAAAAAGTAACCCTAAGAAGTTTTTTCAATATTGTAGCAGAAAAAGGAAAGTTAAAGATGAGGTTAAGTGCATTAAGAATAAGGAAGGAACTTTGGTTTATAATAATAAGGACATTGCAAACACACTAAACAGTTACTTTGTGGAGAGCTTTACTAGAGAAGAGGTTATAAATATGCCTAAATGTATAGACAAGGTACGGAATGTTCTGGAGGACTTTGAGATAAGGGATGTAGAAGTACTACAAAAACTACAAAAACTTAAGACAAATAAGGCAGCAGGCCCGGATGGCATATATCCCAGAGTACTCAAAGAACTTGGGAAATTATATATAAACCATTGACAGATATTTTCAGTCAATCCATAATCACTGGAGAAATACCAGATGACTGGAAGCAGGGTAGTATAATTCCAATATATAAGAAGGAGACCGTACTGACCCAGGGAACTATAGGCCTGTCAGTTTAACTTGCATCGCATGTAAAATGCTGGAATGTATTATTAGGGATAAGTTGGAATCATTCTTGAAAAATAATAGTATTTTAAGGAGAGCCAGCATGGATTTCTCAAGGGGAGGTCATGCCTAACAAACCTCCTGGACTTTTCGAAGAGGCTACAAAGTGTGTTGACCTGAACCAGGCTTATGATGTTATATATTTGGACTTTCAGAAAGCATTTGACAAGGTACCACATGAGAGGCTCATTGCTAAAATGAAATCAGTAGGAATTGTAGGAGTAGTTTCACAGTGGGTTAAAAATTGGCTGCAAGGGCGAATACAAAGAGTAACAGTAGGTGGGGCCGAATCTGACCTCGGTGCTGTGGGCAGTGGTGTCCCGCAGGGATCGGTGCTGGGACCTCTGCTCTTCCTTATTTACATAAATGATCTGGATATGGACATTAGTAGCAAAATAGTTAAATTTGCAGATGATACTAAACTTGGGGGTTTGGCAAACAGTTTGGAATCGACAAAAGTAATCCAAAATGATTTAAACAAAATCCAAAAATGGGCAGATACATGGCAGATGACGTTCAATATTGCTAAATGTAAAGTAATGCATGTGGGAAATAAAAACATTAGACAGGAGTATTTTATGGGAGGAGAAAAGTTAGTAGGTGTTCAATTTGAAAAGGATTTAGGAGTTGTAGTGGATCAAAGCCTATCTGCATCAAAGCAGTGTGCTACAGCAGTGAAAAAAGCCAATAGGATGCTGGGATACATAGCAAAAAGTATAGAGTACAAATCAAAGGAGGTTATATTAATGTTATATAACGCCTTTGTCAGACCGCACTTAGAATACTGTGTGCAGTTCTGGGCACCGCACTACAAGAGAGATATTGAAGCTCTTGAAAAAAGTCCAAAGAAGGGCAACTAAATTGATACCTGGTATGAAAGGTAAAAGTTATGATGATAGACTTAAGGCACTCAATTTATTTAAACTTAGCAAACGTAGACTTAGGGGGGATTTGATTGAGGTTTTTAAATTCCTAAAAGGGATTAACAAAGTAAATTACCAAAGAT
Organism: Aldrovandia affinis; assembly: GCA_029706075.1. Taxonomy (NCBI): domain Eukaryota; kingdom Metazoa; phylum Chordata; class Actinopteri; order Notacanthiformes; family Halosauridae; genus Aldrovandia; species Aldrovandia affinis. The sequence continues at coordinate 275,480 of JAINUG010000292.1, read as the reverse complement.
TTTTTAAGATAAGTGGGGTCAGCAGAACAAGAGGCCACAGGTGGAAATTAGTTAAAGGCAAATTCCGCACAGATATTAGGAAGTTTTTCTTTACACAGAGAGTTGTCAATGCCTGGAACAGCTTGCCAGGCCAGGTAGTAGAGGCAGAAACGCTCGGGCTATTCAAGGCCAGGCTAGATGTAGTACTAGATGTTCTTTAGATTAGGACATGATGAGCCAAGATGGGCCGAACGGCCCGTTCTCATCATTATGTATTCTTATGTTCTAAATCAAATCAAATCAAGTTTATTTGTATAGCGCTTTTCACAATAGAATTGTCACAAAACGCTTAACAGAGGGGAACCCAGGCCTAGACCCCCAAAAGCAAGCCTAACGGCAACAGTGGCAAGGAAAACTCCCTAGGTAGGGAGAAACCTTGGGAGGAACCAGACTAAAAAGGGGGGGAGCCCATCCTCTTCTGGCCGGCACAGGGTATGTCCAAAAAAGACCAGTCATGGTCAGTCCAAGGTGGCTCAGGGCTGAAAGACTTTGCCCCTCCTGAGTTAGGTAGTCAGCGGGGCGGGGGGCTAAACCACGCGGAGAGGGTCCAGATCCAGGAACTGGGGTTGGCGTGGGGGTGAGGGTTGATGGGGGCAGCTCACACTTCTCGCAGGATCTAGGGCTCGGGGCAGGTGCCCCGAGTCAGAGGCCGAGGCAGAGAAGAGAACATGCAGTCAGAAAAAAAACAGTGCTATAGCCAGTAGCATTATGTAAGAGCAGGGGAGCACAAGCATAGGAAATATACAGTTAGCCCCAACAGGTGTAAGCTATGGCAGCATACCTATTAGGAGAGGGACAGAGAAAACACGCAGCCATGAGAGAGTTCCAAACAATCCACACCTGATCAAGGATAACCAGCATAACAGTGGTGGTAACACATTGAGGAAGTGACAGTATGGAAAGTTTCTCACTCCATAAGACACTAAGGCACGGCCTTCTCCATCTCTCCACCTAGACTATGTTTGGCAGTAGGCTAGGCTGAAAAGATATGTTTTTAATCTACACTTAAAAATTGAAACTGTGTCCGAATCCCTAACATGCCTTGGTAAACCGTTCCACAACAGAGGAGCTCTAAAAGAGAAGGCTCTACCACCAGCTGTGCTTTTCAGAATTCTAGGGAGTAATAGATGGCGGCTTCTTGTGAACGAAGCAGTCGTGTCGGCTTATAGGGGCAATCATTTCGGTCAGATATAAAGGTGCAAGTCCGTTTACTGCTTTAAAAGTTAGCAACAGTACTTTATAATCAGCCCGATATTTAATAGGAAGCCAATGTAGTGTTGCTAACACTGGAGTAATGTGCTCATACTTTTTGGATCTAGTCAAAATACGTGCCGCTGTATTCTGGACTAGTTGAAGACTCTTTAGAGAGCTACTAGAGGAGCCGGATAATAAGGCATTACAATAGTCTAGCCTCGATGCAACAAAAGCATGCATCAAGGTTTTAGCATCCTCTAATGACAGAATGTGCCAAATTTTAGCTATGTTTCTTAGGTGAAAGAAAGCTACTCTGGAAGTGTTTTTAATATGAGTGTCCTGATCAATAATAAAACCAAGGTTCTTAACCATAAGACTTGATGTAACTATGCAATCACCTGCATTTAACTGCAGATCCAACTTGTTCCTTAATTTTTTGGGGCCCAAAACCATCATCTCTGTTTTATCTGAATTTAAAAGCAGGAAATGTACTGTCATCCAGTTCTTTATATCAGAGATACAAGCCTCTAATTGAGTGAGTTTAAGTGTTTCACCTGGTTTCATTGATATGTACAGCTGTGTATCATCTGCATAGCAATGGAAATTTACACCATGTTTACGAATAACATTACCGAGTGGTAGCAAGTATAATGAGAACAGTAATGGTCCCAGCACTGAGCCTTGTGGAATACCATATTTAACCTGAGAGTAGTCAGAGAACTCTTGATCTAATTGCACAAATTGAAACCGGTCTAATAAGTATGATTTAAACCATGAGAGTGCCCGTCCACGCAAACCAACCAGGTTTTCTAGCCTATGAAGGAGAATTTCGTGGTCAATAGTGTCAAAAGCAGCACTTATGTCAAGGAGCACTAGAATAGAAACACAACCAGTGTCCAATGCTAACAGTAAGTCATTTACAACTTTAATAAGTGCTGTCTCAGTACTATGGTTTGGTCTAAAACCTGATTGTAGTGTTTCATACAGATTATTCGTTTTTTAGAAAGCAGTTAATTGTTGAGCTACAGATTTCTCTAAAATTTTTGACAAAAAGGGCAGATTTGAAATGGGCCTATAGTTCTTCAGATTAACAGGATCAAGATTTGGTTTCTTTAGAAGAGGCTTGATTACTGCTACTTTTAAAGACCTAGGTACGCAACCCAATAATAGGGATGTATTTATGATATCTAACATGGGCTGGCCTAGCACAGGCAAAAGCTCTTTAATAAGCTTTGTTGGTATGGGGTCTAACAGACATGTAGATGATTTGGAGGACATAACCAGTTTACTGAATTTGTCCAGATCCAAGGGAGTGAAAAACTCAAGGGTCTCTACGCAACCCTGCTCCTGATAGCCCTGTGCTATCTCGGCAGTTGGAGTGCTAGATATTGGAGTCATTTTCATAATTTGTTCTCTGATTGTCTCAATCTTTTCAGTAAACGAGTTCATAAAGTCATTTGAATTATAGTTAGAAGGATAACTGATGGAAACTGAAGACTGTTTTTTTGTCAGTTTAGCTACCGTGTTAAATATAAATCTTGGGTTGTTTTTATTCTGGTCAATTAATTTTGAGAAGTACGATGACCTAGCTGTAATAAGGGCATGCTTGTATTCTATGAGGCTGTCCTTCCAAGCAGAGCGAAAAACCTCTAAATTGGTAGAGCGCCATCTGCGTTCTAATTTTCTGGAAACTTGTTTAAGGGCACGGGTATGGTCAGTAAACCAGGGTGCAAGTTTCTTCTCACTGCATTTTTTCCTCTTGAGGGGTGCGACCGCATCAAGTGTATTCCGTAAAATGTGATTTAGCGCATCTGTTTGATGATCAATTGACAAAAGGCTATTTGGGTCCTGACTTGATACTAAGGATTCGGGAAGTAAGTTTATAAATTTTGAAGCCGTCAATGAATTTATAGAGCGGCTGGAATAGTATTTAGGTTCCGATTTAATAGGAATATTTACCTGAATTTCAAAAGAAATCAAAAAGTGATCCGATAGTACAGGATTATGGGGAGACACAATGATATTCTCGACATTGATACCATAGGATAAGACTAAATCTAAGGTATGATTGTGGCGGTGGGTTGGTTCAGATATATTTTGAATAAAACCGACAGAGTCAATAATAGCTGCAAAAGCCAGTCCTAAAGGGTCACTGTCATTATCAATATGTATGTTGAAATCTCCAACAATCACAACTTTATCCGCCATAGTTGCCAAGCTTGATAAAAAACTCTGCAAACTCGGAGAGAAAAACAGTATACGGTCCAGGTGGTCTATAAATAGTTATTAAGAGGAATGATTGCACTGAGGTAACTAGATCTTTTGACCGTCCAGAAAGCATAGCAAGCGATTCAAAAGAGGAGAACTTATCCCCACATTTAGGTGTAAAACTAAATTTTGTCGAAAAAATCACAGCAACACCGCCCCCTCTACCGGACAGACGCGGCGCTTGGCAGCTGGCATAACCATCGGGAGATGCCTCATTAAGTGCACTGTATTCGTCAGGCCTAAGCCAGGTTTCAGTGAAACTACTCAGGTCAAAACTATGGTCGGTGATTAATTCGTTCACAAGAACCGCCTTGGGGGAAAGTGATCTAACATTTAACAATCCACATTTAAGATGCGTCTTACTACAGGCAACACTTACTGCAGGCTGAGAGGTTTTAATATAAATAAGATTATGTACACAAATGCCACGACAGCCAGTGTGCTCAGATAGCTTTTTACTTCTAAAACCATTTCCAAAACGAGGGACAGACACAGTCTCAATAGCTAAGCTAGTCACAGGTTTTTGGAAGCTAGCAGACAGTGGTTTAGGACCAGAAGTCTGCTGCCTGGCTAGCGCTCTGAGAGGTCATAAACTTTGCGAATTTATAATACTCTCTCTTCAGTAAGCCAGGCTTTTCCCAAAAAGTGGGCCAATTGTCTATGAAGCCCAAGTCGTTGTCAGTACACCAGTTAGCCATCCAGCGATTTAGCAATGTGAGTCTACTGTAGACTTCGTCACTCCTACGGGCAGGGATAGGGCCAGAGATAATTACTTCCCGACTGAGTGTTTTAGCGAGCTTACACACCGAAACAAAATTATTTTTAGTGATCTCCGACTGCCTAAGTCGGACATCGTTGGTGCCAGTGTGGATAATAATTTTAGAATATTTACGATTATTCTTAGCTAGCACCTTTAAGTTTGCCTCCACGTCGGTAGCTCTGGCCCCAGGCAAACATTGGACTATGGTCGCTGGTGACTCTATCCTCACGTCTCGTAAAATGGAATCGCCAATTATCAGAGCTTTCTCAGTAGGTGTATTACTGAGTGGGGAAAAACGATTCGAAACGTGAGTTGGGTGTATGACCTCCTTGGGACGGCGACTATGCCTCCCTCGAACCGTGACAAAAGCGCCTTGCTGCGAAGGCTCTGTTGGGGGAATAGCACTAATGTCTAGGCTATTTAAACTCCCTGGTGCGTCCGGCGCCAACAGAAAAGACTCTATGTAACTCTCTCCTTCCTGAATCTGGCGAAGCGTCCGGATGCGGTCCTCAAGCTCAACTATTTTCTGCGCCAATTCTAAATTGAGTTGACACTTACTACAAATACCAGTTACGTAAAACTTGGCGTCAGAACTAACACTAAACATATTGCACTCCAAGCAGGAAACAAGGGAGGAAGTCATGGTCGAATTCCTTACCGTAAATGTTTTCTTGGGTGTCGAACAGAAAACCACGGTGCTGGAGACCACTCACATTCAAAGCCAGATCGCGCTAAAAACGTTCGGGATGTCCAGGATAGACTTGGCTTTAGACGAACAGCGACGACTCAACATCAGCGTCCACAATGCTAAGGTAAAAGAGAACCGAGAGATTTTAAAAGATCTCATCAATGCCACCTGCTTCCTCGCCAAACAGCAGCTGGCATTTCGTGGAAATGATGAACGTACAGGCTCTGCTAATCGTGGCAACTATGTTGAACTCTTACATGCTTTTTCTGAGAAAGATGACAGGCTAGCTAGACATTTAGAGACATCCACTGTTTTTTCTGGCTTGTCAAATAAAATACAGAATGATTTAATCGAAGCAGTCGCAGATGTCATTAGAAATGACATTAAAAAGGAGATCAGTGCAACCCCATTTGTTGCCGTAGAAGTAGACGAGACCACAGATGTCACAAACCAAGCTCAGATTTCTGTCATATTGCGGTATGTGGCTAACACTGAAGCGGACTGTGAGGTGAAGGAGGCGTTTTGGGGTTTTGATGACGTGAGTGAGGACAGACGCGCTCCTGCTATTGCTGAGTATGTCCTGAAAGTGTTGGAGAAGTATGACTGTGTTGACAAGCTTGTAGCTCAGACATATGATGGGGCCGCTGTAATGGCCTCAGAGCTTAATGGCGTGCAAGCTAAAATTAAAGAAAAAGTACCCGAAGCCATATTTACCCACTGTTACGCACACAAGCTGAACTTGGTGCTATTGCATTCAGCAAAGTGCATGCCCGAGTGTCGCGTGTTTTTTAAAACAGCTGAGGGCCTAGCATCATTTTTCAGCAAGTCCATAAAGCGCACTCACTTGCTGGATGATGTTGTCAAGCACCGTTTACCCAGAGCAGCTCCTACAAGATGGAGCTTTAACTCTAGGCTGCTGCAGACAATAAGCATGCATCAAAATGATCTGCACGCGTTATTTCAGATCATTATAGAAAATCCTGACCGCTGGGATAATGACACGCTGATGATGGCAGCAGGATACGATCGGTGGGTGTCAAAAGCATCAACATGCTTTCTCCTTATGACATATGAGGACATTTTCAATGAAACTAACGCACTTTTCAGAGTGCTGCAAAACAAAGTGATGGACATTGAATATTGTCTTGCACGCATCCGCGACACCGTTGCAGCTCTGGAGCGCATGAGACTGGAGTTCGACAGTTTCTATGACCGATTTGAGAAGAAATGCAGCGCACTTGGCCTGACAGAGAGTGGAGGCAGACAGTCGATTAGATATGAACGAAAATGACTGTTCTGTAACATTCTGGATAACATAAGCCATCAAATGAAGGCTAGGTTTGATCATTTTGGTGAGCTGGCTTTCCTTGGTTTGGTGGATTGCGCAAAATTCCGTGAAATGTCACAACATTTTGATGACACGAAACTGCAGAGCCTGTCAAAGTATGCCAAATTCTTTGACTTTGTGGAACTAAAGGCGAATCTCGTTGGACTGTATAGCTCACAAACGGTGAGGGATGAATGTAAGTCTCCTGGACAGCTTCTTAGCTTTTTGGCCCAGAAGGATCTCATTCAAACCCTTTCCTGAGGTGACAAAGTTGCTCCAGCTAGTGCTCACTATTCCAGCTACTACAGCATCGGTGGAGCGGTCATTCTCAGCACTGAAAAGACTAAAAACATACAGTCGGAACAGGACTGATCAAGGACGACTTTCTTCCCTGGCAGTGATCTCCATTGAGACAGAGAGAATTTTAAAACTGAAGGAAGACAAGGAAAACTTCTACAAACAAGTTATCGATGCTTTTGTTTTGAAGGAGCGGCGCATGGACTTCATTTATAAGTAACGGTAAGACCATAACAACGTTTTTTTAATTAAATTTGCTTTTTTGTGTGCTACAGTTTGTAAGTGTAAAGAAAGCTGATATGAAATTTTAAACATAACCCGTTAACTGCTGCCAATCAAATGGTGAATAAGCTACTCTGTAGGGTTCATATGTTTGTAAATCTGATTGTGATGAAGTCAGTGCCTCACCAGCCATGAACCTCACGGCACGTCACTGGATATCACTAAATCGAGTATATTGCCTTGGTTGTGGGTGGCCTCTGTAACATGTTGCATTAAAGCTAGGCTGTCTAGGAGATTCACAAACTCCATAGCCTTCAGATCGGTACTATTATTAACGTGAATATTCAAATCTCCAATAATGATTATACTTTTGTAGCTGGTAAAAATGGTACAAATAAGCTCAGAGAATTCAGGAAGGAAAACTGAGGAATACTTGGGAGGTCTATAGATTGTTAAAATAAGCACATTTGATTCTGCTTTAAGCACAATAGCCAGGTATTCAAACGATGGGAAATTACCCAGATCAATGATGACAATGACAATGAATAATGACAATTCAAAATCGTATGGTCCTGGACCTCATGACTGCCTCCAAGGGAGGAATATGCCACATAATTGGAACTGCGTGTTGTACCTACATACCTGATAACAATGCGGATGGCCCAACAAAAAGACCTAGTGACTGATGAGTATGACAACCTAGATTCTGAAGAAGGACAATCTGACTCTGGGAATGAAGAGATAATTGATCCTCCAGACTATGACGATACTGCCATGGCCTTGCAAAACTTGTTTAAAAATGTTTAAGCTTCTGCATTGAAATAAACCTGCTGTGCTCTTCAAAATGTAAAAGTATTTTGAATAACTTCACCAATGAAGTCTCCAGCCTAAACACTATACTATAGAATGGCTAGGGATAGATGTTAGAAGATATTCTAAATTGTATTATGTTTTATGACTATATGGGATAAATCATAAAAAGGAGGGATTGATAGAGAAATTCTGTGTTTAAAACTGTTTCTGAATAACTTCACGTTTTGACTAAATCTGTTTGCAGTTAGCTAGCTAAACCGCCAGTCTCAGGGTCAGAGCGGGCCTGCCAAAAAAGATACGAGGTTTTCCCAGAGATGGGGAAAATAACTGTCTTGTGACTGGTGTGTGGGCGAGGCTAAAGCATCTGTCTAAGGTACTATTGTGTATAAGAGAGAAATCCACCAGAAATGAGTTGTTCATTGCCTGACAGGGAGGCAGTTAACCCCGAATGCATTTGGTTAAATAAACTCTGCTTGAAATTTGGTTGCATGTTCTGTTTTCTCATTTGGTGCAAGTGTTCTCTATCCTCTTTGAAGGTCTTTTGAATTTGTGAACCTAACAGGGTGGCTTGAGCGAGCCTGCTCAGCCCCTGACACATGCATATACATGTGGTGAACGTGTAAAACCGTTAGTGAACGCTGATATCGCCTAGGCATTTCACAACACACAAATTGTATTGCGCTTTCCAAAGTGCTAGTCTGTCTCAGCGATGCAAAATAAATAATCACAAATGTTGCCCCGCTTCATGTCACCAATAGCTTTATTTTCAGGAATACCTGTATCTACAGACTGCTAACTCCACATTTTAAATGTATATCCTTTATAGCATACATATTGTTTACAAGAACTTGAAATTAAAATTATATGAAAAGATATAGGTCATAGTCATAGTCATCAACTAGCAGTCAGTATAAAAATGCAGTTCTGAATTTGAACTATTAACATACCGTATGCAGTTTTATGTGTTTATTGTGTAACCTCTGCTGCCATTTTTGGCCAGGTCTCCCTTGGAAAAGAGATTTTGAATCTCAATGGGACTTCCTGGTAAAATAAAGGCTAAATAAAATAAATACAATAGAATGAATCGTGAATATAGTTTTACTTTCAGGTGCTCTGTGGCCTTCCAACAAGTTTTTCCCATGTCTATTTATTCTTATTCAAATAGTGTTTCCTCGAAAACCATTTATTTTCCCGCATTGTGTTGTAGGAAAGTTTTTTCTTTTGGACGTTGCCTAATGTCATGTGTTATTTTCTTTACATCAGCGGTTGTTTGTTTTCTTTAAATCATCGGTTGTTCATTTTGTTGTAAATTAAAGTTTTATTTTCTTTGTGGTTCCCTCACTACTTGTGCCTGGTATCCATTTCTTGGTGCATTGTGATCTGGACATATAAGCATGTCATATTGTTTCAGACCCTTTTTTATGGGTGTCTCCTACCACAAAATTGCAAATGAGGGCATTTAATTTATTTGGTTGCGTAATTAGAACCTGTCTTAGTAAATTGGTCATTAATTTGTCGGTATCTGCTACTGCAAAATAGGTGCAACATAGTGACTGCCGTTACGTTGCAATGATTTCCTTTATAAATCTGGCCCTGAGTTTCTAAGCAGGCAATAAGATGTCAGCCACAACTATGGATTTATCCTCTTAAATCCATAACATTAAACACAGTAGATAGACCCACAGTGAGTGAGCTATCTCTTTCTACTTTACTTTACTGAACTCTACTGAAGCAGAGGCCAAACCTTTTATGCTCTAGGAGGTGTACAATGTAAAGTAGGGTAGGGGGTAGAGTCAGTGCAAGGCATGAGCAGGGACAAGGCAGGGTTCATTAAATAGGGTTAAGACAAACTGCAATGTATCCATGCATTGGTGCCAAACCGGAAGTATACTAGCCATGTGAAAAAAATTAGCTTATCAGTTCCAGCTTGGCACCAATGCATGGATACATCACATTCTGTCTTAACCCTATTTTATAAACCCTGGGCAGGGCAGGATACTGGAATGAAGCATCAGCAGTGTAGGAATGTATGGAGGAGCAGTTCTGGACTGACTGAGAGAGCAGAGATTCTCTAGAGCAGTGGGGAACAGGCCCGTGCCATACTCACCCGCAGCTGGGTGTCCCCAGCACCTGCACTGGTGGGTTTAGTGGCCATTGAGGTGGGCCTCCAAGCCGGGGGGTTTTTCAAGGGGGTTGTTGTGACTGAGTTGGGTTGTTTTGTGGGAAAAGTGGGTCTAGCTTTGGGTCTAGGTGTTGTTTTGAGTGTCTTTGCATCAAAGGAAAAAATTAACCTTTTAAGAAAATCAGTTTTAAAGCAAAAACAGTGATGGTGACAGTATGTACATAGATGTATACATGGTCATGCATCTTAAATCAGTCAATATGGCGAAAGGTGATGCTGTGTTTGGTATATAAACTAAATATTGTATGGAGAACAAAAAAAAAAGCCAACTGTGACAAACTTAAGGAATACCAATATTGCACACAGAATAAAAAAACAAGCAACTATCAAATTTTGCAACAGAAATAAATGTATGCATGCATATACATTATAGCCTAAAGCCATTTAAAAGTATGTGTTCCGATAAAAGTTATGTCACAACTCACATGTTATATTCTGAGTCCCTGTTCTGTGGTTTTTGGTCGTTGTTTATGTTTCATCTGTTCCCTTTCGTTATTCGTTATTCTGTATTGTGTTTTCATTGTTCTGTCACGTCCCGCTCCCTGTCTGTTTCTGTTCCGTCTTAGTTCGTGATCCACTCCCTGTCTTGTCATGCACTTCGGGTCGTTACATTTCCGGGTTTCCTCCGCCTTCGCTTATTTTCTCGTTTTCTTCTTTCCTACTTTCGTGATCGCACTTTGTATATATTAGTTAGATGTGTACAGTACTAACTAACTAATCTACTAACGTTAGGGATTTAGATTTAGTTACTAACACTACTAATCACTAATTATCTCACGCTTATTTCTATCGCTCATTTCTCTCTCCCATTATCCTATCCCTGATTAGCTTTCTATTCTCTCCTTATACGCACGCAACGTTTCTCTTTGCGTACCTCCCCTTTTACTATGCACGTGTCTGCCTGTTCTCCCAGGTCGTTAATTGTCTATATGTTTGTATGGTTCAGTGTCCGTGTCTTGCGTTTCCCCTTGTTATGTAATTATCTCTTCCCTGTGTTCCATCCTCTCTCTCCTCGTTGTCTCACCTGATTTCTATTATGTCTCCCAGTATATATGTTCAGTGTTTTCATTTCTCCGTGTCAGTACGTTGATTCTTATTCCCTGAGCCTACTTTTCCGAAGCCAGTGTTTATAGATTTTTCCGAGACTACCCTTCTGTTGACTACCCCGAGCCTGCCTAGCGATTTTGTTTGTTTGCCTTTCTGCCTTCCTGATTACCGACCTTTTGACTGCCTGATTATCGACTTCTCTCTGCCTCGCGTTTTTGTACCTCCGATTCTCTGATTCCTGGTTTTGATCCCTGCTTCCCAATAAACTACTCTTTTGCCTAAGTCCTGATCTGCGTCTGGGTCCTTGTCCGGTTCCTAACATCACAGCTCTTACTGAAGGTTTCAGGGTTATCAGAAGAGCATTGTCCATGGGGCAGTGAACTAACAATATGGCTGTAAATCTGTTATGCCAGCAGAAGCCACTAAACATACACTATATGGCCAAAAGTCAGTGGACACCCCTACTAATTATTGAGTTCAGGTGTTTCAGCCACACCCATTGCCAACAGGTGCATAAAATCCAGCATATAGCCATGCAATCTCCACAGACAAACATTTAGAATTCAGAATGGTTCGTAAAGAGCTATCACTGTCATAGGATGCCACCTTTGCCACAAGTCAGTTTGTGAAATTTCTGCCCTACTAGATGTGCCCCGGTCAACTGTAAGTGCTATTATTGTGAAGTGGAAGCGCCTAGGAGCAACAACAGCTCGGCCACAAAGTGGTAGACCACGCAAACTCACAGAGCGGGGCCGACAAGTGCTGAAGCGCATAGCGCGTAAAAATTGCCTATCATCTGCTACATCACTCACTACAGAGTACCACACTGCCTCTGGAAGCACCATCAGCACAAGAACTGTGCATCGGGAGCTTCATGGAATGGGTTTCCATAGCCGAGCAGCTGCACACAAGCCTCACATCACCATGCGCAATGCCAAGCGTCGGCTGGAGTGGTGTAAAGCATGCCGCAACTAGACTCTGGAGCAGTGGAAACATGTTCTTTGGAGTAATGAATCACACTTCACTATCTGGCAGTCTGATGGATGAATCTGGGTTTGGCGGATGCCAAGAGAACACTACCTTCCGGAATGCATAGTGCCTACTGTAAAGTTTGGTGGAGGAGGGATAATGGTCTGGGGCTGTTTCTCAGGGTTTGGGATAAGCCCCTTAGTTCCACTGAAGGGTATTCTTAATGCTACAGGATACGAAGACATCTTAGCCAATTGGAGGAACTCAATTGGCCTGCACAGAGCCCTGACCTCAACCCCATTGAACACCTTTGGGAGGAACTAGAACGCTGATTGTGAGCCAGGCCTTCTCGTCCAACATCAGTGCCTGACCTCACAGATGCTCTTTTGGCTGAACGGGCACACTCCAAAATCTTGTGGAAAGCCTCCCCAGAAGAGTGGCAGCTGTCATAGCCGCAAAGGGGGGTCCAACTCCATATCATATTAATGCCCATGGTTTTAGAATGAGATGTCCAACAAGCTCATATAGGTGTGATGGTCAGGTGTCCACTGACTGGCCACCCTACATTTTTCTCTAGCAAGGGGAGATGGAAGGCAGGGCTCATAGTTAAAGCAGGGGCAATAGTTCAAGTTGGGGAATGATATTTCCATGAAGCAACGTGTAGACTATATTGTAGTGACAGTGTCTAGAAACAGTCATAGCAGTCATTTAGAAGAGTGAAAGCCTGTAAATGATGAGGTACTTGGGATGTCCTTTTCAATTGCAATGTAGCTGTTGAGTTGCAACTGGAGTGCCCTTGCCTGCACAAATAAAGCCATCATAAAAATCATGTTACAGTCAAACAAGAGGTTTTCCATGGTCCCCTCCCAGGTAGCATCACCTACCTTCTTATCAGCAGTGGCCTCTTTCTCAGGGTCAGGCTGGGCCTTAGCTGCGAGAACAAACACACAGGGATACCACAGTCAGATTTTTAAAAATTCATACTGTTTAAAGCAGATTTCACATTTAAAATCTTTAAATGTCATGATCAATCATTTATGATACAGAGTAATGAAACTTGCTATAATATCTTTAGCTATACGGAGAACAATTGTTATTCGGACAAAATTAATTAACTTAATTTTAAATTCCAAATTATCCTATAAAACATTTCTGGAAGCAAGATATCAAGTCTTGATTTTTCAGCCAATTGATCAGAACAGAGTGACACAAAAAATAAATAAATGAATATTGAATAGAGTTTGACTCTTTTTTTCTCTCGACCGGGTAATGAAGTTGTTATTTCTGTGAAGACACAGTGTCACTGGTAACATTTTAGATCTTTGAAATGGAGCGTGCAGACAGAATTATATGTGAAATGCAATGGGATGTGAAAGGTGCAATAATACTGTCATATTTATGCATTTATTATGGATGTTTCACATTTATTTAAGAGTCAAATAATTGAAAAGGGAAATGTCACTATTCATTAAAGACATGCTTGCATTGATTAGTGAAGCTTATTCATAATTCACAAACCGCTGTGTCCTCTAAGTGCTTGTGTGTGAGAGGAGAGCATTATGATGCAGCTGTAAGTCACCCAATGGTGGGCAGTGCATATGTAGTCCAAGTGTTCCTGCAGACTCCGGGTGGGAGTGGTTCTGTGTGGCTCAGTGGGTAGAGCATGGCATTGGCAACGCTTAGGTTGTGCATGGTGTTGGCAACGCTTAGGTTGTGGGTTTGATTCCTACTGGGGCCACATATACTTGGGGCCCAAAATGGCAGCACGTCTCTACCTGTCTATACGTCTGAGTGATTGTTCTAGTGTGATTGAGTGATACCCGTTGTCTCTGATAACTTACCGGTAACTTACCGGTAAATTAGCGAGTTGATCGATTTAAAAGTGGATCCTAAATGTGAAGCGTGGTTTATATTTTTGCCGCTTCTGGATTACCTGGATTCCTCGGTTTGATCCGTGGAGCCTGTTCATCTTGCGAAGCTGCTGTGGTGTTGACTCGCCGTTTGATACTGATGGGCCCATACTTCGCATGATAAAGGGAAGTGCTTTTCATTCATTCTCAGAAGTTACTGGGGTTTTCTTACTGTTCTTTTAAAGACCCGCGCTGGTCTTGATTTTTAATTTGTTCATTCGCAGCGTTGCTTCACTGTTCAAAGTCTGTTTGGTGGGCTACCTGTTCCTAGCGGAGCCGGGGTGCTGATTCGCCGCTGATTTTTGATGGGCCCTAAACCTCACTTTATTAAGGGAAGTGCAAATTCCTGGCTCAAATAGCCTCCTGTTTTCTTAAAGCTTTAGATCCTGGCTGGCCCTGATCTTTAATTTTATTTATCCACAGCGTCGCTCTGCTGGGCTTGATTTTCTGTTTATGTGTTAAATCACGAAACGGATTTCCCTGGATTTCCCTGAGACGCAGGATTGAAACGTGTGACGTCACGCAAGGGATTCCCCCGGACTTCTTTCTGATACGTCAGGACTGAAACGCAGGCTACAATGTCGCTGCTCCTGGCTGTTCTGTCCTTATTAACTTTTTGCGGCATTGGTGGAAGCCTCCACGGGACCGATAACTCCCGTGTAGTAGGCGCAGGCCTACTCGCAAATCCGGTTGCATTGCACAGTGGAACGTGCGCATCTGGCTGTCCACATGATGTAAAATCATTACCCCCGACTCTGTTCTTCTCCCCTGACTCTATGGACTTGCCCCATCTGATGTGTGTCATGGTTCTACAAGACAATTTTATCACTTCAGTGGACTGTTTTTGTCACTTTGCATTAGAAACTAATACTAAGAAAGAATCCCCCATTAATCTACATAAGCAGAGGTGTTTCATTGTTTTGCTGCTGCTCATCTCAGGGAATGTGCAGCCCAACCCAGGCCCTGATCCTGCTATTAGTTTCAACACTCCTGCCGATTTTAAATCAAGGTCTGGTCTTGGTTTTATCCACTTGAATGTGCGCAGCTTGATCGCGAAAATGGATATGATCCGTATTTGGGCACATTCAACTGATGCAGATGTCATTGTTTTATCTGAAACTTGGCTAAGCAAATCAAATATGAATACGGATGTTAGCATTGATGGCTATAATATATATAGGACTGACCGACCTAAAAGGTGTGGGGGTGTGGCAATCTATGTTAAAAGTAAGTTCCTTGTGAATGTGCTTCTCTCTACGTCAGTGAGCAAGCAATTCGAATTTATAGCTCTTGATCTTGAGGTCTCTAAAACTCTCCACATTACTGTCGTTGGTTGCTATAGGCCACCTTCAGCTGTTAATGGTGCTTTACCTGCTATAATGCAGCTTATAACAGGACTGAATTTTAATGAAATTGTTATTATTGGTGATCTAAATTGGAACTGGCTACAACCAATATCTGATGATCTTAAAGCTTATTGTGACTCGCTAAATCTTTTTCAGATTGTTGATGGCCCCACTAGACCAAATCCGAAATGTCCTGAAAAATCATCTCTAATTGATCTAATACTAACCAACGTTCCTCATAAATATATAGCTGCTTCTGTATTTGCAAATGACATCAGTGACCACTGCGTCGTTGCCACAGTCAGAAACACAAAAGTTCCCAAGACCAATCCACGCATTATTATAAAGCGTAACATGAAAAACTTCATTGAACAAGGGTTTTTTCACGATCTGTTTTATTTTGATTGGGAGAGAATTAACCTCATTGCTGATGTTGAAAATGGCTGGAAATTCTTTTACGATGGTTTTATTGAAATTGTAAATAAGCATGCTCCCCTCAGAAAACATAGAGTAAAAGGACGAAACAATGCATGGTTTACGCCAGAGTTATCCAGCTCACTTCATGAGCGAAATATGGCATGGGCAAAGGCCAGGAAAACAGGTCTTGACTCAGACTGGCTGCACTTCAGGCGTCTGCGTAATGCATTTACAGTTGCCATTAGAAAAGCCAAAGCTGATCACTTCCTCACCGAAACATCAATCAATATAAACAATCCATTGAAATTCTGGAAGACTATTAAATCCCTAGATGGAAATAAAAACAGCACAGAGCTTCCCCCATGCATTGTTAGGGACTCGCATAAAATCTCTGATAAGAGATGTCGCTCTGGATAAGAGCGTCTGCCAAATGCCTATAATGTAATGTAATGTAATAAGGCTGAAATGCTTGGTTGTTTTAATGAGCACTTCATTGCCTCTGGCTCCTTGTTCGAGTCTCTCAACGCTGATCATGGAATTTCTTCTGCCGGTTGTTCCGATGGTCATGTTACGATGGGTCAAGCCTTTAGTTTTAATCCGATTATAGTTTCAAAGGTGCGTATAGCCCTCAAACTTTTAGATACTAGAAAATCGGCAGGTCCTGATAACCTGGAGCCTTACTTTTTACAGCTAGCAGCTGACTTTATTGCACCACCTCTGACACATCTTTTTAATCATTC
Source organism: Aldrovandia affinis (assembly GCA_029706075.1). Taxonomy (NCBI): domain Eukaryota; kingdom Metazoa; phylum Chordata; class Actinopteri; order Notacanthiformes; family Halosauridae; genus Aldrovandia; species Aldrovandia affinis. The sequence continues at coordinate 259,261 of JAINUG010000292.1, read as the reverse complement.
TCTGGACTCAAACAAAATTCCTCACATATGGAAATCTGCTTTTGTTCTTCCCCTGCTAAAAGGGGGTGACCCTACTGTCCTGAACAACTATAGGCCAATCTCTAAATTGTCTGTCCTGGCAAAGGTTCTGGAATCCCTTGTGAGTGAACAACTGAAGGAGTTCTTATCCACGAACAATATTTTATCAGATTTTCAATCAGGTTTTAGAAAAAAACATAGTACAGCGACAGCGGCCTTAAAAGTAGTAAATTATATTATTGAATCCCTAGATAACAAGCAACATTGTGCAGCCCTTTTCATTGACCTATCTAAGGCGTTTGATACTGTGGATCATGCAATATTGATGCAAAGACTTATCAGTGTAGGATTGTCGGAACAAGCTGTCGGTTGGTTTGAAAGTTATCTATCAGGCAGATCACAGTGCGTGCAGGCAGAAGGTATCACCTCTAGCTCCCTTGTTATATCCAAGGGTGTGCCACAGGGCTCGGTCCTGGGACCATTATTATTCATTTTATATATTAACAGTCTTAATAAAAATGTCTCAAATGCAAAATTCCATTTGTATGCCGATGATAGTGTGATATACTGTTCTGCGTCTACATTACATCAGGCTCTTTGTCAACTACAACTTGCTTTTAATATTGTACAAAGTACCCTGTGTGAGTTAAAACTTGTTTTAAACGCTGTGTGGCAGCCCAAGGGGCTGCACAACAAAATGGCTGCCTGGCCTACAACACATGGGAGCCAGGAAACACTACATTTCCCAGCAGGCCACAGTCACACCTGAGCAAAGTAAAGGCAATGGGACTAACGAACAGCTGAAGGCCATTTCAAGGCCTATTTAAAGGGCTGAATCCCAATACACTGGGAGAGGAGTAGGAACGTGTTTTGGAAGGAGTTGCTGTGTTTGTTTGGAGAGTGAATACCTGTGAAGTCGTTTGACCAGCCAGGATTTGGAGAGAGTGTTGTTAGTGTGTTTGTTTGTGTGGAAAATTGGATTGCTTTGAATATCGACTACGGACTGGATTGCGGAACTGAACTGGATTTTGGAATTGGATTGGACTTTGACCACGAGCTTGCGGACTTTATGTGTTTGTATTCCCCCGAAGACCCCACCCTTTGTTTTGTGTTGTCAAGAGTTTGTTTATTAAATTATCATTTTGTGTTTGAATACTGCCTCCTCTGGGTTCTTGAACTTGCCTACGCCCTCTGCACGGTCCGTGAGTGTCACCCAACCCCTGGGGACACCACATATGGTGGAGAATGCGGGCAGAGGGCAGCACATATAGGAAAGAGGAGGTAGTGCAGCAGGATTTGTGTTTGGTTTTTGCAACGGACTCCACGATGGAAGAGATGCAGAGACTGAAGAGACGGGCAGCCATGGTGGAGGACCGATGGCATGTCACCCTCCGTGAGGTCCAACAGCTGAAGCAGAGTGCCCAGATTGAGCTGTGCAAGACGAAGGCTGAGTTGGGGACCTTGGAGTTGCACCACTTGGTGGCTGTTGGGAGATTGATGCAGGAGCACACTGACTCCCTAAGAGTGCTGGGAATCATGGCTGGGGAGCTGGAAAAGGAGAAGGCATCCCTTGTCGATGAAGTGAGGCGGGTAGAGGCCCACAACCTGGCGCTGGAAGAGAAGGTGAAAACCCTATCCAAAATGTTGGAGGGAAAGATCCGGCAGTGTCTGGACATCCAGGAGTCCCAGGACCAGGCCAAAGAAGAATATGCCAGGGCCTTGGGTGATGTACAGACCAGGTTCAAGCAGAAGGAGGCAGAACTGAGGAAAGCAGCGGAGAACCATGCGTCCGAGGCGGAGCAACTTCGGAGCAGAGTGGAGCAAGAGCGTGAGGGAAGGCAGGAGCTGGAGACTCAGCTGGAGCAGGTGAAGACCCTGGCTGTAAAGCAAGAAGAGGAGATGTTTGCTTTACAGGAACTTCACCGAACCACCTCTACAGCCCTCCTGACTGAACGAAAGAGAAATGAAGAGCTCCCTATACTGCAAGAGGAAATACAGGTCTTGAGCGAGAGACTGGACCAGAAAGAAGCCCAGCAGCAGACCACAGAGAATTCCTTTCGCAAGGTTTTAAAAATCCAAACCGAGACTCTGCTGGATCTACAAGATCAACTGGACAAGGTGAGCGAAGAACTGGAATGTGCGAAGTGTGTTCCTGTCACCAAAGACGCTAGCACGCAGGTGGAGGTCTCACAGCTAGCGGAGCTGGGAGGAGATGATGACCAGACGTTGGAGTTGGAGTGGGATAGATGGTCCTCAGTCCCACTCAGCCTGCCGGACCTTGGAGGGGAACTGGAGGAGCAGTTTGGGACCATAGCATGGAGGAAAGCCTCTTGGCGATGGCTGAGGTCAGGTGGGACACCCAACCATCTCCTGATGTGGTGAGTCCTTCTGTTCCACGGAAAGTAAAAAGACAGAGGAGAAAAATGAAGTTTAGAAGTACTCACCTGAAGAGAAAAGGGAAACAAAACAGTCTGCCATATAAAGGAAAGGAACATGGGAAATGTCGCCCAACCCCTGGGGACACCACAGCTGACAAAACTAAACTTACGGTGTTTTCAAATGTTAAATCCAAGCCACTGAACCCTCCTTCTATCGCCACTTTTCAGGGTTCCGAGATTGAGTCTGTATCTCAATACAAGTATCTAGGATTTATAATTGATGATTCTCTTTCTTTTAAGCCTCACATTCAGCAACTAGCTAAAAAACTAAAGTTGAAACTGGGTTTTTATTTTAGGAACAAGGCTTGTTTTTCCTTCGAGGCTAAAAAGAGGCTGGTTGCTGCCACTTTTATGTCTGTGCTGGACTATGGCGATGTTATATACATGCATGCATCCTCGAAATGCCTACACTCGCTGGATACTGTCGACCATGGAGCGCTGAGATTCATCACAAATTTCATAGCCCTTACTCATCACTGTACTTTGTATGCTCGGGTTGGATGGTCTGCCCTGTCCATCCGTAGACTCAACCACTGGCATATCCTTATTTATAAGGCTATCCTTGGACTACTGCCAACTTACCTACGGATGGCCCAGCCATCTGCCAAAAAAGTATGGGCAGTTATGGTCTTCGTTCCCAGGACTTATTCATACTAACTGTCCCTCGGGTCCGTACTGAACTGGGAAAAAGGGCATTCTGCTATGCAGCTCCTTCTGCCTGGAATCAGCTACAAAACCACCTGAACCTGCAGGAGCTGGTCTCACTGGTTGCTTTTAAAACACTTTTAAGTGATATGGAATCCAGCACATCTGGCTGCAGATGTTTTGAATGATTATGAATGGTACTGTGATTTGCCCTTGTTTTTTGTTTTAATTGTCATATGTTTGTTTTTAATGTACTTTTGTCTGTAAACTTGTAATTGTAATTGTGCTGCTGCCTATCTTGGCCAGGACGCTCTTGTAAAAGAGATTTTTAATCTCAATGAGACTATTTCTGGTTAAATAAAGGTTAATTAAAAAAATAAAATAAAATACTGAAAAATGGATGCATTCACTACTGTAAGTCGCTTTGGATAAAAGTGTCTGCTAAATGGATTATATTATAAAAGCACTCTGTTCTGATATTAGTACATTTTTCTTTAGTCCACTGTATTAACGTGCACTGAAGACCACTCCTAACCTTCTGAGGTGTCAACTCTGTTCTCTGTTACTGAGGTGTCGACTGTAACAGTGGCCACAGCATCTGTTAAAAGGATAATGTGAGTCCTTTAGCTGTGCTCTATCCCCTTTAACAAATTTAAACAAAAAGACAATACACAACACCATGCTCAGTGCAGAATAAAAAGTTTGTGATTGCTTTATCAGTGGGAGGTTAATGTTTTTACACCTCTTCACCTCTGCTCTCTATCTTACTGAGGCATTAATAGTTCAGCTGTGTCACAGCCTTTCATGCCTTGGCTTACAGTGAGTTGTCCAGATATGCCACTTGGGATGTAACCAACACTTTTAATGCAATGACTAGAATAACACATGGTCTGGGAGGCAAAGTTTATTATATATAATTTTTATTTGTTTCAGATTTTCCCCCGTTCTTCTCCCAATTTAGTAACCAATTCAACCCTCTATTTATTTATATTCACCCTCCCCTCACGAGCCCGCCGCCCATCCTCCAGTTCTAGCTATTATCCCCGAGGCCGGCAATGAGCCGCCTCCTCCGAGACGGAACTTCGCCCACCTGCTCTTTTAGGAACGCCCTTACTGCTCCTCGGCAGCCTTGTGCCGACTTTCCCTCCCTCCACCCTCTGGGGCCGACAGATGCCCCCGATCAGGGCTCCCAGCCAGAGTCAGACTGAAGCATTGCATGCACTGCGGCTGCATTAGACCGCTACGCTATTCGATGCCCCTCAGGGAGCAAAGCTTCTTATGTAAGTACTAGATACTCTTTAGATTAGGACATGATATCTGGCTGAAAGAGGTATCTGAGTTGTATGGCTGTTGTAGCACAACTTGGGAAAGCGTAACACAGAGAGGTAGTTCATAAATCCATGTTCTTTGTGCATTTGTACATTGTAAGTATTTTTTATACAGTATAACTCTCCCAAAATATTTTTGTATATATTGCAAGACAATACACAATACTTTTATAGCATTAACCCTCTGAGGTCCGTGCTAAGCTTTTCGATGTTTTTTGATTTTGGCATGGTCTGATATTTATCTCAATTTCATCAATTTAACACACATTTACTCCAAAGTGTTTAATATTTTTATTTGAAGGACAATCACAGCTACATTTGTATGCCATCAATAGTTTGGTCAGTATCATATGCAGCTTGTAAATAGATCTACAAACACACAAGTTAAAAATAGTTAATTTTTCTGCTGTCACAAAAGTTGTGAAAGCACACACTAAACTATAGTGACGAATTGTTTTGCCAATGTGCGTTTGTTCATCAAGGTCTTGGTTATGTAAGGGTGTGAAAATGTTTTAGCACATATGAGATCTAAATAGCTAAAAACCTGTTTTTATCAGAACTGGTCACATTTATTTCAGGCTGTGGGAGGGCTATATGCTAATTTACTGAATATTCATGATCCACACCTGAAAGATCATGGTCAAGCCATCAGACAAAGACATCTTGCAGAGTAGCCTACGCATTTCTTGCGACTAACAGAAGCCAGTTTGACAACATCCAAAGTCTGGCATTGGGCACAGGCACATGATCAAAAGTTTAAGATATTCATCTTTAAACGTCTGTAGGAAAACGAAAGCAAAATCCGTGTCTACGAAGACACGGAAAGACATAAACAAGACAAAACAAAATAACCAACGATCAGGAACAAACAAAACGTATCCAAAATCTCGGAATAAACTAAACGCTGGGAATCTAAACCACAATAAGCACACAAACAAGTTCTCGAGAGGCAAGAAACATTAATCACAATAGGTATTATCAAGCTAAGCTAGATAATGTCCAAGCGCCGAAACAGAATGCCAGCTGGTTAAATATCCTCCCGTTAATTATTCGCAGCAGTCCGCAATGATTCTGATTTTTTTCGTATAGCGTGGAATTCATATATTTTCACGAGTATTTGAAAATATGGTAAATCAAATAAATATCAGCATACACCGTCTGTTGCTGGCAGCTCGCAACCGTAAACACAGACAAGATCCGATATAATGTCGGGACATTGTTTACGCTGCAATTTCACACACGGAATTCATATATTGAATACGAGTATTTGATAACATGGCAAATCAAATATAGTTACTTACTCTTCGTCAGTTATTGTCTTCGTCGCTTTCCATCGATGCTCTCAAACACTGCAGCGCAGAAAATCTTTCCATCTTGAATAAAATTGTATGTCTGTATAAAATCTTGCTTCAAATTGTCGGGACAGTTTGTGTTGTTTACGCCGGCGTTTCACACATGGCCCCACGCCCCTCCCACACCTCCCGAAACTCGCACCTAGTTACCATGTCAATAGAAGGGGGACGTTACTAAAAGGTAAAAACAGAGTAAAAACAAGGTTTACTTTTGGTCTAATTAACCTAATTTAAAAATCCCATTTGATTTGCCAGTGCTCAAATCGGAAAGTCGCGATTCTAAGGTTTCTGTCAATGTTTTTGTCGCGTGTGTATGATAAAATATCGCGAAATTAGAAATAGTAATATACTTTTATTGCTGCTGGGAGCGGCGCCGCTCCCGTCGACCTCAGGGGGTTAATGGTCAAGATTATTTCCAGCACACACTACATAGGAAGTTGTCTGTCATTATTTTTCTGCTTATTTCTTGCCTATGTTAACAGAGCCCTGATAAAAAACTGCATGGTTCTGTCATTCTGTATAAATCCTATCTCAATGCAAACCTGCTAAAAAAACTGTCCCTGGTTTTGCGGATGATGCTGAATCACAGCATCTGTAGGCTGCAACACGCACCCATAACATCCCACTACCTTTGGTTAATACGCACACCAACCCATCTGACTCATGCATGTCAGTGAAGAACTATTCACCATCCCTTCATGTGTTGATCAAGGTTTGTATTTTTGCTGTTTTTCCCCTTTCTTCCACCACTGTTAGTATCCAATTATACCCCCCTCTCTTTTTCATGCCAATCATCCCCTCCCTTGTATGAGAACTCGCTGCCATAGTCCAGCCAGTAACGAGCACTGTACTGCCTCCTCCGAGCCAATACCTGCCTAAGCTGAAGCTTGTCACCGACACACAGGACCACTCATATATGCAGCAAGTTTTTCCTACTGCTTTTATCCCTCTCCCAAGGGGCAGACACCCAATAGCCGCCCCCTAGTGGCACTCCTGGCCAGAGCCAAAACTGGTGGAATCGAACCCCGGGCGCCGTGGATAGTATCAAACGCTCTTACCGCTAGACCACACAGGAGGCCTCAAGGTTTGTACTTTTAATGACTCGTCATGAATAACTATTTTTATACATTGTTCCTTTTCATAATTTTCACCCTTCCGACTTACATCAGTTACAAAAGAATGTGTTCTGAAACAGCGTTGGATTCCAAAGAACACTTTGCAAGGATTGGATTGGCTACCAACGACTGCAGTTTTTTCTAAGACCTTGAAAAGTTGCTATGCTAGGGGAAAACTACGACAAATATGTTGCAGCCTACAGTAGAGTATTCTCAGTATCTGTAGCCTGGTCAGTACATGTGCCATTGAGCTCTGTGGAGGGGTGTGAACCATGCTCCATGCCTGTTCAGGGGGTCATGGGGAAAGTGAATGCACTAGAAATAGCTGTAAACTAGGGAATGCTAGGCTACATGCTCAGGGCAACATCATTACAGCAGGAGGTCACAGAGATGAGAAGAGAATGGCACTGTTGTTTTATGTGTAGGACTTAACACTGACTGAGTAGAGTGCTTCCTGTGTGTGTGGTAAAGAGAGAGAGAGGGTGCACTAAGAGTGTCCGCCTCTCTCCCTCAGTGTGATCGTGAAAGAGAGTGAGAGGGCGCCCTGAAATAGGGTCCGCCTCTCGCCCTCGGGGTGATTGGGAGGGCGAGAGGGCGCCCTGAAATAGGGTCTCCTCAGCCAGTCCTTACCATCGGCTGCTCTGCTCCAGTCCAGGGATTGTCACATGGCATGTGACAGTGTGATATAGACCTTTTGGAGAGTACAGGTAGTACTCTATTTGCAAAAGGGTTTTATTCTTAACAAACCAGTTTAATTCAAACATTTCTGAAAAGATCACATTGTATCCAGATATAACAAATGTAAACACTTCTCTCCATACAGAAATTAAAGTAAAGCAATGTAAATGTACTAATATATACTAAACTAATATTCATGTGAAATGTATATGATAATAACATGGCTAATATTATACAACTGAATACATTTTCATGGCTATTCATATATTTGTAACACTAATGGAGAGAATTTTGAAAGGCACGTGCAATTTCTTCAAAGCATTTACCTTTCTTGTGCCTTTTAAAATCTAGTATATTAGTACCTTAGGACTAAAGCTTGCAAACCAGTATTTGGTTTACAAATACTGATGCTGTTTTTGCAGCTGGTTATTTATTGTGAAGGATGAGAAAGATAAATTGTTATGTGATCACTCACAATGGCTTTGTATTCGCGTCGCGTCGAAAGTCATACGCGGTTTCTGCAGTGAGGCGAGAATTCATCCAGGAGGGCCACTGTTGGAAGGCGGCTAACTTCTGTACTCACTGGACATTGCTTTCGCTATCTAAAGAGCCAGCAGAGAACTGCCACCGCAAAACCATTACGTGACTTGGACCTGTTTTGTTTATTTTTCCTTTCGTATGTGTATTCGCCGGAGAGTGGGGCCCAATTTTGAAAAGCCTTGGAGAAACTGTGCATTTTGTTTTGCGAAACCTTTGGAGAGAAGAGGACCAGCGTCAGGCCCTTTACAGATTTCCAACGAACTGTAAAAAAAACCCTGGAAATATAAACAAACTATAAACATCCAACGCTATCCCGACCTTCGCTTTTAGTCCATGAGCCAAGACCCGAAAATTCACCCACGGGGCTCATCTGGGTGGGCAAATTCTAGTTGTGTTTTTTGACTTACTATACATCTCTAGTTCACAGTTTGGCATGATAACCATTGCGGACTGGTAGCTTAGTGGTAGTTATCATGCGTTGAATATGTGGACCCCTATATTGCCACACGCAAATTGTCGCTCAACAAAAACAAAAACATCTAGTAAATATCCCCAATTTGTAAGTATGTGCTGAAAACAACATGCTTCTAATGGCTATAGAAAACTGCCCAACATTCTAAGCTTTAATTTGAGTGGTAATATATGGTTGTAGCTCTAAAGATAAAGTCAGGAACGTCATTAACCCTTTGAGGAGTACGTTTTTTGAGAGTTCTAGTTCCAATTCATAGTGTTCTATTCTGGAATAGTCCATTTTGCATTGATAAGTCTTTATGATGTCATCAATTAGAATTAATTAGAATTCTAGATTGCATTTTAGAATGATCACACATTTGTGACTGTATGCCTCAAAGGGTTAAGGCTACGTCTATGATGCAGGTAAAAATGGGAGATAACTCTTACAGTCAGACAGACTGAGGTGTGAATTGGTGGATACTATAGTACCAGTCAGACAGACTGAGGTGGTGGTGTGTATTGATAGAGACCACACCAGGAACTTAAAGGAATAACAAAGATACAGTATATTTAATGAATATTTAATGAAATAATGGACTAATACAAACTAAGCAAACAAAATGCATGTGCTTAGGGAGAGGGATCTTCCAGAACAATGGAGATTGGAATCTTTGTTAGCGAGGGTCACACAAGTGTGAGGGGTCCCTCTTTAAGATCAGTCCTCTGTTTCAGAGTCAGTCAGGTCTGCCTCCGTGATCATCATGCCAAGGCCCTCCTCTTGGGGTTGATTGTCACATGTTTGCAACTTGCACAGGTTTGTACATTTCAAGCCGCTGCTCATGCACTGGCATTCCGGGAGCTTGCATCTATGGCTGCAGTTTCAGGACAGCAGCTGCAGCACTGCCTCAGGGGCTGGAGATCCCCACATCCATTCCACGTTGAGCTGGCCATCGTCATTTCTGGCCCAGCCATGCTTGACTGGGCTTGGGACATGCGGATGTTGCTGAAGACTCGCATGGTGGCAGCTGGCTAGACTCGAGCTCCCCACACTGTGCACAGAAAAGCTGGTGGCGGGCTGTGTTGATGTCCTCGGTTGTCGTGGACGCTGTGTACAGTTTGCATGTGAATGCTTGCAGCTTCTTGAATAGGTCCATGGATAGTTCCCCGGACTGTCCCAGCATGTGAAACACTTCTTGGAAATGCTCTGATCTCATGATGAGCTTCAAGGCTCTGAGCTTCCCACGACCTGCGAAGGCACTCAACGTGTCACATCCAGTGTATGCATACATGCCAATCACAGCATTACAGACACAGTCTCCCAGGGCCTGGCGTAGCTTGGTGATGTCAAGATACCATACCCGGTTCTTAGTTCCGCAGTTCTGGAACAAGGGACAGGAGATATCGGCAGAGAATGCCAGCCAGAGCAACAACACATCGGTGTCATCAGCTGTTACTACAACAGCGCTGTAGCCTTCCTCTGCGGCATGAGCTGCATGCAAAATCATTCTAGTGTCAGCCTCTTCTTGGTTCGACTGTAGGCTTGCAACCTCAGCCCACTGATCCTTGGTGATGTGCAAGCAGCTTTCCTCACTGGTGACGTAGAGCTGCTTGTCGTTCAGCCTCTCCCTCAGCTTGGGTGTTTTCCACTCGGCTACCAGGAACCTTATGAGGTTGGCCTTGTTAGCTGAACTGCTGAGAAACTTTCTCCATTGCTGGATCCGGTGACCTGGTGCAATGTTTCGGAACTGTATTCCTGTGGTGCACTCCCTGTTCCCTCTCTCGGCATTCTTGATCGAGTCCTCCTGATATACATCGAAGACCACATCGATTCTCTGGCTCCTGGCTCCTTCATGTAGGATTTGAGTCAGTGCTGAGGCTGCACGTTGAGAGAATGTCTGGTCATTGCCCTTCATCTTCTGAACCAGACTCATCCCATCAATGATGGTAGCAGATGGCCCAGGGATGATCTCTGCTGGTAAGACCTGCTTCTCCAGCTCCCTGGCCAGAACAGCTTTGTTTGTCTTTCTCAGTGTCCCGTCTCCATTGGCGAGTGCCCATGGCAATGGCCCTAGTGGGTGGGAAAGGACATCACTCATCTGGAGATGGCGGCTCTCTGCCACCAGGACCATGTGGGCGAAGAGCTTCCTGTCAGCCTGCAGAATGACCTTGTTTGGGTTGCTTGCAGAAGGTTTCTTTCGTATATCTGAAAACATCTTCAGCCTCTTCTTCGTCATCTTATCATGGAACTGGGTCTTTGGTTTTTCGTCTTCAAGCCGGTCCCGCTTGAATCCCTCGTATGCTTCCATGCCAATTTTGTGGGCATCAAGAAGGTCCCTTGCTACATCTGGAAGGGGAAAGGTACCTGTCGAAATGCTGACAAACTCACTTTCGTTGGGTCGAAAGGGTTTGTCCAGTCATCTTCAAGAAGCTTCACAATGGACTGTACATCTGCTTCATCCCTGGTGATTCTAGACATCTGCAGGTCTGGTGGCTGAGGTGGGACATTCCGCATCCCACCATCCTTCTGAGCTGCTTAAGGTAGTTGCTGCGGTATTCAGAAGTCAGGTAGTACCTCTCCACAGCAGCCCGTTTCAGGCTGAATCCCTTTGTGCTTCCTGCTGTCTGGGTATCTCGGTTGACTGTTTCCTCAATGGTTTGATCCACAGGGATCCGGCCGAAGGGATTCTGGCTACCAAGCTGGACACTGAAGCCACCCTGCATGAACTGCTGGTGCACCTCTGGGTGATCAATGGGCAGACGTGACATTGTGCCATAGTAGTGTGGAAGGAAGCGTGCATAATTCAGCTTGTCATAAGCTAATATTAGCTAGCGTTAGCTGTTAATGTTTACGTTAATGTTACACATATATTTTGCGGGAGTGGGAGAAAGCTTGCGCTCCAGCGTGATGATGGAGACTCCGGGGCATCCACGGCACTGGCCGTGGTATAATTCATGCCCTGAAAGAGAAATCCACAATTGACCCTTCGCTAAACCACGCCGCGAAACGCAGACTGGCCAATCACAGCACAGCATAGGACAGGCTCCGACAGAGATCCGACAGTTTATGGCGGTGCTCCTTTGACTCTGACGGAAAAGTTTGAGATTTTCTTCATTTTTGAGCTGGTTTTGTGGACTTTTAGCTAGTTATGGTTAAACGTTGTGCCTGGGGCACTTGTAACAGTTGCACTCGTTACCCGGAGAGGTTGGAAGGAGATATACGTTTTTTTCCCTTTCCAAAACCAAAATCAAATCCTGAAAAGTGTTAGCCAGCTAAGCTAACGTGGCTACGGTCTGGATATACAGCTCTGGGTTGCAACGATGGCAAAGTTAGACTAAATGTTAGCTTTGTTACTCATGATCCAGCCAGCTTGCTAACGTTAAGATATTACAGTCAAGCTCTAGAAAACCAAGTGGGTAACGTTACCTTGATGTCAAAATTTAATACTATTTTTTCATTACTATTTCAGCCTTTTGTCAATGGGAAGCCCAGTCCCGAGTACTCAAATCTTGTGGAGGACTGGGCTGACACACTGTTGATATTTTTTGCTTTACAGAGGTCCAGGGTATGGATAAGTCCGATGAGATGGGCGCAGAAACCTGTGGAGCTAACCAGAGTAATGTCGTTACAGCGCACTATAGGCCACTAATGTTACGTTAGTTAGCTAATGCTAGCTAACTTACTACTGAATGTAACGTTATATAGGCCTACTGCTTTTGCTTTTTAATGATTGTAATAGTGAATAGAGACCTACCCAGCTTTACAGGAACAGTGTTGCTCCTTAATGTTGTTGTCCTCTGTCTCAATCGCCAGGTTCACTTTTACTCTGTGATCTGTTGGCTTTCGCTTCTATCTTAATTTTCTTTATGTCATTTTGTTGCTGAGTCAGTGTGATATCTTGAATATAACCTTCAAATGCATATTGTAGACCCTTCTGTCTGCTTCTATCTGAAATCGCTTTTTCTATTTTCCCAAAATTGGACAATATTTCTCCAGGGAGTGCAGTTAGCGACAGTGGGAGCACCATGCTGGCTCCGAAAGCTTGACAGACTTAGCAACAGTAACTAAGGGGGCCGTGGTTTAGCGAAGGGTCAATTCCCTCTGTAAAAACCTTTGACTCTAATATGTCAACAAAATGAAACAAGAATTTTGAATCTGGCTTGATCCAATGTTCAGATTTCTCTTCTGGAAAGTTATGCAAATGAGGACATATTTAATTAGATAATGCCTCATTTGCATATTTAAACATACAATTTCAGAAAACTTGTAATACAATACATAATTGTCTTAATGTAAGTAATCAACTGGGGAAGTCTCATGGTGATATGTATTAGTAAATCTTTTTACACTATACCCCTATAGTGTCTTGCACCCATAATAGGGGAAAATAACAAAATGTCCAATAAATATGAAAAGCTACTCCTGTGGAAAGGTTATCATATATTAATTTACTTATATTGACCCTATAAACAATTTAGTATAGGTAAGGTTTTGCCCACTCAGATGAGCCCGATATCTCGTCTTGCTCATGGACTATTTGGACAAACTATGTTTTACATAACCTGTGCAATCTTACTGTGATTGCTACCGCTGCTACGGCTCTGGAAGCTACCTGTTGCCCTCACGTCTACTGACCCACCTCAGTGTACCGCCGCTGTGCTGCTTCTCCTCGGTCTCTGCTTTGCGGATAAGCCTCTGCTCTTTCGCCGGGTGGATGCGGTCAGATGTCTCCTCATTGAGTAAGTTTGTCGGCTTTCTCTCTGTCCTGACTTTCTGTTCGGAGTTGGTGGTTGTCGGCTGACGGTGTTTCTGCTGGTTGGGAGTGATTGACTATGGTTCTGGTACTGCCCGTTAGCGACTAGCCTGCTCACTGCGTCGCAACGGTGTCAATTTCCTGGGTGATCCGGTCAACCCACGCCAGCCAGTACAAACACAAAAACAGCCCCCTCACTTTTGGCAGGAACTGCAAAGTTTGCATTGTTAAACACTCAGTCTTTAGCAAACAAATCTATTTTTAAATGATTTTATCACAGAGCAGGACATTGACTTCCTATGCCTAACAGAAACATGGCATTGAAATGGGGACTATTTTGTCTTGAACAAAGTTTCCCCGCTAGGCTATAAATACACTGAGAAAGCTTGTGGCTCTGGTCGAGGGGGTGGTCTTGCAATCATCTAGGGATGTTTTTAAACCATAGACATGGGCTGTGTTTGAAACCGCTCCCTATTCACTATATAGTGCACTATATAGTGTGTACGCCATTTTGTAGTGTGCGACGAATTCTAAACTGTTAATTTCGTTCACTATATAGTGAACGAGAAAATACCCACAATTCACCCTGATTTGTAGTGAACAGCGAATGTACCCTACAATTTCTCCCGTGTACCACAATGCAATGCGGTCGTGTCATACCGAAGGAGAAGAGGTGAAGAAATTATTGAATACGTTACAGCCTTCTTGAACATTAGCCAACTGACCAGAAAGCCAGTAGGGGCCAGTAGTTTACCTTAAAGCTAGCTAACATGTTAGCTAATAGAAGTTGGTCTATTTACCGGTTGACAACGTCAGCGAATCAACGAAAAATGTCTTAGATGCCTAATGCGAGTTTGAGTTCGCCTCCGTTTATGCCTCAAGAACAAAAGTTCAGCCAACAGCAGTAAAACAGAAACAGGAATCATGGTGATGGTAATGTTAGCTAACTGCTTTAGCCACCGATAGCTACCGTTATTATCGCTATGGGAGTTGGTGTTAGTCGTGAGCTCGTGAGTTATCCTAACGTTATTTTCTCCACACGAGCTAGTTGGCTCACGACTTCCATAACGGTAGCTATTGGTGTGGCAGCTAAAGCAGTGGCTAGCAGACAGCACCACAGTTGACAAAACCACACTTGCACATCATTAGAATTTCAACAATTTATTTGTGATTTAACATTCAAAACTGAATATGCAAACCCGATACCACCTCAGTACATTTAAACAGCTGTCATGAGTGCTCGGTTTGTTTACGGGTGATACTGGGCGCATCCGCTTGCGTCACCTGAATATCCGGCACTTTTTTTTTTACGCAAATGACGTTCAGTTGTAGTATCCGAAAACAGTTTGTCGTTTACGACATAGTACACTATATAGTAAAGACTATATAGGGAATAGGGAATAGTGAACGAGTGAGCGGTTTCGAACACAGCCATGGTCACACCCTTGATCTTGCCATCACTGGAGATGTCCCCGCTGCCAACACCCACATTCTAGATCTCTGCATTTCAGATCATAAGGCTGTACTACTGGACATACCCATTGTACCCCCTGCTGGCAGTAAATGCACCATCACCTTTTGTAATATTATGGCTGTCGATGTTACCACCTTTTCAAATGCTCTCCAATCCAGTCTTTCCAACACCCATGCAGACATCTCACTTGAGGACTCAGTTATGGATAAAAGCGTCTGCTAAATGGCGTATATTATTATTATTAGTTATACACTACAATCACACTCTCCATGACAATTTAGACAAATTTGCCCCAGAAAAGACCAGAGAGGTGTCCATCTCCCATTCCTCCCCATGGTACTCTGGCCAACTCCGAGAACTAAAGACCCAGGGGTGCAAGCTGGAGCACAGATGGAGAAAGACAGGTCTTATTGTTCATCTACAGTCTTTTAGGAAACACCAGAAAGCATACTCTGTTGTGCTAAAAAAGGCCAGATCAGACTACTACTCAACCCTCATTGCTACAAATGAAATAAACCCTAAACACTTGTTCTCCACAATCAACCGCCTTCTTGTCTGACAATGACAATGTGTACTTTTCTTGTTTGGCCCAGCAGTCCTGGGCACTAAGTGTTTGAGGATTTAGGGGGCAAAGAGAGCTGCTATTAAGGTCAGTGTGAGTGTACAATATGCAGTATATAGTTGGATACACACTGCATCTTGTCACAGGTCCACAGAAAATCTTGGGTGGTGCCATGCTCATTTGTGCAGTCAAACATTTTGCCTGTAATGTGCACCAAATAGAATTATAATGAAAAACTGGTACTTATAGAAAATATCCTTTTTATATCATATCATTTTTTCCAATGATGTTGTAGTGAAAAACATGTCATTTCTCAGGCATTGGTACAAAGAAATACCCATACTACAATAAATATAGTGTCAACTCATTTTGAAGTGATTCAAAGCTATCTGAATTCAGACAAACCCAGATGACTCAGAATAGGTGTTCTCTATCTATTTATTTTTTAAAGAGGAATAGATCTCAGCTTGTTAGGTTCACGAAATTCAGAAGACCTTCAAAGTGAATAGAGAACACTTGCACCAAATGAGAAAACAGAACATACAACCAATTATCAACAGAGTTTATTCAACCAAATGCATTCGGGGTTCACCGCCTCCCTGCCAGGCAATGAACAAATCATTTCCGGAGAGAACACTTCTTTATACACAATAATTTAGACAAATGCTTTAGCCTCGCCCACACAGCCGTCACAAGGCTGTATTTTTCCATCTCTGGGAGAACTTCGTATCTTTTGGCAAGGCACACTGCTCTGACCTCGACTGTGGCGGTTTAATTAGCTCTCTGCAAAAACAGTTCTAAGAAACACACAGCTTGCTGCCTATCTCTTTTGGCACAGCTCCACACCTTGTGCCAGCGTGAGAAGAGGTTCAAAAACTATTTTGAACAGAAACAGAATTTCTCTATCAATCCCTCCTTTTTATGATTTTATCCCATATAGTCATAAAACATTTAGAATCTCTTCTAACATCTATCCCCAGCCATTCTATAGTATAGTGTTTAGGCTGGAGACCACCGCTGCCACCATTTCACATTTAGAAAGAGCATAGCAAGTTTATTTCAATGCAGAAGCTTAAACATCTTTAAACAAGTTTTGCAAGGCCATGGCAGTATCGTCTTAGTCTGGAGGATCAATTATCTCTTCATTCCCAGAGTCAGCTCCTCCAGGGCCAAAGCCTGATACGCCGGGGTACTTTGCATCATTTGGGTGATCATCCGCTGGATCATTGGGACACCGCAACAACTGCAAAACATTAGTAACAACAAGACTCCCAGAATCGCCACTGCCAATGAGGTGAGGGACTGTTTCCAACCCCACCCCATTATCCAGGACCACCAGTCATCAGGTCTTTTTGTTGGGCCAGGGCTAATTTCTTAAGACCTTCCATAGCTTGATCTATGGTTTTACCATCCGCATCGTTATCAGGTATGTAGGTACAACACGCAGTTCCAATTATGTGGCATACTCCTCCCTTGGAGGCAGTCATGAGGTCCAGGACCATACGATTTTGAATTGTCATTAATCTAAGTGCAGGTAACTCGTTTTTTTTTTTTTTATTCAGTGTGAAATTGATCAATGCACTCAGGCGGTAGTTTATTGTCTCTACCCTTAACATTAATTTTCCCACCCCCATTTGGGGAAAAATACTAAGAACCCCTTTGTTCCCTGCACTCCAAAGTTTGTGATCTTTTGGAACATTACTTCCCCATATGGCATCATGCTTATCCTCTAAGGATCTTTTTGCACGACCCTGTGTTTCAGCGCTTATTACCCATGTATTGTCAGTTAGCATCGCATATGCACAAGTTCCATGCCACTTCTTAGGCAGAGCTATGTACACATTGTGTCCGCAAAGCCAGTACCACCCATCCACTGCCCTAGTGGCGTTTTCTGTAGGTGCTAATGTGGAACACCTTGTCTCCTTTAAGGGCGTTCTGGTGATTCTATTCTTACAGTAGGAGTACACTGTCCCATCGCATTGGGATGTGTCCCCCACCGGGACTGTTCCCTTCCCTCGAACACATTTTATAAAGGTCTTATGCGGGGTATATGGTACTACCATAATGGGTGTAATCAAATGTTGTAGTGAGGTTTGTAATAAACCTTGTCAATCAGTGCAATTTATTCCCGTCAGTATATTCGTAGCAGTTCACTTTGGTTGTGATTTTGTGGGTTGGGTCAAAGTATTTAAGTGTTCCTGTATGAGTTGAGAGCCCTATGGCACATGTTACAGTCCAGGACACATTTATTCCAATTCCCGGGGGTTGGTCCACAGTCACCCTTGGTGCTACGGATGATGCCAGTAGATAACATAACATAACATAACATAAGGGAAAGACGAGAACAGGCCATTCAGCCCAACACTGCTCGTCCAGTCCTACCACTAATCTGCTCACACTGCTTAGTTTACCCAAACGCTAGAGTGTAGATGTGTGCATATGTAACAGTTGGTCTTGTTTACGCTCTGTGCTGTGCTTTTACAAATCTCTTCCCTCTTATACTGTGATTATCATCAATATGGTCAAAGACCCCACTGCCCGCCACTGGAGGTTCGCCATAGCTGTGTCTAAATCCCAGTAAGAGGGTTGTTTGCTTCACCGGTTTTGAGACAGGTGTGTTCTATATTTCACACCTCCCTTTGTAGCCGGACTTCTCCCTTCTGAGCACAACTCTTTTAGGTACCTACTCACCCTTTGTTACCTGTTTACAGTGGGACAGATGCACCCAGGTGGATCGCTCGGCAATCTTTACTGCTGTTGGAGTTGTTAGTAGCACCTGATATGGCCCTTTCCACTTTGGTTGATGCCACGCCTTGTGCCTTGGATCTTTAATCAGTACCCAGTCCCCGACCTGCAGCTTTTCTTTTGGTATTCCAGCTGTAAGAGTTTACACATTTCTTGTTTATTAGATAACATTTTCTTCATATACTCTGCCAATGTGGGATTATCCACCCACAGGCCAGTTTCGTTCTCAGTACATTTTTGATTGCCCCACATCCTTTTATCTGGTACCCCTGCTTCATGTTGCATGTCTCTCAAGAGAGTGTCTGCAGCTGCTTCTTTTGCAGCAGAGTCTGCGAATGCATTCCCCAGGGACACCTCATCTGTTCCTTTCGTATGTGCTGCACATTTACATCTCGTCAGTGTTTTGGGTTTCTGTAATGCCACAATCAGTTCTAGTATCAATGGTGCCTGCGTTATTGGTTTACCCTGTTGAAGTCATTCTTTTTTCAGGATCCATCCACATAGAATGTTACTTCTGCGTCATGAATGGGTGTGTCCATTAACCCGGGGCGTGCTGCCACAGACCTAGATGTTTCAGCTACACAATCGTGAGGATCACCATCCTCAGCAGTTGTCAGCAAGGTAGCCGGATTAAGTGTGGTGCATCTTACAATTGTTAGATTAGGAGTTGTTAGTAGAGTCGCCATACAGCTCAGCTGTCTTGCTGGTGACAAGAATGTATGTTTTCTTTGCAGTAGTAATACAGAAACTACATGTGGTACCATCAGTGTCAATGGTTGGTATAACACTATGGTTTGTGAGGCTTTTACTGCTAATGCTGCTGCTTCTACAGCTTGTAGACAGCAGTCCTCGTGCTACAGGATCCAGTTCTGTGGAGTAATAAGCAATTGGTCTTTGCTTACCTCCAAACCTGTTTTACCTGCTCAAAGGCTTCGTTGACTTCAGGAGTCCATTTGATTGGATCTCGAGCCTCCATTGGTTTGCTGTAAATACAATCTAACAGTGGCTGCATCAATTGTGCATAATTACACATCCAGATTCGGCAGAAATGTATCATTCCTAAAAAAAAATATCATCTGTTTTTTTTTGTTTTAGGCTTTGGGGCCTGCAGTATCACTGTTTTCCTATCCTGAAAGGCTCTGCCAGATATTTTACTTCTGGCAGAGACCACTGCAGCGTCCCCTTGCTTATCTTGTGGCCTTGTGAGGCCAGAATGTCCAAACATGCCTTTTCCCGAGAAGGAGAGCAATTCAATATGTCGTCTACATACAGGAGGAGTTTATTTTTAATTTTTATCACAGATACTGCCAAATGCCTAAAATGCCTAAAATGTAAAAATGTAAAATGTACATAGTACAGTGCAGATCAGATGGATCATTCATTTTTAGATTCTTCGCTGTCTACAATGAATGCATCATTTTTTTAACTTTGAGCCCAGAGTGTTTGCAGAACATCATACAATACCTAATTATTTATCTGATTTAACCCCCTGAGGTCGACGGGAGCAGCGCCGCTCCCAGCAGCAATAAAAGTATATTACTATTTCTAACTTCGCGATATTTTATCATACACACGCGACAAAAACATTGACAGAAACCTTAGAATCGCGACTTTCCGATTTGAGCACTGGCAAATCAAATGGGATTTTTTAAATTAGGCTAATTAGACCAAAAGTAAACCTTGCCTTTTACTCTCTTTTTTACCTGGTAGTAACGTCCCCCTTCTATTGACATGGTAACTAGGGGCGAGTATCGGCGAGGTGTGTGGGGAGGGGCGTGGGGCCATGTGTGAAAACGCCGGCGTAAACACATAAACTGTCCCGACAATTTGAAGCAAGATTTTATACAGACATACAATTTTATTCAAGATTGAAAGATTTTCTGCGCTGCAGTGTTTGAGAGTATTGATGAAAAGCGACGAAGACAATAACTGACGAAGAGTAAGTAACTATATTTGATTTGCCATGTTATCAAATAGCCTACTCGTAGGCTATATATATTCAATATATGAATTCCGCGTCTTGTGACTACATATTCCGCGTGTTGCAACGTAACAAATTGCAATATGCACACAAGATCTATGGAAGAATACTTTTCAAACAGCCTAAAATGTTATTTATTTCGCTTGTTTTCAAATACTCGTGAAAATATATGAATTCCGCGTCTTGTGACGCCAAACATATTCCGCGTGTTAGTAACTTAATCTAAATCCCTAACGTTAGTAGATTAGTTGGTTAGTACTATACACATCTACCTAATATATACAAAGTGCAATCTAGAAAGTAAGAAGGAAGAAAACGAGATAATAAGCGAAGGCGGAAAAACCCCGAAAAGTATAAACTCCCGAAGTGCATGACAAGACAAGGAGTAGATCTCGAAATAAACGGAACAAGGACAGACAGGGAGCAGAACGTGACAGAACAGGGAAAATGCAATACTGGATAAAGAATAATGAATAAGGACTGAATGAAAAATAAACAAAGACCAAAAAACAACAGAACAGGAACTCAGAATATAACACTCATGGCCCAGTGAGATGGCCCATCTGACAGATCTTAGAGGTGTGGACAATGAATAATGAATATTCAGGTATTTAGCATTTAGCCCTCCCACAGCCTGAAATAAATGTGACCAGTTCTGATAAAAACAGGTTTTTAGCTATTTAGATCTCAGATGTGCTAAACTGTTTTCACACCCTTACATAACCAAGACCTTGATGAACAAACGCACATTGGCAAAACAATTTGTCACTATAGTTTAGTGTGTGCTTTCACAACTTTTGTGACAGCAGAAAATTTTACTATTTTTAACTTGTGTGTTTGTAGATCTATTTACAAGCTGCATATGATACTGACCAAACTATTGATGGCATACAAATGTAGCTGTGATTGTCCTTCAAATAAAAATATCAAACACTTTGGAGTAAGTGTGTGTTAAATTGATGAAATTTAGATAAATATCAGACCATGCCCAAATCAAAAAACATCTAAAAGCTTAGCACGGACCTCAGAGGGTTAAACTAGGATGGTCATCGGAAAGAGCCAGCAGCGTGCTGTACTGTTCAAATTGCAGTTGTGTATGCACACAGCGTTGTACGCACAGAAGCAAAGAATGATATTTTTACAACCTTGGATTTCTGTCTGCACTCCCTACCAGGCGGCATTTCTCTAACTCAAGAACCCACATCTTCCCATTCACATTCGGTCATTTTCGATAATGAAATATGCGGCTGCCTGATTTGTTCAAATAATCATTTCTGCTCTTCACTCAAGTTTACTAGAATTCCAGTAAATTTCGGTCAACTATATATGGTGCCTAAACATCTCGTTTCGTTTATTTGCGGCATGTTCCAGAAACACTCATATTCTAAATGTCTTAGTCAGGGGTAAGAAGAGAGCAGTGCTATAAGAGTTCGCTGGGGCTGTCTGCTTGGACGGAATAAATTCACACAGTTGTGCATTACTGGCAGTATATCCATTCCCATGTGTAATACCAATCTATCAATTGTATAGAATTCCCAAAACGATTTCCAATAGTACCTATACAACCCATTTTCGTCACATTCAATAGTAATTTTTTGTTTCATTTTAATTGGTCTTCCCTAGCCGTTCGCTCAAGTGAATAGCATGTTCTATTATCACTTGCAATCGGCACGTTGCCCACGTAATTACATATCTTTTAATTAACATTGTTAATGCAGGAGTGAGGCCGTTCAAGAACGCATTTTTCAGCTGTTGTTCATAAACCCCATCGTTATTATTTGCAGGTGGTTCAAGACCACTGTTAGCATTAAACACTTTTTTTTAAACGGGTTAGGTCCGCCATTATCATTTCGTTTTTATTTAACTGTTTATTCTGCGCTTCTCTCAGCCACATTTCGGCGAATAACAGTCCATATTTAATATTTTATATAATATAATATTATTATATATAATATTTGGTTCCATATTTCTTTTGCTTTGCTTTATCACCTTTAGCTTTATCTCTAATTGCATTCACAATCTTGCCACATTGCGGGACCTTCAACTTCAACTTCCCAAACTTTTCTTCCCACATGCTCAACCCAATCTCCTGCCCCCGTAAACCTCGATTCCATTTCCCTTGAATCCTGAGGCAGGTAAACTTCACCATCACTTTCTTTCTTAACCCAACAACAACCACAACCACCTTTGCTATTACACTTTTTATTCACTCATAGTCGTTCGCAATTGCATTCATATCACATTCATTTTTTATTCACTCATACTCAGGCGCAATTGCATTCATTTTTTATTCACTCATACTATGAATAAACACTCCACCTCTTCGAAAACAGTTCCTCACGTGTGCAGTTTTCGGCGCGTTAGGCTCCAACCCAACAAATTGGAGACACCTCAGGGACTTGAACCCCGTCCCGGAGACCGGGAGTGTCACCACCTAATTAGGCATACACCGCAGCAGGGACTTGAACCCCGTCCCGGAGACCGGGAGTGTCACCACCTAATTAGGCATACACCACCACAGGGACTTGAACCCTGTCCCGGAGACCGGGATGTATCAGGCATACAACCCCTGCCACTAAAAAGTTCCACGTTCACTATTTTCACTTATGTTCTGTCACTCACTTTTATGGCAAGGCTCTAGGTTCAATATCACACTTGTATCTTAAATAGAATTCGGAAAAATCCCGTCACTCACCGCGCTTCCAGAGGAATGTTTGCTTTGTCTGGCCTCGCTAATTATCCAAGGATCCTGCTCGATCCGGACCGAGGACTTTCAAAAACTTGTCCCAGACAAGCCCCGTGCACGGTTCAGACGCCACGCCCTTCCTCTGCGCCCGTGCGGTGAGATATTGGGATCCCGGTACGAGCCCCCAATTGTTAGGTTCACGAAATTCAGAAGACCTTCAAAGTGAATAGAGAACACTTGCACCAAATGAAAAAACAGAGCATACAACCAATTATCAACAGAGTTTATTCAACCAAATGCATTCGGGGTTCACCGCCTCCCTGCCAGGCAATGAACAAATCATTTCCGGAGAGAACACTTCTTTATACACAATAATTTAGACAAATGCTTTAGCCTCGCCCACACAGCCGTCACAAGACTGTATTTTTCCATCTCTGGGAGAACTTCGTATCTTTTGGCAAGGCACACTGCTCTGACCTCGACTGTGGCGGTTTAATTAGCTCTCTGCAAAAACAGTCCTAAGAAACACACAGCTTGCTGCCTATCTCTTTTGGCACAGCTCCACACCTTGTGCCAGCGTGAGAAGAGGTTCAAAAACTATTTTGAACAGAAACAGAATTTCTCTATCAAGCTTCATATAGCTAGGAAACAAAACATATTTGGAGTAGAGGACATATTTTGACTCCTTCCATTGGACAGTGTCACAAGCTTTAAATAGTATGGAAACTAGCTATTCTTTGTTTGTTTGAGTAAACTGCAGTTCAGAGTCCATTCGGTGACACATTTATAATATGTATGAACAGTATATTTCCTATATTTCCTTTTTATGAAAAGATAAAGATAGTCTACTGAGATAATGTTATTGGGACCACAAACAAGCCAAGCCCGAGAAAACATAGAAGTGAAACTTGAAAATTAACCAAAGAGATATTTGCAAATGCTGTCAGTATATTTGTATATTTGCAATTCTGAGGAAGACAACAATATTTTCACATTTATGTTAGCCACTTACAAGTGAGAATTTTTTTGAACCCCATTTCAAACTAAAAAATTTTCTGGAGTGCATTTCCTTTATGCATTTTATGCTTGTGTTCGAAGTTTGCAGAATTTTATCTCTTAATTTCACATTATCCGTGACCTCTGTGATAATACCAAACCTTTCTGAAGTTTCTGCAGTGTTCTGATGGCCACTTTTCAGGGTGATCACTGACCTTTCATGGAGTCCTCTCCTGGCACTGTTTGTGAAGGGGGCACCCCGTTCTGCTTCACTTCTTGTCGGAAGGGCACCTGGTCCTCGATGGTCATGTCAGCCATGGCAGCAGCCATAGTCTCCCCTGAGTTGTAATGCAGGGTCTGGCTGTTGGGAGAGTTCATGAAGTCCTGGTGTTGATCCATAGTGAGACAAAGTCAGGCTATAAGAGATAAAGTCAACACATGAGTGGATCTATAGGGCCTGCAGCAGAGCTGTACAGAAACTCCAGTAGTGGGCCTGAAGCCTACTTGGTCTAATCACTTGCATTCTCATCACAGAATAGCAGTGGAATTTGATATAAGCTTCGATGTGCCATCTCATTTCACACATCTTATCACAATGAAGTAAAGACCTTGCCCACATTAATCATTCTAAAGTAGTTTGCTGCCATGCCATGTAAGCCATGGTCAGAGGTCATCATTGTGATGATAATTATTTATTTAGCATAGGATAATTATTTATTCAGCATAGGGGCTTCTGTGACTCTGTTTCCTTCCACAAGCTAAGTAGTCACCAGCTGAATGTAAACAGATACCACTCTGGTGAAAACCTGGTTATTTATACTCTAAAACATATAGGCCAAGCTTAGGGTTACGTGGACAAAAATAGTCCAGTTACCAAATGTGTTTCCCACACAGATAAGGTGTACTACCAGATGACTGAGAGGTCTCCCCCTGTGTTCTCATTCAAACCATAACTGTGAAGTACAATTTTTATGATCAAGGATGAAAATAATCTCCCTGTGTGAATATGGCACATCTGTGTGTTATATTAACACGAAACATGCTAAAGATCATTGGCTACTGCCAAAATAAACTATTTTTGAATGAGTTGTGCCATTAATGGTGACTGGGGTCTCATTTATATTGTATATTATGTCTTCATCTATACATGTCTATATCCCTGGGTTGTTGTCTGTAAATATGCATCAGTTGATAATGACTCAAATTTTCCCTTGGGGATCAATAACGTATATCCTATCCTATTTGTTTGCAATCCAGCATGTAAAATCACTAAATGTAGATTAATGGGCCTCATGCAAGAACCACTTTTATGCACAAATTCTGTTTGGTTTTGAGTCACGGGAGACAAAAGGCGCAGTTTTTCAATTTAAGTTATTTCACTAAATCTTTATTCGAAAATTTCACAAAATACATTTTTAGATTTAAATTTTTAATTTCATTCGTAACAGAGACTTACTCCTGACCCCCTCCTGTTGCAGTCATGGATTGCCTTGCTTTCGCGAGACGTTTCTTTGACTCCAATTTCATATCACACCATTTTTATTTTATTTCTGTGATGCTACGGGCAACAGATGATACTGCGTTAACTGCACTAGTGACTTTCCTATGAAAATGTGGCAGGACGCCTAACCATATATAGCATTATTGGGGCGTTAATTATGCTAAATCACAAATCACATGAACACGCACTCATTTAAGAAGACGTAGCATTCAGCATGTTTACGTTGTCATTTACGACAGTTTTCTGAAGTTACGAGCGTTTGCTGAATCTGACGTGGAACATTCGTAGAAGTCACCTCACGAAAAAAAAACGAAAGATACGATAAAAATACGAAAATGTTCTTGCATGAGGCCCATTGACTCTATATTTCCTACGGACAGTTGTCAACAGTTGTCAAGATGTTTGACATGACTAACATATGCTGTGTTTACATTTTCATTCCATTTTCATATTGTGCTTCCAATACAATGGGTCCTATTTTGGTGAATTAGGATGGTGTCGGTAACGCAGATGCAAAGCGAAGACGGTGGCGCTTTAGGACGTGTCTAATGCAATTTTGGTAATTTCGTGATTTAGGACGATAGCGCACCTCCGGCGAAGTTGTAAAAGAGATTGGATTAACTTTTAAAAAATACATGTGGGTGTGGTGAGGGTTTGGTTTTATAATGGCCAATCAGAACACGCTATAGCAAATTGGGAATTTCCTGACATGGATGACAGTTTTGCCCGGCTGCGCCAGGAGTGCTTCTCAAAAGAGGAGAGCGAGGAGGTGCGGAAAAGTTGGTGCGCGAATCAGAGGGGGAAAACAAGGCAGGCGCACATTCATTTCTTATTTTCATGATTTGAGTTTATATTTTGAGACCTACATTGTTAAAAGAAAGTGTTTTATTTTAGGGTAAAAGTAAAAGTTCTTCTAACTTAATGTAATTGTTAAATGGAAAGCAATAAATAACAAACTCACAACTGCAACTAGGCCTGTTTCATTTATGTTCGTCATGCAGCAAGCCTACATGCGTCACCCTGGAGTGTGCATCACAAGCCACCTGAATATTAATGGAGTGGACCCCCCTCCGATTCACATAAATTATACCGTGATCAGATGGTGCGCGCAACTGCACATGTGTGCAGTCAATGGCACCCAAGACCCCAGGGAATCCACATTGCATATAAAAATCCTGTTTAGTTCTCTGCTGGCTGTCGGGTGTAGGAAAAGTAATAAACTAATTTGCATGTTGGACAAGACTGGAAGGAACTGCATGTACAGCCGAACTGATAGCCGTCTGGCCAACACTGGCTACCAAACCCAGGGTATTGCTTACAGTATTGCCTTCAGCGTCCAACTATGTACTCAATTTTCTGTAGTGCAAATGTAAAGAATAAAACCCTTTCACATAAGAAAAACAATGTGCATAAAAACATATATTTATTTAACAGGTGTATCTCACTGAACAGTACCGATTAGTCCCAATGAAACCAAAGAACATCCATTCATGGGCACAGGTGCCAGGCTATTAGGTGCAATCTATACACCCTTATCCTCTGTACAAGTTCAACAATGGAATAAAGCCTCTATTTAGCTCAATTAAGCAGACTCACTCATATGAAAGACTAGGAAAAATGAGAAATTTGCCTTGAAAAAGCAAGGCAAGGGATCTGTATAAAGCCTGTGCAGCTGAGTCCATTGAGATGGATATGCAGAATTGGATACTTTGCCTTCATGAATTGCACTAGATCAACTCAATTGAGTTAACCTCCTCAGGGCAGCTATGGAGTGACGAGTGACCTTCATTTTGATGTAGGTCAGCGGCCGCCAGCTTATTTATTATTTACACTGCTTAGAGAACTATTGCAATTAAATCAGTAAGGAGTTGACTTTGAGCCCCCTGTTGAAGTAACTATGGAACCATTTGCCAGCTTGATTCTGGTTACTTGTTGAGTCAGAGATTTATGCCCTGTCATTGGAGATTGCTCAGTGCACAGAACTGGCAAATGCCTTTGAACAGTACAAATCCTCATACAAAGAGGATTACATAATGTATTTGATTCACCCCAACCATCCATCTGCAGCAAACAATGACCAAAATCAACACAAAATACAGCAATGTCAAATAAAAGAACAAGACAATAACTTTTTATACCCACTATAAATAAAGTATATAATAGCAGAGAATGTTTATTTTCTGTCCTCCACTGGGGCTTTTGCACAGGCTTCAAACAAAGGGTCTGCTGCATTAACAAAGAAGCAAGTCACAAATGACCCTGAAGAGGTTACTTTATAAAGCAGAGTAGCCTAAAATAAATTTAGCCAAGTGAGTTGCGAATGACAGGAGAGAGTAGGGAGAACAACGAACTGCAAGCCACAACGAAGCAACAAGTGACGCCACCCAGATCATCCCCCATCCCAACACAGCACCTTGACAAAACAGATCAACCACATCAACTTAACAGGTAGATCACTTTCAAACTCTCAGACAGAACTCCTGCCTACAGTGGCAGAGCCATTCCAGGCATCACATGGCACAGAGGGTTTGTGCTTACACGTCTAGATCACAATGCGACAAGAAATGGATACACAAATAATTAATATATATATATATATAAACATTGAACAAAAAGTTTGGAAATTTGTGTTTGGTAGATTATTTCTCTGTTGTAACAATGCTTCTTGGCAATAAATTGTATACTGTTGGAAAGCCTGTTTATTTCCCTTTTAAATGGTGCCCCATTTGTAAGGGACATGCATTTGTGGGATGAGCAGCACAGCTGAGTATGTGGGTTGCGCCCATGAAAAATTTGCCAAATCTTCTCTGCCAATGCCAAACAGCTTATTCTGCTGTTGGTATTGACTCTTGTTTTGAGCTTCCGGTACCCCCAGGTTCTGACAATCAGGTGCTTGATTAGCACCTGATTGGCAGCACCTGTGAGCATGGGCCCTGCTACAGTGGTCAATTGGTGTCTGCTCCAAGAATCGGCATGCCACGTTTGTCTGATCTCGATAAGGCCCGTGCGAAAGGGCAACTTCAAGCTGGTGTTCCGCAAAAGCAAGTTGCGGCATTATTTGGAGTGAGCCCTAGTACCATCTCCAAACTGAAGGCCAAGTTCCATGAAACGGGGGATGTCAGAGACAGACCGCGAAGTGGGCGTCCCAAGAAGACGACACACCAAGAAGACCGGTTCCTCACCCTTTCAGCACTTAGGCTGTCTTCTACAGATTTTCAGTCAAGGTTCGCAGGACGATATGGCACACAGCTCTCGGCCCAGACTATCCAGAACAGACTGCATGCAGCCAATCTCTGGGCTCATAGGGCTGCCAGGAGGACTGCCATGACTGCCCATCACCATCAGGCCCGTTTGCGCTGGTGTCGGCAACACCTGCACTGGAACCTGAACATTGGTTCAGGAACGTTATGTTCAGCGATGAGTCTAGCTGTATAAATGGATTGTATGTAAAGAAATGTGAAACTGTGTAAGTCACTCTGGACAAGACCGTCTGCTAAATGCCTGCAATGTAATATAATGTAAAATTAAATACTAATAGCGATTTGACTCGTTGCGACTATTCAGTAAATCCGACGTCGATTTTGCGATCTTGTAGCGACTGCTTTTGCATTGGAAAAGAAGTTGCAATCCTTTAGTAGTAAATCTAGTAAATCTGGCCCTGAGACCTTCCCATCCTCAAACACAATCTACACAGACAGCCTTCATAGCATTCATGAAACAGCGGGGGTTCAGTGAAGCACGCTGATGTTGTCAATGCAGAGTACCGACTCATACCTTTAATGAGAACATTCAATTCCATGAGAAAAACAAAGGTAGATGTGGAAGTCCATTTCCAGCCTGAAGTGGGAGCAGCATTCTGATAGGATGTATCGCTGCACATGTGTGGGGCTTATGGTTGACTGCCACTGTGCTGTAGCTCTGACCTACTTTCCTCTGTCCTGCTATGCAACATGACTTCATCAGCACACTCATAACCTCAATCTTTGCACATAGACGGCGAACATTATAATCTTAATACAGATTTAGATTGAGGCTGTGAGCAAAAGAGCTAGAAGCAAAGCATTTATTTTTTTGCCACAGAAATTTTGTTGCTGGTTGTAGGCTGTTCTATATTTTGACTACAATCACACATTTTTTTTGTTTACATTTGCTAATGCCCCAAGCCTATCTATGCAGATAAGGTGAGAAAATACAGCTCACATGTGCTCTGGTGACTTGAGACTAAGCTTGACCCGTGAATTAAAAATACATTTTTTGTGTTCATTGTGTTTTGAAGTAAGGGTTTTGCATTTACCTTCAGTAGTCCTTCCAAGCGTATAACAATATCTGGAAGCAGAGTGACATAAATCTGTACTTCACAGGCAGGCATCATCAATTTGGCATCAATTCTGTTTATCTGTGAAATGAGAGCCAGTCCAAAACGATACACTCCAACGGTTTCTCACCTGTGAGTAGAATAATGGCTGAATGCATGGAACAAATAATGTCAATATGAAAATGTATAGGACTGAAAACAGAATTGAGATATACACTCAGCACGGCAGCACTGCTTTTCATAAGACGTAAGCATGGTGATGGAAGTGTGAAATAAGCTTAATTCATGGTAGGGCAGCATAAGAGGAATGAAAATGATGATTATTCTAAGGTCTTGACTTAATGCAATATAGTTAACTATTGCGTTTCAGGTTGTTGTTTTTTTGTTAAAGCAAAATCATGGTATCAGTGTTTCCCACTGTAAACTGTCTCCCATTGTACTATGTTTTATGTTGTTCATGTGTTGATGTTGATGCCGTCCTTATGTTTGAACTATTTGCATGTTTTTTTTTTTTTTTTTTTGTACATTGATTGTAATCAGGGTTGGGAGGGTTACTTTGTAAATGTAATTAGTGCCTGAATACTGATTACACGGCTCTGAAAGTAATCCGATACGAATACAGTTACATGTCTCAAAAAAGTAACGTATTCAGATTACTTTTAGAATACTTTTGGATTACTTACTTTTTCCATCACAGATGGGTATGTTTTGGGGTACAGGAGACATTGGGAAGCTGTTATATAGCCAAAGGTGGTGCTACTTAATACTAAAAGGGTGCTCAAACTTTTGCACACACCATGTTCACTTTTTTATTTGATCAGTAATACATTTAAATAGTTATTATGCATTACACTTTGAAAAAGGATGTCATGTTCAACTTTCTACTGTGTTGAGGTCAGGTCAGCTTCTGTTCATTTAATAATAAATACTAATACATTTGAGATGTCAATTTAGCTAAATATATGCAACATTGTATCTGCATTTTTTGTTGTAGTCATCATCATTAACATGTTATGGAATTAGAATGGACAGATTAAAAATTAATCATAATAAAAAGCAAAGGGAAATTGAAAGGCAAGTTCTTTTACTGTTTTGATGGCTCATCATGAGCATAACTCAAACACAGCATCTGAAACAATGTAATAACTTTTGAAACTTTTTTGGCACTGGAATAACAGCGACTTGTAAGGGATATGGCTTAGAAAAGTGCCAGTGTTGGCGGGCTGTGTAGCGGTGAATGCTCGGCAGTGCATAACGTAATTGACGTATAGTAGGGTACAATTGGCTACCAAATTGGGAGAAAACTGGGAAAAATAAAAAGAATAAAATAAAATGTCATCGTTTCAGCAATAAAGAAAGCAGTATAAAATTAGCAGAGCAGTTAATGCGATGGCTCAAACCGTAGGCTAAGGTCAGGTAACAGCAAATTACTGCAGAACTGTGTTCATTAAGCTGAAGGTTAGCTAACGTCGACATACTCCAAGTGCTTTTTAAGATTCGAAGTCGAGTCCTTTGATGTCGACAGTATCTTTATTCCTGGAAGACACAAGGTACACTGGACCGACAGATTTTTCCCATGTTCTTCTTTAAACCGGAAATTGTGTCGATAACGCCACGAACTAAAAGCTGACTTTTCTTCCATCTTGTCGCTATCAATGTTTGTCTGAGTGTGGCCGCGCGCTTTTTTTAAAACGCATTTTATTTAACGCAGTTTTTTGGTTCTGTGCAGCGGCTGTAGTTTTCGTGAGCTGTGTGATGATAATCATGTAGGCGTGATAATTTCATGCTGTAGCTTTAGTAATGAATATCAGCTCATTAATGTTTGTAAGGAAAACTTTCCACCAAGAATTCCAATAAGTATTCCAAAATGTATTCACTTCAGGTTTATTAAAGTAACTGTATTCAGATTACTCGTTTTTCAAATGTAACGCGAGCTGAATACAGTTACTTGATTTTTGTATTCTGATTACGTAACGCCGTTACATGTATTCCGTTACAACCCAACCCTGATTGTAATTCATGTGTTGCTTTTATTTCCTTTTATTTAAGGTGACTTTGGGTGTCCAGAAAGGTGCCAATGGAATAAAATGCATTATTATTATTATTATGATTTCTGTGATATAATATAAGCTTCTAAATGTGGAACTCTGACATTAGAATAGATTTCCATTGCCATTGCAACAGAGTGATTTCTCTGTTATAGGTTATCAGTATGAACATATACAGGTATGTATATAGTGAATTACATTGCAACATGAATGCATGTTTTGACTTTTTTTTTAATCTACTGCCCATTCAAGTGATATAGCTACATGAAAAGAGTATGAAACTAGAAGCTACACTACATTACAGCTATTAATGCACTAAAATTTTTAATTTCTTTACCTTAATTCCACTACATTCATTCAAAACAGATTAAAGTTGACTAAATACAATGCTGTGTTTTATTACATCAAGACACAAGACACAGAGATACCATGAGGGAATTTGTGGAGTTGTAGATAGCGGCAGCTTTTCGCGGCAGCCTCACCTTCCTAGCCTCACCGAACGAAGACTCAGCGGACAAAGACAAAGGAGTCTACCTGCAGGAGTCCACCGAGGGGGGCCAGCTAGGGAGTGCTCGCCGCACGGTGAGTATCATAGTTTTGTATCTCCCTGTTCTACTTCCTCTGCATCTAACACTACATGCTTCCTCCCTATCCCAGTCCATGTCTCCTCTTCTAGATTGCCTAGAAGGAGAGATTCTACCCACACCCGTAATCTGTCCAACCTCATCCACCCTCCTAGATCTCCCGGTGTTGACGTGGTGGTAGCAGGCGGACTATGGAACTGCCAGTCCGCTGTCCGGAAGGCCGATTTCATCTCGGCCCAGGCCTCCCTACTCTCCCTGCAGTTCCTGGTGCTTACGGAGACCTGGATCACTCCGCAAAACACGGCCACCCCTGCTGCTCTCTTCGCCGCCTACACCTTCTCCCACACTCCACGACCCTCAGGTAGAGGTGGAGGGACAGGTATACTCATTTCCCCCCTGTGGAGATTTGGTATTGTTCCTCTTCCTCACTTCTCCCCCTCCTCCTTTGAATTTCATGCTTTCACTGTCACTGTTCCATGTAAACTGCACATCATTGTTCTTTATCGCCCTCCAGGTCCACTGGGGAGTTTCCTAGACGAGATGGATGCCCTACTCAGTGCCTTCCCTGAGGATGGCACTCCCGTCTTACTCCTCGGGGACTTCAACCTGCAGCTAGAGTCCTCCCAGGCCTCTGCATTCCTCCCCCTGCTTCAGTCCTTTGACTTCACCATGGCTGAATCCCCATCCACCCACAAGGCTGGTAACCAACTGGACCTGGTCTTCACCAGGAACTGCGCCTCACCCAACATTACGGTATCGCCTCTACATGTGTCTGACCATTCCTTTCTGTCCTTCTCCCTCCCCCTCCCCTCTGTCCCTAAACCATCTTCACCTGCTCCCACTGTCCTTGTCCGTCGCAACCTCCACTCTCTCTCACCCGCTGCCCTGTCAGCTACTGTCCTATCTTCCCTTCCCCCTACTGATGCCTTCTCTCAGCTACCTGCTGAAGTAGCATCATCCACCCTACTTTCCTCTCTCTCCTCCTCCTTTGACTTACTCTGTCCTCTATCCGCTAAACCCGCTCGTCTCCGCCCCCCCGCCCCCTGGCTAACCGATTCCATTCGGGCTAACCGACTGAAGCTGCGTGTGGCAGAAAGGAAATGGAGAAAATCCAAATCCCCTGTAGCTCTGTCTGACTTCCACACACTCCTGGCTTCCTTCTCCGCTAACCTCTCCTCTGCTAAGTCTGCATTTTTCCTTTCTAAAATGAAATCTTCTGTTTCCAACCCACGTAAACTCTATGCTACGTTTTCCTCTCTCCTCACCTCACCCCTCCTCCCCCACCTCCCTCCTCTATAACCGCCGATGACTTCTCATCCTTCTTTCACGAGAAGGTTGAGGTCATTCGCAACTCCTTCCCCCCAACCTCTCCCTCTCCCATCCCGCTACCTAAACCTCCCACTCCTCTGTCCTCCTTCTCACCCCTCCCTGACTCGGACATCCTTCAACTTGTTCTCTCCCACCGTCCCACCACCTGCCCTCTTGATCCCATTCCTTCCCCCCTCTTCCAGTCCATTGCTATGGACATCCTCCCCTTTGTCTCTAATGTCATTAACTCCTCTCTTTCCTCTGGCTCTGTCCCCTCCTCCCTCAAATGCACTCAGGTTGTCCCCCTCCTCAAAAAACCCTCTCTGAATCCTGCTGTCA
Source organism: Aldrovandia affinis (assembly GCA_029706075.1). NCBI lineage: Eukaryota > Metazoa > Chordata > Actinopteri > Notacanthiformes > Halosauridae > Aldrovandia > Aldrovandia affinis. Next base: position 225,404 of record JAINUG010000292.1, on the reverse strand, counting down.
TCTCTAACTACCGACCTGTCTCTCTCCTCCCTTTCCTCTCCAAAACGTTAGAGGGGGCTGTCTATAATCAACTGTCTGCTCATCTCTCACAGAACGACCTGCTTGATCCTAACCAATCTGGGTTCAGAGCAGGCCACTCCACAGAGACTGCTCTCCTTGTGGTCACAGAGGCTCTTCACGTCGCTAAGTCCCGATCCCTTAGCTCCATCCTCCTTCTCCTCGACCTGTCGGCGGCATTCGACACCGTGGACCACCGGATCCTGCTCTCATCTCTCGTAGAGATGGGAATCTCTGGATCTGCGTTGACATGGTTTGAGTCCTACCTGGCTGAGCGGTCCTACCAGGTGGCCTGGAGAGGATCCCTCTCCTCTCCCCGCACCCTCTCTACCGGTGTCCCGCAGGGCTCGGTGCTAGGCCCTGTCCTATTTTCTCTGTACACCAAGTCACTTGGCTCTGTTATTTCTGCTCATGGTTTTTCCTATCACTGTTATGCTGATGACACTCAACTGTTTCTCTCCTTCCCTCCATCTGATACCCAGGTCCCGGCACGGATCTCTGCATGCCTGGCTGACATCTCCGCATGGATGTCCACCCACCACCTGAAGCTGAACCTGGGGAAGACAGAGCTGCTCTTCCTCCCAGCGAAGGGCTCCCGATGATTGATGCGTCAATCACCGTGGAAGGCTCCATAGTGTCTCCGTCCCAGTCTGCCAGGAGTCTTGGGGTAACCCTGGACAACCAGCTGTGCTTCTCGAGCCATATTGCAGCGATCACTCGGACCTGCCGTTTGTCCCTCCACAACATCCGGAGGATCCGACCGTTCCTCACCCAAGAGGCCACTCAACTCCTGGTCCAGGCCCTGGTGATCTCACGTCTGGACTACTGCAATTCCTTGCTGGCAGGCCTTCCGGCCTGTGCCATCAAGCCACTGCAACTAGTCCAGAACGCTGCTGCTCGCCTGGTGTTCAACCAGCCGAAGTTCACCCACGTCACCCCTCTACTCTCCTCTCTGCACTGGCTCCCCATCGCAGCACGCATCAGATTCAAGTCACTGGTGCTTGCTTTTCAAGCAGCCAGAGGTACTGCTCCCCCATACCTCCAGTCACTCATCACGCCCTACACCCCGTCCAGACCTCTCCGCTCCGCCTCCGCTGGCAGACTGACTGCCCCATCCCTCCGGGCGCCTGGCAGCGCTCTCCTCGCGGTCTCGCCTCTTCTCTGTCCTGGTCCTCGTTGGTGGAACGACCTCCCGCAATTGGTCAGGACTGCGGAATCACTTCCAATCTTCCGCAAGAGACTCAAAACCCACCTCTTCAGACTCCACTACCCCTGATCTCTGTCCATCTAGCTAAATTGTCTTCACCACTGTCTACTCGTTCAACACTATATTATTTATTTAAAAGAAAATAAAAAAAATTAAAAATAAAAAAATTTTTAAAAAATTATTAATGTAAAATACCTTTTCCTTCCCGGTGTTACAGGTATGGTACGCAGATGCCTGCAATGATGTCTATTGCTGTATTCCTGCACTGATCTCGTGCGCTAACTGTGATTGTTCCTACCATGTATTGATGCACATCTTGTAAGTCGCTCTGGATAAGAGCGTCTGCTAAATGCTTAAAATGTCAAATGTAAAAATGGAATTAGACAATTTATTGTATAACAATGCAGAGCAGTTATGTGCTTGCTTATCCAGTTGCTTATAAGTCTTGCTTATCCAGTTAGATTTTGAAATGTTTGTTGTAGCCCCCTAAATTGTCACTTTAATTAGCTTGGTGTACATCAAATCACGATTAAATTATAAGGGTTGAGGTGATCAACTACATTGAACATTAGATCTTTGTGTTTGAACATTTTTGCAGCTTTTTAAAACCAAGAAAAAAATCATTTGTGTCACAATTTATGATATGAAACAGTTGAACTATGTCAACAGTCAAACAAGTTCAAGCACACATATTTTCTGATGTTTTAATCTGTTTTTACTAGATTATTGTATACATTGTGTATTTTAAGTTCCACGATGTCTTGAAAGAAATGTGTAAATTGTTTCATGTCTAACCTATTTTAAATGTGTGTATAATTGAAAATTGTTCCACAACTTCACTCATTACTTTAAAACAGGTGAATGATAAATTAGATGTGGCTGCTCTTTGATCATCAATACAGTTAGTAACAAAATGGATCCATACCACACTACAAGTTACTCAAGGTTAATATTTCTCTGTGCGAATAGACACCCAATAGACCTCATGGCTTAAAATTGGGTGTATGGATGATGGGAGGGGTGTGCGGATAATGGGAGGGGTGTGCAGATGATGGGAGGGGTGTGCGGATGATGGGAGGGGTGTGCGGATGATGGGAGGGGTGTGCGGATGGTGGAAGGGGTGTGCGGATGATGGGAGGGGTGTGCGGATGATGGGACGGGTGTGCGGATCATGGGATGGGTGTGCGGATGATGGGAGGGGTGTATGGATGATGGGAGGGGTGTGCGGATGATGGGAGGGGTAGCTCATGTACATTGTAACGAAATGAAGATGTGGATAGTACAATGCTCTATTCGTGTATTTCTGTTTCTACAGCTGCTAATTATACAATGGATTTCATACCAACAAAATCCTTTATTATTAAGGTTCTTCAAACGACCTCGTCTAATCTGAAAATCGTCAGATTTGCAGCCTGTCGAGTATTGAGCATACTTCCCTTGGCATGTCTTTCCTACAACATGTCCCCTTTAAGACACCGGGAAGGAAAAGAGGTGTGTCCATAGCCCTGACAATTCTAGACAAATGATTAAAGAAATCAATGCTAATCCACGCTAACAACATATACTATTATGCACTGTAAATACAGAAGAGAAATCAATCAACAAGTCGCAAGTAGTTTCAGATCCGTGCTGTGTGGAGTAATTAAGAGCAGTTACATTGTGTAACCAATTTAACTTTAATTTGCAATCATATAGCTAAGCAGAACAAATTAACCAGCCTTGTGCAAACTAATGAGGTTATGCATTTCATATTTAGGCAGTATCCTTGCTCAAAAGGAAAACATTCCGTTGCCTTCCTTTTGTTTCTCTTATATTTTCAGATCGTTCAAATGTTTGTAAAAAATATGGCCAATACTGAAGTGGATTATTAATGTATCATAGCAATAGCACTGCAGTGACTCTCCGTCTCCTCCAACAGCATGAACAAGAAAAAATAGATCCGTGGCGTTTGTGAAATAAATGAGCATGAAGACTTAATTATATTGGCAAAATATTTCCGCTCAATAGAAACACGAGCTGTACATATTAAACGAGATTTACCACAGCACACCATGCAAACAGAAATCGTTTCAGCTAAAAACGTAAAAGACACCGAACCGCAACATTAACATGCCGGGGTGTAACCAACCGCTGCAGGAACTGCAGTTCACATCAGCACCATTCTTCGCGGAAAGCAAATGAGAGAAATCGTTGTTTTTTTACTTACCGTTGCCGAAAGCAGCATTTTGGTCACATCACAGAGATTTACAACTGACATGTATTTAGCAACTGAACCGACGCATTTAAAGCTGTGTTTTATTAATGCGAAAACAGATAATGGTCCAGAATGTAGGGAAATGTTTTCCCGTAGAGCGCATGCTACTTTCTCCCTCTTAAAAGTATAGTCTGTTATAGGTTTTCCCATTGGCTCATTAACTGAAATCACACGAAAAATTATATGAAATGGGTTTTGTTGAAAGATGCACCTTTACAATTGCTGTCACTCAACACACCATGTTTGGAGGAGAAATGGCACTGCACATCACCCGAATAACGCTATAGAAAAATTACAATGTTGTATCATAAACATACAAAAAGCATGCATTAAAATAGTGTAACCGTGCTAGGTATTTGCAATCGAAAATAGCAGAATTCAGTTTCGCTGAAGGTTGTAAATGTAAAGTGTCTCTAAACATTTGCCATCTTTCAAGGTATCCATAAACAAATCTGTCAAATTGTTTAGTTAACCATCGTATTTGCCACCATATACAGAAAATACTATTGCTGCTTTAATATGCTGCTATTCTATTTAACTTTAAATAAAATCTATATTTATCAGACGAGACGTTTCAACCTTCTGCTACAGCTAGTTTATCTGTTATATACACAGCTAGGCTCAACCTTTCCTCTGAATGGAAAAATGTTATACTGACATGCCAAGCACGAAAGCCGATTTTAAAGTCTGACATCATTACCGAGGCAACAAATATGACACGTAGCTAAATAAACTGCTGTATTTCTTAGGTAAAGGTATAATGGACTTAATAGGAATTACATTTTCGCTCATGACAGGGAAATAAGCTTTACTTACCTGTGTGACGGACAGTGTTATTGTCTCTCCAGTTGCAGTCACTCACTGAACCAGCGGTCGAAGTGCAGTTCGTTTGTAGGCGGGATGAGGGCGCTATAAAAACAGAGATATTGAAAGAGGTCTGTTCGAATTCAATACGTTGAAATGACTGTACTTAGATATTAGATAAATATCAATAATAAGGTGGCTGGAACACAGAAGCTGATTGCCGGTCAAGAGAGAACGATAAAGAAACGCGTCTGAAAGTAGCAGACGTCTTTGTGTAGTGCTGTGTACTGAATGTTTAGTGTTTTGTCAAAAGGTGCTTTTGCTTATTTTGTTATTTTGATTTATTGTTTTTAGCCAGAACCTGTGAAGGGGATGGCCGAAGTTTATTTTGTAGCGGTTCTCTCCCTCCCCCTGTGGGAGAGCAAATAAAATCTGGTCCACAGACCAATAATTCCATTCCCTGCATCCTGCTGTTCTGTTTCAATCCTGGTTGTTATTACACATAACTTTATTTACATATGGACTTTAATGTTTAGATTTTTTGTCTGGATTTCTTGAGTTAATACCAAAGTCTGGTGCAAATTTCACTTGAATGGCCTCATTGGAAATACATTTACTGGGAAAAATTTTGATGTGTTCAATACTTATTTCCCCCATTGTATATACATATATACATATATATACAATATGCCAATATGGAAATACGTGCTGACACGCTGGCTCCACCCAGAACCGTATATGGATCTCCAGAGGAAATGTTTCAGAGGAAATGCACCGGGAAACCCTTAACAGCTGAATGGTCGGTGTTACGACCCCATAAAAGCAGCATGCACTCCAATAGCCGGGTAGCGAACCAAACGGGACGCGACAACAAATATTCCTCCAAGTCAACGAGTTATAAAAAAATACAGGATTTATTTATAACATACAACATATAGTAGACATACTCACATGACAGTCAAAAATAAGAAAAAACCCTTTCCAAAATGTAGCGCCACTCCTTACATTTTCCAGACAGAGGCCAGAGGAGGTCGAGGAGAGTGCAACTGGAAACACAGGCCAACCATAACAGTTGATAATAAAACAAGGGGCGGTGCCCCTAGCCGGTTGCAAAGTGGGAAATGCGTGGAGAGAGGAAGTAAGAGCATTGGTTTTGGATTGTTATTGGATTGACCTTTTTGGGACCCCCGTTTTTGTACTGAATATTGATTGTATGAGAACCTGGCTTGGACAAATAACAATGGATTATGAACAACAACTACGGATACGGATTGCGATGTTGGACTGTCTTATTTCTCCCCTCTCCCTAATTATGAGTTTATCCCCAATAAACCCACTTATATTTCATTGACAGTCTTGTGTGTTGTTTCGTTATCCAACTTGGTTGCGTGGAAACCCCACACCCCTGTTCACACTACGATATATACATATATATAGATATTAACCTTTAAAATAAATTAACACATGCATATTTTACATTACATTTTAAGCATTTTAAGCATTTAACAGACGCTCTTATCCAGAGCGACTTACAAGATGTGCATAAATACATGGTAGGAACAATCATAGTACACGCAAGAGATCAGTGCAGTAACACAGCGATAGACATCATTGCAGGTAGCTGTGTACCATACCTGTAACACTGGGAAGGAAAAGGTTAGTGTCACACGCCACGTGACAAACCCTGGACGGGAACAGAGCAGCCAGGAGATGGAGTGGAGTTTGTCTGTCTACGGACTGGATTTATTTTTTATTTTTTTCCTGTCTCTCCCCCCAGACATGGGGAAGAGACAGTGGGAGTAGCAGGTTAACATAGAACAAAGACAAACGCAAACACCAACACAAAATCTTCACCCTACTTGCCGCGAAGCTTTCGGGTAAAAACAATGAGCTAAAATAACAAGCTAAAATAATCATAACTTACGGGACACCGCGCCTCTTCCTCCGGAGTTCCCCTGGAACCTCCCCAGGCACACACATATCCAGTGACCTTTCAAGTGCTTCCCACCCATGCATACTGAGACCCTTGAACTTTGCAGTCCGAGTTCTCCAACCCATGCATACAGAGACACTCAAACTTTGCAGTTCGAGTTCTCTTTTCAACCCATTCATACAGAGACAATCACCACTCCCCACAGTGAGAGTTTTCTGACAACCAGCCCTGAGACACTCTCCACTCTTCCAGTGAGAGTTCTCAGGCTGTTGCCCAGAAGCACTCTCCACTGCCCCAGTGCGAGTTCTCTTTCAATCACACAAATAAAACCGAGGGCGAGAGGCGGACCCTCTTTCAGGGTGCCCTCTCGCTCTCTATCATGTTCACACTGAGGGAGAGAGGCGGACACTCTTAGTGCGCCCCCTCTCCCTCTTTCCCACACACACAAGAAGCACTCTACTCAGTCACTTTCGACAAACGCACACAAAACTCCACAAACATCAAACATCGCTCCACGACACTCCACGACACTCCACAACACTCCACAACATACGTGCATGCGCACTCACACCCATATACACACACACACCAATGACAAGACCAACTCTCAATACACCCGCAAACAAAGACAAAGACTAACTCTCATGAAACACAGAAACAAAGACAAAAGACTAACTGATTCCCCACTCGCCCCACCTGCTCTTAAATAGGCTTATTTTCTGCCTGGCTCAGGTGGGACTCGTGAGGCAATTACCCAATCACGATCATTCAACACTAAACTCATATTCTCACACAGAGACCCAATCAACCAATTGACTTCCATATCAGTTGACTGATTGACACCAATTAAATAATAATTACATCAATTATGGCCTTTGGAGCAACCTTCTGGGCAACAGTTCACTCTCACACCCTGTGAGAGTGCCAAACCTGCCCCCGGAAAGTCTCCCCGCTCCAAAGGCCTCCACAACATGTAAACACACAGGCAACCATGCCACTCCCACGTGGCTGAGACCGATGCCCTCCACAGTTAGTTTTTTAAATATTTGTATGAAGTGAAGTAAGCAGGGGTATACAGTGTAGAGCAAGTAGGCAGTGGTGATGACAATTAGCTAGATGTACAGAGTTCAGTGGTAGTGGAGTCTGAAAAGGTGGGTTTTGAGTCTCTTGCGGAAGATCGCAAGTGATTCCACAGTCCTGACTGATTGCGGGAGGTCGTTCCACCAGCGAGGGGTCAGGACAGAGAAGAGACGAGACCATGAGGAACGGCTGCCAGGCGCCCGGAGGGATGGGGCAGTCAGTTTGCCAGAGGAGGCGGAGCGGAGGGGTCTGGCTGGGGTGTAGGGAGTGATGAGTGACTGGAGGTATGGGGGAGCAGTACCTCTAGCTGCTTGAAAAGCAAGCACCAGTGATTTTAATCTGATGCATGCTGTGATGGGGAACCAGTGCAGAGAGGAGAGTAGAGGGGTGACGTGGGTGAACTTCGGCTGGTTGAACACCAGCCGAGCGGCAGCATTCTGGACCAGTTGCAGTGGCTTGACAGCAGGGAATTGCAGTAGTCCAGACATGAGATCACCAGGGCATGGACCAGGAGTTGAGTGGCCTCTTGGGTGAAGAACGGTCTGATCCTCCGGATGTTGTGGAGGGAGAATCGTTGTGGAGGTCCGAGTGATTGCTGCGATGTGGCCCGAGAAGCACAGCTGGGTGTCCAGGGTCACTCTTAGACTCCTGGCAGACTGGGACAGAGACACTATGGAGCCTTCCACGGTGATTGACGCATCAATCATCAGGGAGTCCTTCGCTGGGAGGAAGAGCAGCTCTGTCTTTCCCAGGTTCAGCTTCAGGTGGTGGGTGGTCATCCATGCGGAGATGTCAGCCAGGCATGCAGAGATCCGTGCCAGGACCTGGGTCTCAGATGGAGAGAAGGCGAGAAAGAGTTGAGTGTCATTGGCATAACAGTGATAGGAAAAACCATGAGCAGAAATAACAGAACCAAGTGACTAGGGAGAATAGGACGGGGCCTAGCACCGAGCCCTGCGGGACTCCAGTAGAGAGGGTGTGAGGAAAGGAGAGGGATCCTCTCCAGGCCACCTGGTAGGACCGGTCAGCCAGGTAGGACTCGAACTATGTCAATGCAGATCCAGAGATTCCCATCTCGATGATAGATGAGAGCAGGATCTGGTGGTCCTCGGTTTCGAATGCAGCTGACAGGTCGAGGAGGAGGACGGAGCTGAAGGATTGGGATTTAGCCACGTGAAGAGCCTCCGTGACCACAAGGTCTGTGGAGTGGCCTGCCTTGAACCCAGACTGGTTAGGATCAAGCAAGCCATTCTGTAGGAGATGAGCAGACAGTTGGTTATAGACAGCCCGCTCGAGTGTTTTGGAGAGGAGTGGGAGGAATGGGAGGAGAGAGACAGGTCGGTAGTTTGAAATGACAGCAGGATTCAGAGAGGGTTTTTTGAGAAGGGGGACAACATGAGCGTGTTTGAGGGAAGAGGGGACAGAGCCAGAGGAAAGAGAGGAGTTAATAACATTGGAGACAAAGGGGAGGATGTCCATAGCAATGGACTGGAAGAGGGGGGAAGGAATGGGATCGAGAGGGCAGGTGGTGGGATGGTGGGAGTGAACAAGTTGAAGGATGAGTCAGGGAGAGGCGAGAAGGAGGACAAAGGGGTGAGAGGTTTAGGTAGCGAGATGGGTGAGGGAGAATTAGGGGAGGCAGAGGATGAGGGGAAGGAGTTGTGAATGTCATCAACCTTCTCGCGAAAGAAGGATGCGAAGTCATCTGTGGTTAGAGAGGAAGGGGGTGGGGGAGGAGGAGGGGTGAGGAGAGAGGAAAACGTAGAGTAGAGTTTTTGAGGGTTAGAAACAGAAGATTGAGTCTTGGAAAGGAAAAATGCAGACTTAGCAGAGGAGAGGTTAGAGGAAAAGGTAGCCAGGAGTGTGTGGAAATCAGTCAGAGCTACAGGGGATTTGGATTTTCTCCATTTCCTTTCTGCTGCTCGCAGTTTCAGTCGGTCAGTTCGAATGGAATCAGTTAGCCAGGGGTTGGGGGGTCGGAGACGAGCAGGTTTAGTGGATAGAGGACAGAGTGAATCAAAGGAGGAGGAGAGAGAGGACAGTAGGGTAAATGAGGCTACCTCAGCAGGTAGCTGAGAGAAGGCATCGGTAGGGGGAAGGAATGATAGAACAGTAGCTGACAGGGCAGCGGCGGAGAGAGAGCGGAAGTTGCGATGGACAAGGACATTGGGAGCAGATGAAGATGGTTTAGGCACAGAGGGGAGGGGGAGGGAAAATACAGAAAGCAGTGCTCAGACACATGTAGAGGAGATACCGTAATGTTGGGTGAGGTGCAGTTCCTAGTGAAGTCCAGGTCCAGTTGGTTACCAGCCTTGTGGGTGGATGGGGATTCAGCCAAGGTGAAATCAAAGGACTGAAGCAGCGGGAGATGCATATACATGCAATATGAGTACAATGTAAACGGATGCTGCTTTCAAGCTCAGTCACACAAACGAGGTAAGAACATTTTGGATACGTGTCAGCTACACCGCAAAGGGGTTCCTTCAAAGCTGAAGACCAAAGTGCCACTATATCAAGTCAAAAGCTATGTTCATTAAGGATGCCATGTAGCAAGTCAGAAACTGTGTTCATTAAGGATGCCATGTAATTACGGATATTGCTACTGTGATAAAGAACGTAAACAATAAAATAACCGGAGAAGCGTTGCGCATTTGAAATTAAACCAATGAAACGGATGGAAGTAGCCTATCGTTACTGAAGAAAGAAGTTTATGTAAGAAACTACGTGCATACTGGTGCTCGTAAATGTTATATGAACATTCTAACCAAAGTCACGGTGATCTTAGCTGCTACGGCTAATGTTAAATGGTTTGCATTGTAATTGTGCATAAGAAGAAAGTTAGTTTTTTCTAGTCCAAGCAAGACTTTTGAATTAAAACGGAACTTAGCATTATAAACACTGTTTTTAAAGCAACTTATTCGTGTTTATAGTGTAGTTACTGCAACGTCTGCATTTTATTTTACGTTTATGAGATTGAGTGCAACAAAATGGCTGACGAACATTTACAAGAGAGTGCAGTTACTGAAGATGGCCACAAGAGTAGCGTGCACTGAAAAGGGGCTGGCAGAGAAACTTCATAAGCAAATCAATGCTAGAAGAAGTAAATTGAGACAATTAACATTGAAAACGAAGATAATTGAACAGTTTATGGAAGATGACAGTAATCTGAGACACATTGAGAGTAAATATCTCAGCGTGTTTAACGATTTATTCAGTGAATTTACAGACTGCAACTACAGAGTGCTTTCTCTACTGTCCGAAGCGGAGCATGACACAGACCAACCTGCTGGTTTCTACCAAAATCAGATGTCTTTGAAGACTTCATTGCCAAAATGGAAGAGTGGATAAAGCAAGCTAGAAGCCGCATTGAAGCTGCCCAAAAATGTGACAAGGATGTTACTGCACAGGATAGCATTTCAGTGGTTTATAAAGAACGAAGTAGAAGGAGCAGCAGAGCTGGGTCTACCAGTGGGTCGTCATCAACCAGTTCCATCTCCACAGCGCGCCGTAAAGAAGAAGCAAACCGAGCAGCACTTCTAGCCCAAGCCGCAGCTCTGAAACAGAAGCAAGTTTTGGAATTCGAAGAGTCAGAAGATAACAAGTCACTGCACACCTACTCTCTGTTTTTGATCGGGTGTCGAAATACTATGGAGGTCATTGAATATATGGAAGAAATGGACAATCCCACAAACATGCAGGTCATCATTTCCAAACTCCCATACAAGATCAGAGAAAGGTGGAGATCCACAGTGTTCGACATCCAAGAAAGAAGAGGTAGGAGAGCCAGATTCACTGACTTGGTGGACTTCATAGACAGACTTGCAAAGATTGCTCTGGATCCATTATTTGGAGACATTCAAGATGTCACTGCAGCCACAGATGGAAAATGGAAAGCTAAAGCCATTAAGAAAATTCATGCCAAGGGTAGCGCCTTTGTTACCAGTGTCACCCCTGCCACAGTTGACAAAGCACAATACTCATCACCAAAAGATGGCTCCATCAATGATGCCCTCCAGAAGCCTTGTCTGTTTCGCGAGAAGAACCATTCTTTGGATGTGTGCACCAACTTAAAGAAACAATCACACAAAGACAGAATTGAGTTTCTGAAGACCCGTGGACTTTGCTTTGGATGCCTGCTAAAAGGACACTTAAGCAAAGATTGTGCACTGAAACATCCCACCTGCTCCATTTCACGATGTAAGAGAAGGTACTCCTCAAAGAAAATACTGATGATGACAGGACTCAAGAGACTACAGTGTCCAGCGGATTGGTGTCAATGGAACATGAAACATGTGGATATACTGGGGCTGGAGAAGCTGAGTGTATCCTGGCCAAAGAGAAGTAGTAGAGAGGTGAAGACTTATGCATTCATTGACCCCAGGAGCTTAGCCACCTTTTGTTCTGAAGAGTTGTTGAACCAGCTGAACATGAGAGGAAGGAGGACTGAGATTTTGTTGCGGACTATGGGTCAAGAGAAGACCGTGCAGAGCTACATGCTGTCAGACTTGGAAGTTTGTGGTCTAGAGGAGAGTGATTTCATTGAACTGCCTAACGTATTCAGCCAGAAGGACATTCCAGTAAAGCGGGAAAACATACCCCTACAGGAAGATGTTGACAGATGGCCATATCTGGAGGAAGTGTGACTGCCACGCATTGATGCTGAAGTAGGGCTGCTGATAGGAACCAATGCACACAAGGCCATGGAATCATGGAAAGTGATTCATAGTGAAAAGGATGGTCCCTATGCAGTCAAGACTGCACTCGGCTGGATTATCAATGGTCCACTTTCAGGAGAATTCACTTCAGATGGAACAGGACGATCATGCATTACAGCTAACCGGATCTCAATTGTGAATGTTGAAGGGCTGTTAGTCCAACAGTTTAACCACAACTTGCCTGAACACAAGTATGAAGATAAGTCTGAGATGTCTAAGGAAGATCACCAGTTCATGGAACACATGTCTAAGTCAGCTCATCTCATCGACAGCCACTACTGCATCAGCTTGCATTTGAGAAAGGAAAAGGTAAATATGCCAAATAACCGCAGCACTGCTGAACAGCTCCTGAAGCTAATGACATCTGTAGATCCATTTGAATCACATAGCCGGAGGACTGAATCTAAGTCCTGGACTGAAAGCAGATGCTTCCAGTAAAGAGATTGAGGAGGCCATAAAGCAGGCCAGAGAAGCACAGTCATTGATCTCTGCTGCGATCGAGTCAAGGAATAAGAAAGACGACAAACGGAAGCATTCAAGGTCCAGGTCTCGTTCAAGGCACAGGCGATCAAAGAGCCGATCAAAATGCAGGGCTCGTTCAAGGATTAGAAGATGTTCTAAAAGTCCTCCTAGGAGGAAGTTCCATTTGAAGGACAGGAGCAGATGCTCACGGAGCAAATCCAGGAAGAAGGAGGAGAAGGTTAAAAAGCACTCCAAAACTCCCCCAAAGAGCTACAGTACCACCAGAAGGTCTCGCAGCATCAGTCAGAGGCGCAGAAGAAACCGCAGCGCATCTCGATCTCCGAAGAAGTCTAGGTCCCCAAATAGAAAGCTCTCCAGGTTTCCCTATCCTAGAAGGCACCAGAAGGAAAAGAAGAAGGATAAGGACAGAGAGAGGGAGCATGGCAGGGACAGGAAAGAGGAGAAAGACCGAAACCGAGATGAAGGAAAGACTAGAGAAGGAGAAAAAGGAGGAGAGTGAAAGATTCGAGAGGCAGATGAAGAATAAAGAAGACTTACCTGGTAGCTCAGACTGCTCAGAAAAATAGACTTTTTGAAAATCCTTAGTGATAATGAATATTTGAGTTTACACGGCTCCCTTTAAGTTAAATGTAAGTAATTGTTATGCTTCCCGCCTACACAATTAGGGGCTGGAATGTAGGAGTCAAAAATACATTTTGTTTAAAAGGATATAAATGTATATATTGTTTGAAATAAGTTCATAGTTATGTATCTACATATTATTTACATTTTTGATATGTGGAATATCACTTTAGGTTTTATTTCTGCCGGTGGTCCTTTAAGCCAGGTATCGCCCATAATGCACTATTATATATAGTGATGTGTTTCATTCAAACTAGTGAGAAAGTAGAATGTGGAAGTTGTAGGAGCCTGGAGCGCTACAGTTTTTGACCGTAAAAGAAAACATAATCGTAAGCATAAATGCAAAATGTAAATGTTAAGGCAAAAGTGAACAGAAGTAAAAGAAACAGTTATTATTACCAATGTATTTTATTTCTTTGTTATCCTGCACATTTTACTTTGCCAAATAAACCAACTCAACTAAAGAAAGATGCCTTCGTGTGCTGTGTACTGGATGCTGTGAGTACAATGTAAACGGATGCTGCTTTCAAGCTCAGTCACACAAACGAGGTAAGAACATTTTGGATACGTGTCAGCTACACTGCAAACGGGTTCCTTCAAAGCTGAAGTGGTGACTAAATGTTGAAGACCGAAGTGCCACTATACCTGGCTTGCTCTGCAACTCCCCCCAAATTGTTAATTATGGGCTAAGAAGGGAGTAAGCCAACCCCCCAACACTTAAAGTCTGACCTGTTGGTGAAATGATGTTTAGATTTTGGTGGGAATTCGACAAGTTTCCCTATCCTGTTCTCTTGGAAGAATAAACTGAATAACTGAATAATATATAACTGAATAAACCAGCTGTTCATTTGAATTGAAATGTGAGTTGTATATTTTGATGAAGGTTGATCCACCAGATTGCTCTGCCTATCAACGAATTCTGAGATTTAATTGATAATTGGTATCCTGTGTAGTCGTTATTGTATTAAATCAAATAAATATAGTTTACATGTAGGATAAGTGAGGGGTTTTAATGTGTAATACCACTTGTGTTCAGTATTCAGAGTGCTGAACTTTAAACAAGGGCATTTGACTGTTAAGGCTGCTGGATTCAGGGAATAGACCATTTTTATTCTAACTTCACTGTACTGCACATTTTTTTCTCATTTTTCCAATTACACTATGCTCTGAAGTTATCACTTGCCATCCAGACCCACACAGGCGGTGGTCCTGAGCATGTGCATTCCTGTGATACAGTATGATACTCTGACTGACACTGTAACTACACTATAAACCATACAGCATACTACAGGAGAGCTAGCACTGGCTGGAGGAGTGGTGCATATCTCACTGACACTGTGAGAGACTGGTGAAATGTAGGGCATGCTCAGTAGCTAGGGGGCACTAGTGCAGCAGTAAACCAAGGGACCCTGACTGGCTTAAGCCCACCCTACCCTGCCCTAGCTGGGTGAAGCCAGTTGGGTTAAAGCTAATGTGGACTCTCGGACATACCCAACTAATGACATAGCCCAGACCAGGATTAGAAATGTCTAAACAGCATGGCTTAGTCTGCACTTGCACATGCATGTCTACTGACCAAGCCACTCGGGAGGCCCAAAATAACTTTTGCACAAGGAAAAGACATGACATGACATGACATGTATACATGTATGCAAACTAAGTTATGTTCTGTCCTGCTGAATAGATCAGCATGTGTAGTGGGTACTGAGACTGAAACATTCCACAGTAACTCAGCTTCTAGCGAATGAGCTGGCAACATTTAATTTCAGCCACTCTAACAAATTACAGACAATTGTTCTACTACTCTACTAATCTACTACTGTTCATTTGGAATTTTTGACATTGCTGCACAGAGTATGTCTGAGTACATAGTACAGAGCACAGTCTAATAGATTGTCATGGATTTAATCAAATCAAATCAAATCAAATCAAGTTTATTTGTATAGCGCTTTTCACAACAGAATTGTCACAAAACGCTTAACAGAGGGGGAACCCAGGCCTAGACCCCCAAAAGCAAGCCTAACGGCAACAGTGGCAGGAAAAACTCCTAGGTAGGGAGAAACCTTGGGAGGAACCAGACTAAAAAGGGGGAGCCCATCCTCTTCTGGCCGGCACAGGGTATGTCCAAAAAAGACCATGTCATGGTCAGTCCAAGGTTAGTCTGAGTTAGGTAGTCAGCGGGGGGCTAAACCACGCGGAGAGGGTCCAGATCCAGGAACTGGGGTTGGCGTGGGGTGAGGGTTGATGGGGGCAGCTCACACTTCTCGCAGGATCTAGGGCTCGGGGCAGGTGCCCCGAGTCAGAGGCCGAGGCAGAGAAGAGAACATGCAGTCAGAAAAAAGCAGTGCTATAGCCAGTAGCACTATGTAAGAGCAGGGGAGCACAAGCATAGGAAATATACAGTTAGCCCCAACAGGTGTAAGCTATGGCAGCATACCTATTAGGAGAGGGACAGAGAAAACACGCAGCCATGTGAGAGTTCCAAACAATCCACACCTGATCAAGGATAACCAGCATAACAGTGGTGGTAACACATTGAGGAGGTGACAGTATGGAAAGTTTCTCACTCCATAAGACACTAAGGCACGGCCTTCTCCATCTCTCCACCTAGACTATGTTTGGCAGTAAGCTAGGCTGAAAAGATATGTTTTTAATCTACACTTAAAAATTGAAACTGTGTCCGAATCCCTAACATGCCTTGGTAAACCGTTCCACAACAGAGGAGCTCTTTAAGACAGACAGGACCAAGAGATATCAAACCATATCAGGTCCATGCTAGTTTCAGATAAAATTTGAATCTATATTTGTGATAAACTAACATATAACTATATTTTATAGTTATATGTTAGTTTAAACTATAAACCCAAATCTGCACTAATATTTAGAGAAACTGGAGCCTAACACCACCAAAGGATACTCCACTGTACTGAACTATGCTTGAGGCTGTAAATATCTGCTTGCCTGTTGTCGGTTTGAATAAAACTATCTATTTCGTGAATCAAGTAGCCTTAACAGTCAAATGCCCTTGTTTAATGTTCAACACTGAATACTGAACAAAGTGCTAGTATGTGTTAAAACACCTCACTTATCCTACATGTAACATATATTTATTTGATTGAATATATATTACTACACAGGATACCAATTAAATCACCAAATTTGTTGATAGGCAGTGCAATCTGCTATCTTTATCAAAAAATATACAACTACAATCCAATTAAACTGAAGAGCTGGTTTATTAGGTTACAATACTAACGCAAATAAAAATATTCAACATCCCAGGGCCGGCTCTACACATTTTGGTGCCCTAGGCGAGATTGGCATTTGGGTGCCCCCAACAAACATCAATCCGACATCGCCATGGATTCAAGACAAAAATGATTTTTTAAATTTTCTTTTTCCAATAAAATCACTTCTCAAACAAATCACTTACCAAAGTCTAATTTAAACAGGGGGCTTTTGCTGAGTGTATCTGTACAGACAGGTATAGTTATTAGCCTATTACAAGCAAAAGCAGCTGTAGGACAAACTACTTAAATCATTTTTTTATGGATAGCTAGCCACATTATTATCACTGATATAATGTTGTAGCCTACTACTAATTTTGGTAGGCTAATAATAAAGCTTGAGACTCAAGGCAAGCATGAGGGTTTTGCAACTCTGCAATTCAGGTGTAGTAGCCTAGTTTTGGTAATAACTACAGGTGGGTACTAATAAGCTTCAAGCCAAAATGTGAGGGTAACTCAGCATCAGCATGCATTCATCCTTCAATCTGGAGTCTAGCAGTAGCTCTTAGCATCGCATTATCTAGCTAGCATTAGCTTGTTTATTACTTAGATAGTTAGCTCCCTAGCCTCCTACAATAACACAGAAACACAAACAGCATTTTGTTGACATATTCTACCTCTTAATTGGGCTCTCTTTTCCTCCTCCTCCTTCCTCCGTTTTCTCCCCTGCGCACCTGAAGTCATTGTACAAATATAAAATCTGTCATCGATCTGATATCTGCGGCACGGTGGTGCAGTGGATAGCGCTGTCGCCTCACAGCAAGAAGGTCTCGGGTTCGAATCCAGGCCGGGGGCCTTTCTGTGCGGAGTTTGCATGTTCTCCCCGTGTGTGCGTGGGTTTCCTCCGGGTACTCCGGTTTCCTCCCACAGTCCAAAGACATGCACGTTAGGCTAATTGGAGAGTCTAAATTGCCCGTAGGTATGAGTGTGTGAGTGAATGGTGTGTGTGCCCTGCGATGGATTGGCGAACTGTCCAGGGTGTATTCCTGCCTCTCGCCCGGAACGCATGCTGGGATAGGCTCCAGCCCCCCCCGCGACCCTGACCAGGAATAAGCGGCTTAGATAATGGATGGATGGATGGATGGATCTGATATCTATCTTGTGTCGCGCTGATGTTGGCTCTCTGCCTGACTGCATTAGTAGTGCGTGCCTCTCTGACCCCGTCACCTGCGCTTGACCCGGCAGGGGACAGCACGTCTCTTGGGTTGCCTGTGATGCGTGCATGTAACCCCCACTTTCAGCAAGCAGCCAGGCATCGTATCCCCCACCTCAGTAACAGCATCTCTGCCAAAGTGCAGGCCAGATGAAACATTGCGTGAGGAACAGAACAGGGGTGCAAAGTGTATTTCTTTTTGTTTATTTGTTCATTGGGAGGAAAGGAGAGGGCGCCCACCAGCCACCAGCAATTTTTTTTTTGTGAGGGCGACCTAGCGCCCCTAGCCGATATGGCACCCCAGGCAGCTGCCTGTATGGCCTGTGCCTTGAGCCGGCCCTGCAACATCCAATCTACAGATGTAGGTTCAACTACCTACAAATACTCAATCCTAGACATAAAAATGACATGTAACAATCACAAGGGAGATGTAATAAAATAAATTATACCAAACAAAGTTTGTTTCTCCAAATGCAAACACACCTATCTGAAGTGTAAGCTGGGACCAGATTTTCCAAGAATGCAAATTAAATTGTGCTGTGTGACATAAGCATGTAAGTTTGGTATGCTGACACAATATGGACTGCACTGGCTCCCATTGTCAATGAATTCAAATGTGAAACTACACACTAAAATCACCCAGACTAACTTCTAGCTTTTCTGGCCATGCATTGAAATTATGAGAATTAAATAAAGATTGTTGACTTGGTAGGTCTATTTTTTTACAAAGTGTTATTACCAAGCCAACAATACTCATCAATCAGGGCCGTCTTTAGGGGCGGCAACCGGTGCGGCCGCACCAGGCCCCGCCCTTGACAGGGCCCCAGCAGTGAGAGGGTAAATTAATTAATTAATTTTATTCTTATTATAATTTATATATATAAAATAATATGTACAAATATATGTATGTTTGTGCCTCAGGGAATACATAGCTTAAATTTATGGCGTTTTTGAAAGTTGACGTTATAGGAAGTAGGAAGTAGCGATCCCTATGCTGCTCATGTGCAGACAGTCTGCAGGTGCAACTCGTAGCCAATCCTGACTGCGTGGTAAAATGGCAAGCAACAGCAGAGATCGAGACATATTTAGAAAGTATGAGTCAGGAGCGAAAAAAAAGAATCAAGAAAAAGAAAAGAGAATAAATAAATGCCAGCTTGAAAGGTTCCTTGGATCGATTCGTAAAGAAAAACGTGGTGGAAGAAGAGGACGACGACAAGGAGGAAGAGGAAAATGGCGCTGAAGTCATTTTAGCAGAGGAGGGGGGTGCTGATTTCAGCTTAGCTGAGGGGGCTAGTGCTGTTGACGAGGACAAACATGCTAACGCAGACCCAAACCCGAACCGTGAGTCAAGTGCACCCAAAGGAGCTGACCTATTGATTATTACAATATTTTAATTCAATGGGCAGATTGCATATTAATTATTCAATCGGTTTGCTATGGCTGGTTTGTGCGTGATCTTGTCTGAGTCTGTAAAACTATAGATCAGCTATTATTGTCATCCGACTAAAACGAACTATTATGTGTCTGTGCTGCTGAGTTGTTCCACAGGCTGTTTAGGCCCACTATGCAAAGTTATCGAACGCCAGACAGCTCATAATCCATACACGTATTTTTATTATGATACGCGTATTGTTTTATGATGCGTGTATTAAATGAATACACGCATTGTTATGTTACACGTATGTTTTATTATACGTGTATCGATACACGTTTTTTATGACGCCATCACACACATTTTTAGGCATGTTCTGTTCAGAAAAGGGCATTCCCCAAACTGTTGCAACAAAGTTGGAAGCACACAATCGTCTAGAATGTTATTGTATGCTGTAGCGTTAGGATTTCCCTTCTCTGGAACTTAAGGTGCTAAAAGTAGGCCTATGTGGACACTTAAAAATTGGGTGTCTACATAGCTACTTGTGCATTTTTTACTTAATTTGGGCGCTCCCCGAACTTTCGCCTCCACGAGACCACATATAAGTGCTATAACACGGCCTCCTAATGTATAGGCCAACATCAAAGTGAAGCGCTACACGCGCAACCATTGTGCGAGCTCACTGCAAGTAGTGAGCCTAATCTATTTTATTTATGTAGTGACCCCAACTAGTGCCTACACTAAGTTCAGCAGTAGGCTATTCATTGTTACCATAACAGCAATCTACCAAGTTCACCCGGCCGGTTTTGCGAATGTCGTGGGGCAGCCCGCGTTTAATTTATGAGGCTCAAATAAAATTTCCATCATTCTCCAATGATTAGCTAGCAGCCTACTGCCTACTAAACCGTTTGTGAAAATAAGCTGACAAGACAGAGAGTAGTGTTACTATCATAGTATGTGAACACATGTTACAGATGACAAACCAGAGGTTAGTGTTACTGTCATAGTTTGTCACTATTATGTGGTGGTGACATATAGGCTACACAGAAATGACTAAGATAGCAGATGACTATCCAAATCGGCTATCTGATTGGATCATACGGATGTATGGCGACATAAAAAACAACATGTATCATAAAACAATATGTGTATCATAATAAGAATGGAACGTGTATGGATTATGAGCTGTCTGCCTTTCGATACAAAGTAGACATGTGCTTTTTTTGCAAATCACGAGGCTACTTGTTGTCTTATTTATGTATTTATGTAGGCCTAGTGTCGTGATGACTGCATGTGTTCACTGAAAGACTAAACAAACCAAAAAAATGCTGCTTTGTATACAGCATAGTTTACTCTTGTGATCAAAATATTGATATGAGACAGAATTCTGAGGCTGTTCTGTAGTAGTGTTACTGCAGTGTTTCTCAAATAGTGGGGCGCGCCCCCCTGGCGGGGCGCGGTGCGATGCCAGGGGGGGCGCGTGTGACCCCGGGGAACATGCTTTTTTTTTTTTTTTTTGCCGTACGAAGCTACGAGAGACGAAGATAATGAGACAAACAAAAGTCACCCGAAAGCTAAGACGAGGAAATATGACGAAGCGTATGTAGCGCTTGGCTTCACTGTGACTACGGTGGGAGATGAGGAAAGACCGGTGTGTTTACTGTGTCTTAAAATGTTGGCAGCGGACAGCATGAAGCCAAATAAATTAAGGCGTCACTTAAAGACATTACACCCCAATCACGCTGATAAGCCGCTTGAGTTTTTTAAGCGAAACGCGCCGAATATTGCCGACAATCATCCCGCTTTGTGAATGCTACTTCAGAAAACCAGCGAGCACTGTTAGCATCATATAAGGTGGCGTACCGAATTGCTCAGTGCAAAAAAACCCACACCATAGCATTTCTTTAATGTTAATAAGGATACAATGTTATGCAGAGGTGTACTTATAACAATTTTATAGACAAATTATACTATTTATAGTCGCGGCAGAGAGTGGGGGGCGCGAAATGTTTTCTTCTTCCTAGGGGGGGCGTAACAGAAAATAATTGAGAAGCACTGTGTTACTGTGACCAACAAAATAACAAAACATTGGGGTTGGCTATGATGGTTAACAGCTGGGCCCCGCCTGGGTTTACTCGCCCCAGGCCCCACCCACCCTTTGAGACGGCCCTGTCATCAATCACTGTGTAATGGTGCAGTGACTGAGATTTAAAGTCTGGTTACAGAGCATGCGTCTGTTTGGTGAAGTTCAATGTTCGCAGAAATGCAATCACACACCGTGTACCTTTAGTTGCGGACCAGCACAGGTTTTTCTCAAGAATTTCTATATTTTCCACATGCAGAACAAAATCAAGACCAACCTCTCAGTAACAAGTCCAGTTCCCTAACCATTACGCTGCACAGCCGCCCAGTGACATGCAGCTGGACACCACCTCCTCAGAGTCGGAACCCATCAAGCCGTCACCGTAACTCTGGTATGCACGCACAGCACAGGGCCAACTCGCATTGGCTTCCCTCCCCCCGCCCTGGGGCAGACAACCAATTGCCACCTCCTAGTGGCACTCCCGGCCAGAGATGATACTGGCGCGGCCGGTGGAATTGAACCCCAGTCACAGTGGCCAGCATGGAACCACAAGACCACCCGGGAGGCCAGTAGTTTGTTTTTTATCTAATAGTGTCCAAAAGAATAACAGTATGGCTTTTAGAAATGTATAATTTCTACAGTCAATAAAAATACATTTATATAATGTATGGAAACCCTGCCTCATATTTTGTGTCTCAGACAGCTATGTTAACTGTTTTTACATGGAGGCGGGGACAGAGGTGTGTTTATAGCATCAGTAGAGGAACTCAATAGAACGCCCTCCTTCTCACACATTATGTGTTTGTACAGCATACTACAATATTCAATAAATTCACTTAATAGCAAATAATAAATAAAATAATGCAAATGCATGCAAATAATGCAATGATAATTTGTGCTTACCTATTATGAAAATAACATTTCAGTCATGCACATATCACTTGACCCATTTTATGAAAAATGTATGTGGGTTACACTTACTCCGACTTTTATGTAGGTTACACTTAGTTCACTGACGGGAATCAAGAAGTGGTGCCTATATGAAGAAGGTGCCTATGCTCTATGGTAGCGCCTAGCATGAACCAGTGAAGTCATAGGTTGTGCTCGGAAACCACATACTATCCGTACTATCCACATACTATCCGCACTGAGTTTGACCTAAAGGAAGTATGTAATATGCAGTATGTGTACAATATGTGAATCTCCAGTACACCAAAGATGCCCAAATGATGTACTAAATTAGCCAAATGTTTGAGTACTTAACCAAAGGTAACCAAAGATATTGATGTTGAACAGGCAGCTACTTAATTTACAGTCATTGAACAATGACAGGTTGCAATGGATCTCACTCATTCGTGGTTTTCCATTGTTGCAATTGTAAAGCTGCATTTGTCTGTCACAACCCTAAAAGGTAACTTTATTGTTTAAGAAACACCAACATTATAATCCCAATAAACACTTGGAGCAATCTGTTCAGTTCTCAGTTCCATTTATGTGATACACATGGCCTCATGCCTACAGCTGCAGTAGATCAGACTGCAAATGAAACAACAGTCCTGATTTAAAGCGAGATTTCTCTTCGTGTTGGTTATTTGGGTCCTGAAATCTCTCTGACTTATTCATACAAAATTAATTTTTAAAACCTGAGGATCAGGACCAATTTTTGAATAGAAATGCAATAACTTGAGTCCAGAAAACCTGCATCTCCTGATCTCAAAATAAAACACAATACAATCCAAAGATACAAAGATGTGCTTAGGGCACATGGTGTTTCAGTTACACTGTTTGCCCACTACATTCCTGACACATTGATGTTTTTGTTCACAGCTCTACACATTAATGTATGGCTAATTCCTAGAATTATTGTTAGTCCTGGTACCCTTGTTAGGCTACCGTGACAGACCACCATTTCTAGGGAGCAGAGAGATGGACAGGATATCTGTGGAAGGGGGGCTAGCAGTGGACATAAAGCAATGATTACATCAGAGTAACAAGGGGACAAGAGGAGATCAGGGCCTTTATCTCCTGCCATTGCAGACATGTCAACAGTGATACTCAACAGCCAGCCACGCTTGGAATCTCAGTCTTCTGCTTAACTTGCACTGAAATAAAAGGACTCTGGTTAAAAGGGTGAGGCGGTAGGTTATTTTGGTCTCCATGTTCTCTGTGAGCATCTGCAGACTCCCATCTATAAAAGGCCAAGGCTATTGTCATGGGGATTGAGTGGGATCAGGTGTCAGGATGACATATGCTGTTCCGCCACCTATTTGCCTTTACATAACTGTGCCATAACCAGGGGCTGTTTGGTTTGACTATGTCCCCCCCATGACAAAGAGAGTGGACGAAACAGCAGCTGACATAGGCTTAAACAACTTCCATCGGTGCACTCAACCACAGTCACAGCTGGGAATCCTATTAAATATGGGATTTCAGAAAAATAAGTGAAGCAGATTTGTACAGAATGCAACAGGCAAAACTTTGTTTAAATAAACCACAAAAGAAAAATCATAAACTTTCATGAGATTTGGCATGGGATTAAGGCTATTGATGTGTGGCCTGCTCTTACAATGTCACAGACCTTTTCCACACAGGTTTGGTTCTAGTCCAGTTTTCATTTACAGTGCTGTTTTGTTTAAGTTGTTTTGAGTGTTTGCTTGCTATTTCACTCACTGCCATATCGCTGCCTAGTGCATCATGCTTGAGATGTGTAGAGGTGTGGCTTGGCATGAGCATCTGGTAAAAGATCTTTGCATTCCAAGCTTAATGCAGATTCAGTCAAATAGTGCAGGGTTTCTCAAACAACAGCTGCCTTGGCATTCTCCTCTCTAGGCTCGGAAGTGAATTACATACGGTAGCCTTTCTCTGACCCTCGTTCTTTCCTCTGTGTTTCCATGGATCATATCTACTTCACAACTGCTCTGTCTGTTCAGCCTTATCATCAAGTCTCAGGGTTATTTCCTTCTGACTTTCAATTAACCTGCATTATAGCCTTTTCACAAGCCCATTGCCCGCTGTGAATTTGGAGTGACCCACAGCATTCTGTTGTGAGTGGAAGCATCGCTGAGTCTCTGGGTCTATCTCACTCATCAGTGAGTAAAGGATAACTGTTGTAATCCAACCAAGGATTACAATTCTGTGTCTGCCTTGGTGTGATTGAATCTCACCCCTCTCTGTAAAGGATAATGGTTCTTACTGCACAGTAAGCCATTCCATGCATTGGCCTGATTCATAACATTTTATTAATCAGATCAGGTCTGGTGTGTTATAACCCTGTGGGTACCTCACATTCCCAGGCTTGCCTAAAGGAGACAGATGGTGGTTCATAGCATTTTCTCACAATTTAGCATTCTGTCCATTGCTTGCACTTAAGCCGGTGCTTTCTGGGGAAGACCAGTTTGATTGCAATTGTACTGTAGGTACTGCCATATACATTTACAGTTACATTACATTTTAGGCATTTAGCAGACGCTCTTATCCAGAGCGACTTACAAGATGTGCATAAATACATGGCAGTCTGTCTATTGCCTTTGAAGGTTATGGAACCTTTCTAACTCTGTACCTCCCAAGTATTGTATTATATGTTTGCTCTAAAAAATCATGAATAACAACTGCTGCATTCTTGTGCATCCCTCAATTATTATTATTATTACGAGTATTTAGAGTTTCAGGGAGGGAAAAAGTTATGGTCCTGGGATGAGAATACATGTACATATCTTTCTGTGGTCGTTAAAGAGGACAAACTTGTCCCCTCTACTCTCACCAACATTGGTCACGGGTAGGAACATAACAACTATATTAAAACTGAAATGGACGTTTTATTTAAGTAGTGAAATTTAAAAACAATACAATTAAAAAAGAGCAGACGAAAGACCGGTGGGGTACATGCAGTTGGGGATGATGGGGAACAACATAGGAACATGCTCGCTGGGGCATCGGAACCAAGGATGATGGATCTGGGGCTGTCAAACATCAATCCAAGGTGCTTGTGTCATAGGTGGATTGAAGAATTCAATCATTTTCCATCCTGGTTCCTACAAAATGAAGAGGAGCACCTCAGTTGGTGTCACAGTAAAAGCTGACATTTTAAATATCAAGAATATGGTGCTATAGGTTTACAGAAAGGTGACAAAGGTACATTTGTGTGTAGACTTACTTGTCTCACCCAGCCATAATGTGCTTCACAAAAGCTAGAAAAGAAACAGATAAAAAAAAGCATTGGCATTGGTGTCTATGAGTTTGCAAGTAATTCCAATGAATTAAGGATGGGATCTGAATTTCTCACCTTCATAGTTGATGCAGCCATTAGTGTCCTCCTGTCCAGCGAGCAGCTGTTCCACCTCTCCCTCTGACATCTTTTCACCTGCAGAGACAAATAACTGTCTTTTAGTCACCCTGTGTTGGGGTCATGGACTAGACTGTACTCTCCCATTTATTTTTCCAGTTGTTCGCCTTGCTGTACTGTATGCTCTTCTGTTATGTACTGATTTGCCATCAGTAGGTTGTATTGATTTTCTTCAGAGCAATGTTTTGGTGAACCAACCAGAGAGGAGGACTCACCTAGTGTCGCAAGAACATGACGCAGCTCAGCTCCCATGACAGTGCCATTGCCTTCCTTGTCGAAAACACGCAGCCCCTCAACAAAGTCCTCCATAGTACCTTGGTCCTTGGACTTGGAGACTTGTTGAAACATGGGGAGGAAGGTCTCAAAGTCGATTAGCTTGCTGTTCATATCTGTGTGAGAGCAGAGAACAAGGGAATGCCAATTTATGAGCACCAAGACTTGTTATCTAAGTGCCAGCCTTATGAACAAATTGAGTGTGTTTCATAGAAATGTATAAAGTGATGAAATCAGATGGTGGTAAATTATCATGTGTATCATTATCACCTGCGCCACATACAGTAGGTGTACCATATATACATTGGTGGAACCACCTGTGCTTAAAGCTGGAATTGGAAGTCTTAAATGAACAGTCTTAGCAGATTGACTTCAAACGTAGTTATTTTGTCCATCGTCAATTTGGCTATTTGTAAATTCAAATTGCAGTCAGTGCCCTCTAGCCCTTCAGAAATCAATTTCTGAATTGTCAACTGCACTTGGGAAGATTTTCAAACTATTTTTGAGAGAAAACAAGAAAACTCCAAAAATAAAAAATAACTCCACACTCTGGCTCTGGACATGATTATTGGTCTCTTAAATCGACCGTCAGACTGAATTATGATCTGTGTGCCCATTATCCCACGTCATTGTGAACTGACCCTCAGGTTTGGGTTTCCCCAGAACTTTCATGACCTCGGCATTGGTGGGGTTCTGTCCGAGTGCCCGCATAACATCCCCACACTGGGCATAGGTGATCTTCATTTCACCAGCAGGGGTCCTGTCGAACAGCAAGAAGGCCTCCTTGAACTCTGTGCGGAAATTGTATACCATACAGGTGAGAAATTCTTACAAGCCACTGGTTTTTACAACAAGCTGTACACATGCTATAATACTCTCATGACATTTTATCATTGCACATTTTCAAATGGATTGGTAATTGCAAATTATTGTTTTACTATTCATACAATTTGTGTATTAGTTCAAAGTCTCTTAAAACGAAACATTGATAGAGTAGTATAACTTAATTAATTATTGGCAAAATTATCAATGCTTACCATCAATCTGGTCTGCATTGAAATCAGTAGTCTGAAACAGAATCAGATACCCTAGTCATGACAGCATAGTTGTTTTCATCACCAAAACAAGAACCAAATAAAATAAAACCATACAACATAAATGCGTAAGGTGAACTAACTTTTATGACACACAGTTTATTAGCAGATGAGCCATACATCAACACGATTCTATCTGATCTTTTTTCCAGTGTCTAACATAGGCGCAACAGAAAACAATGCTCAAGATTTGGGACTTGACCTCAGAGCTATACAATCTCCAAATAGCACCATATAACCCTATAAGCTTTCAACATTTAGAAAATTAATAAGAAATCTCTTGCTATGTTTGGAGCACCATTTTAAGTGTATTTATTTCACACCTGATCCCACCCAATTATTATTTTTATGTTAAAAAACAAAACAAAAAAAGCAAAAAAAACTAAAAACGATCAAGGTTGGTACAGTAACTCAAATTCAGTACTGACTCATTCAGCAGCAACTGAAATTGAAGCACTGACAGACCTTTCAGCTTTAGCTTTTGCTTCATGTCTTTTGCTAAACTAACTGCAATTAGTTTAAAAGGTCTGACTCATCATCATTAACTGATTAAGAGTACCTGCACAGAGGGAAGTGTGCACAAATTGGCACTCTCTCTCCCATCAGAAGATCTGAAAGTCTTTGCAGGGGTGTGCGTGAGTGACAAGAGAAAAATTCCAGAAATGAACATGTCAAGAATGTCTTATCATAATCATTTTCTTCTACACTCCATTGTGTCTCGGGCAGGTACTGATCTGTCTCTATGTTCTCTGTCTACACTAGGAAAGCAACAAAAGTGCCGTGTTTCTAAATATCACTCATTATACCCAATGGCAGACCTGAAAGGCAGATATACTAGATAGATCCACATAGTAAAATATTATCCAAATTATTGCATCCCACCTAATCGAACCATTTTCCATGTTTACAATATTTAATTCAGTCGGGTTGTGTTGTTTCAGGACAGGGGGGTACAGTTCAGAGATAAATTAAACGCATTTACAAATGTTTATCATTACTGCAAACTGCAGATACTGCTGTAACAATTGATTGCTGTCTTTAAACATTTTGATTACCAACATAATCTTGATTTTTATACAATTGTGGTTTTGTTTGCAGAAGACTACTCAAATTTTGAAAAAAGAGGGTTGTTTTCACATTTCTCCTCTAAAGGATTATCTATCCCTATAAGATTGCTGCGTGTCCTACTATTAAGAGGTAAAAATGAGGTTGCCATATGCATTGAGCTTACTTAATTATCATATTATTTTCTGGACCACTATTTATTTGTGTATTAAAGTGACAAAAAGTATGTGTAGTCTGAAATAGTAGTATAAAGGTGAAAAAGTATTTTTCTTCTCAATTTTCAAAGAACATTGTACCTAACAAATCACTAACTATACTGACAAATCACATTACTTCCTTATATACATGACAATCACTGCATCCCCTTTTCTATGTACTCTAAGTGGAACGCTTGTTCAAAACATTTTTTATTTGTTCCTCAACAGAGGTGTGCAAGTTCTGCCTTGCTTGTTGTCACTTGAACTGTTAACTAATTTCATATGGACCATGCAGCCATTCTCTGTTGCATATATCTGCATTAACTAATTTCAGCTTTCGATGCTGAAGAAGGAACAAGCTCTTACAGGTTACCACTCAAATTTTGGTTGTAGATTAAGTGTTGGACTGTCAAGGTCAAAATTGGACAACAGTTCAGCCGCACTCCTGTGCCTATCTTTTGGTCTAAGAATATTACCCCCTGTTTACGGGGATTAGTGGGAAACCATATCTCCTCTCCTGCTCCTGGTGGTAAAGTGAAAGTTAATTTAAGAACAATGGGAATGTAAACCTGCTCACAAAGACCTGTTAATAAGGCAGAAAGCCGGTGGGTTAGCTGGCCATAGCTTCCACTCACACTCACACAATCCCAGGTGCCGATTGTCTATAATATAACAACCCTCTCCCCTGGAATGTAATAATCCTTCATTGTAATTGAATTAATCTAGTGGATGTGTTGGAAAAAGCTTTTTTGCCTTTTGGATCTCATTTAGATGATGCCCTTGATCATTTCAGCTTCATAAGGTTCTCCATCACAAAAAAAGACACTAAATTAAGCAGTGGCAACAAAACAGAATAAACAAAATATAGCACTTGCTAGAATGCAAGTAGAAATTCTGTGCCAGATTTCTCAACCCTGTCACATTGCGCCAACACAGTTGTCTCTGGGCTAGCATTTGGAGTCTTTCTTTAGCTGATGTTGAAAAGAGAACCAACCACAGTAATCCAACAGCCTTAATTTATTTTCCCAACTACACAGATGACATAGTGTTTGTTACACTCCTTACATTGTAACTGAAATAGAATTGCATGCAAGGGCAGTTTCTCCTAAAACACAGCTACACTAGAACACATGGTGCACACAGTGTACCAGATAGATATGGTAGATGTCCCTCATTACTCAAGGAGACACAGGCATGCAAACACACACACACAAACACACACACACACACAAACACAAACACACACACACAGACACACACACAAACACAAACACACACACACACACAAACAAACACACACGCACACACACACTCACTTCCCCATGCTGGGACACTTACAGCGATGCTCTTGGACTCAGGTGCAGGCTCCTTTGGTGGCTCAGGCACTGCTGCTGGGGCAGGTGCTGCCGCTGGTGTTGATGCTAGTGCTGCAGCTGGTTCTGGTTCCGGTGCTGGTGTTGGCTCTGCCGGTGCTGGTGTTGGCTCCGCCGGTGCTGGTGTTGGCTCCGCCGGTGCTGGTTCTGCTGGGGCAGGAGCTGCTTCTGGGGCAGGTGCTGGAGTTGGCGCCGGAGCTGGGGAGGGAGCTGGGGCGGGAGCTGGGGCGGGTGCTGCCTTAGGGGCTTCCTTCTTTGTCTCTGGCTTTTTGGGGGCCATGGCTCAGCCTTTCGGAGCACTAGGAAGAAGAGCTGTCACAATGGAAACTGTGACCAGGAACAAAGGGCTGCGGCCACTCTTCTGGACTTATATACCCAACCCTATCGC
Source organism: Aldrovandia affinis (assembly GCA_029706075.1). NCBI lineage: Eukaryota > Metazoa > Chordata > Actinopteri > Notacanthiformes > Halosauridae > Aldrovandia > Aldrovandia affinis. The sequence continues at coordinate 195,623 of JAINUG010000292.1, read as the reverse complement.
TAACTTCAGAGGAGAGGGGGGAGGTGGCCTAAGCCACCAGAGCCAACTGCTTACTATAAAAGGAGAGAAAGCTGAACCCCAAAATGCCAACTTCAGAAGTGGGCGCACATTGTCATCAAATCATGTTCAGCTCATCCTATTATCCAGTCTCTGTCTGCTCTGTTCTCCTTATCAGGGGATGGTGATAAAGCTGTTATTCCTCTCATATTGAAATAAGTCACAAGTGATGACCAGAGAGGCAGGGGCTAAGAGAAAATGCTGTGCTCTGTGTTAGAGGTCCAGACAATACACAAGGGATGTGAAGGAGGAGAGGCGGGGGGAGTGGGAGATTGGGTCTTTTTTTAAGCACTTGCGTTGAAATGTTAACTCTGCACCTCTGCAACTCTCACACAACATGCCTAAGAAACAGAAGCTGGCGGGGAGGGGCAGGTGAGAGACCAGTCCCTCAGTCTACATTTGACTTGATGAAAGTGAGCCTGTGTATGTTTGTTTTCTCCTATCTTTATGTCACACACATGCTGGACACCCAATAACGAAAATATGTTCTGTGCATAATACTAAATATAGACTTATTGTTTCACATATGTTTGCAGGTCTTCACAAATGGGGCAATGTATTGCCTTCGAATGTTTCATGCCTAGTTCAGGTAAAGGTGAAAGTACTGCACATAGTCTTGTTTTTCATAAAGAGCAACCTTTCAACTTTTAATCCTTACTTAATGTGCCCCCCTCCCCCCTCCCAGCCTCTAAGATCTGAAAACACTTTAACACCCTTCGAGAGGCAGCATTCCTGGGCTCTCGGGTCGGTTTAGTCAGAGGCAGCGAGCCACCTGCTGGCCCAGCCCGCACATTCCTGATGCTCCTCCAGGGGTGCAGTGGGTTGGGGTGTGAAGACAACTTTAAACACCCCCCTAGTTATATAATACATAGCAGTTACTGGTTTGAGCTTATCTTTCATCAATTTGCAGTACTATACCTTTTAGCAAAGTTCTTACATTTCTTGCAACTTCTATTCCATTTTATTCAACATACAAGTTTACCCAGTAAGCTCCAGAAGCTTCAAAACACTACGAATACAATTCAAAATAACCATTTGACATATTACAAACAACATTTCATATTACATATTTTGAGTTCTCACAATGTTTTTAAAAATGCATTTCTTTATAGAAAGCATTTCTCGCAAGATTATTAAATAATACATAACAAAACGTATTGTTTTGTTATGTATCCAACCTTCCAAAAAGGTGGTGGAAGTCACAGTCATTGTCTCGATCAGCCAAACTGCCACACCTATTTCATTTCATTGATGTCCTTCTGGAGAAGGATAGACCATAACTTAATATCTAGTATCTTAGATACTTAGTATCTACGTTTTCATTTTATCTAAGGATTATCATACCAAGTATTATGGATTCCAGCTATAAAATGAAAAAAACTGAGCATCCTTGGTGATATGTAGCCTGCACCACTGAAAAATAGGTTAATCCATTGCTGTCAGTTTTGCAGAATGAGAAAGCACTTTTTCTGTTGTGAACAGCAGTGTATATTACAACTGGAATGAAAATACTGTATGGAACATTTCTCCTTATAATGATAACTTCATTTTACATGAGGATCCTGTGCTGTTCAATTGGAGATAAACAGTTAATGTCATTGTAATAGTAGGTGTAAAAGTGCATCAAAACTTGACACAAACCACAGCAAAATAAAATGTTCATTGAGCAAATGAATGGTTTCCTCTGATGGATAAACTACCTGGGGGAGAGGCAGGATTGAAGAGAGGTGGGGGGCAGGACACAGACACCTCCCCGACAGAAGCTGCAGGCCAGCAGTTTATCCTGTCCCACTCAGTTGCACAACCTGGCAACACACAAACATGGCTCATTCTTCCATGCATAAATATGACCAGTTATGTAGGTTTCAGTGATTTAGACCTGTAGGTCATCGTGTTAGCATGTGTAGGAGAACACAATATAGCACACCTCTGTCAGGAACCTGTAGTTCTGTCCTCTAACACCAAGAGGTCGATGGAGGACTTTCTTAAGCTACGTGTTAAGCTTAGTTAATGTTAAGTTAAGTCAATGCATTACGACCTCAAGTAATCATTCAATTACCACAAATGAGGTGCATATTGCAGTGTAGTAGACTAGTCAGCAGATGGCGCTGCAGACACAAACAATAAAATTGTTATTGATTGATTTTTAAAATGTAGCTAAGGGAGCACACTATTTTATATTTTGGTGTTTAATTTAATCATTGTCAGATAATTTTCTGTTTTCTCTCCCATGACTTGTCGTAGAGGTGTAAAAACTTGTCCATAAAATGAAACACTCCTCTCTGCCTGAACAGAATTGTTTACAACTGATAAATATCGATTTGCCATTCATGTCAGACTGGGAAGTGTTTGGCTTATTTCAGGACTGTTCCAGAATTCAAGTACAGACATCTCATGACTGCTGCTATTCTTTGCGTGACGTATGTATTCTATCATCTCTGATTTACAGTCATTCTCAAAGCCGGGAATAGAAGGGTCTCCACGCTCAGGTTGCTCACTTGCTGTGGGCACGGCCTTGAGAAATGTATAAGCCGGTTGAATGTTTTATCTGTTCGGGGTTGAAGTATAAAGTTGAGTTTGACGGCGACTTGACTGAATGTTTTTATGCGTTGTTTGTTTATTGGTCCATTTTTGCTGTGCAATGTGCACAATGTTCAGTATTTAGACCAGATCCTCAATTGTATTGTAAGTTTGGTGAATTCAGATTTTTTGACTCTCAAACCATTTAATCAGGTTGTTCAGATTTGGAGAGTGGTGTGTTACCTGCAAAAAAATGGGAAAAGGTAGATGGATTAGTGTGAGGGAGCTCACAACCCCTGACATAAGTACACAGTATCTGCCAGTACCACTTTCAAATCATCTCTTCCTCCTTGTAAGACATAGAACATGTATAGAACATAATGGTCTTTCACATCTGTCGGTTTATCTGTAACAACAGATATGCTGTCCGATTTTTTAACCAGATTTTTATTTCACTTTTGTGTATTTTTCGGGGGTGGTATATATTCCCTTCTCAAATTACCCGCAGTTTGAATTGCCACACCATTCACTATGTGGTTGATTTAAAAAGTATGTATTTTGGGGTTGTCCATTTTCTCAAGAATAATATTTGCTCTGATAAAAGTCAAATCATAAATTACGTCATGCTTCCTCTTCAGACTGTCATTTTTTTTTTTTTCTGACAACGGATGTCCCCTCGCCCCTGTCAAACGTGGAAGTGAAGTCATTTTTCATATTTAAATGACTTCAAATGCTGGTCTATTGTTGCTTTTTTTGTGTGTTGCAATGAAACATTGCAGGTTGTGCAAAATAAATTGGGGCTATCGGTGTGCAATGTGCCAGGCAGATATTGTTCTAGTCTTTCAGTTCGAGTTTTCCTCAGATTTCTCTTTGATCTGGTTGTAGCCTCCATGTTTAGTTGAAAGGCAACTCCCCTCTCTGAAACAATGTCAATTTGTAGACTTGCACACATACAACACTCAGATTGGCACTTCATTTAAGTAATTGCCACTAAATACTGAAAATAGAATGCCTACTGTGACGCCTTGAGGTTCAGAGAGGAACTGCAGCTTCTTGAGGGAGGTGGTGAAAAACAAATGCCCTTACTAATATACTGTACTGTACTGTGACCTACAGTAGATATTGACATGCTCATCCCAGTTCTGCATTGTTTACTCCTCCAGTTCCAGTCACCCGAAACTATACCATTCATGGCTGGAGTAGACCCAGTTTACCATACTACAAAGCATGTCATATATAGGACAGTAGTGAAGACACTGGGGACAAGGTAGAAAATTGTATTGATAAAATTGAACATTACCTATACATGAATTGTGTTATACATACCTGTATTCAGAGACAGACTATCAACTCTTATTAACTCTTGTACAAAATCTGAGAAACCATGCTTTTTTAATGCAAATGTATATCTTTATTTTAAGGAGCAAATATACTTTGCTACAGTGAAGCTGATTTATGCCATCGGATGTGGCATATCTCTGACCTCTCTCATTGGTGTCATGCTGGTTTTCTGCACTTTCAGGTGAAGTAGTGTCATTTATATTACTTGGGAAGTGCTATTTTGCTGGTCTCTCTACGTATAAGATCTAAAGAATAAGTAAATGAACATAAATTAAATAAATAAATCAGATGCCTGTGGTCTGCACAATTCTCCCACACAGTAGTTATGCACCTCAGCTGGTGAATTACAGAGCAAAAAGAAGTGCTGACAGGTTGCGAGCATTCTACAATATGCACATGCTAGCGAGTGACCTCTCAAATTTAAACATTTCAGGGATGGGACGGGCCTAAAAATGTGATTTGGAATTTCAAATTTGGGGAGATTGGGAAAATAGATGTTGTGGAAAAAATCACATCATCACAAAAATCACTAAATCACTAGGATCGGAGAGATACTACTCCAAACAGTATAAAAGCTTTATTTACGAGCAGCTGCAAGGGGAACTTCACCTAAACAGGGTCAGTTCTCCCACTCACACATTTAAATGCCATATTTATAATAAACAAAATAAAAGGGGAGGGAACTTAAGGAAAACATGGGCGTAGAAAGTAAAACAGGATGGCAAATTACTGGACCTCTGCAAAAGTTAGTAAAACAACGGGGTGGGGGGGGAGAGGGTTCCTGCAGTGACAAGATGCCATGGAGGAAAATATGTCCCTTTGATCTTTTGGCACAAAGATCCTTTGTTAGCCATGATAGTAGAACTGCGGCGACACACAGAGCTACACAGAACCGGTGTATCTCCCTGTGGATATTTCTATAGCATTTCAACATTATACGGACAGAACTGATAAGGGTCTCCTAACCACCCGTAAGTCCAACCTCAAGTCTAGGGGGGGGCGTGCTTTTGCTGTCGCGGCCCCTGACCTCTGGAACAGCATCCCCATGTCCATCAGATTTGCCCCTCCATCGAGTCCTTTAAATCTAAGCTCAAAACTCACTTGTATTCCTTAGCGTTCCCCGACTCACACTGACTCCTGCCTTGTTTGTTCTGTTCCTTTGTATGTCTGTTGGTTGTTTATTTTCTGTTTATTTTTACCCTTAGTCTACCTGTATTGTAAAGCACTTTGGTTGACGAGCGTCATGTTAAATGTGCTATATAAATAAAATTTGATTGATTGATTGATTGAGAACAATTTTCTTTCTTCCACATAGGGTATGAACATTTTACTGAATTTCATATTCATACTCTTGACATATGACACATTCACAATTAATTGCTATTTGCTATTATTTGTTATTTCCAATCTTCATGTTATGGCAGTGTAGCTATTTAACATTATATTTGTCCTGTAAACTAAAGCAATCCCAATTTTGAAATCTACAGAGAATGCCTGTCATGCCCACAAGGCAACGTAACAGGTCTCCAGAGATTGCAACAAGCCACTGGAAGTAGTGGAAATTTTAGAGCTGGAGGCTGTGTCCATCTATCACCATTCATGATCAGATCATTATTTTTGTTTGACATAGACAGCTACACTGGATCCATCCATTAACGCTATGTTAAATTATTCCCTCTGCATCAGTTATAATTTGTTTTGTTACTTCAGGAAGCTGCTGTGCACACGGACCTACATACATTTGAACCTATTCTCCTCTTTCATCCTGTGTGGGGTGGCAGTGTTCATAAAGGATGCGGTGCTGTTTGCAGATGAGAACACTAGCCACTGTACCATGTCTACTGTAAGAGCTACTGAGCCTGATGCATGCTGGGACACAGTCTGCTCTGTACTATAGCGACTAAGCCTTTGTAAATGTACAGTACCCTCTCCTGTGAAAGGGTACACATTATTTTTCATTATTATCATTATTTTATTTTCATTATTGAATACTTGCTTAAGGGTGGAAGCTATTCTAGATACCCTTATTACATTGCTTTCTTAACAAAATAGACTGCATTATCTCTATAAAACAACTGAATAAAATGTATTTTTCAACAGTTCTGGGTGGTAGGTTGGGCTTCTTATTGGGTCTCCATCTTTGACCCCTCCAGGTTGGCTGTAAGGTGGCCATGACCCTTTTCCAGTTCTGTGTTCTGGCCAACTTCTTCTGGCTGCTGGTGGAGGGGCTGTACCTTCAGACCCTGTTTGTCTTCACCTTCACCCAGGAGAAGAAGGTGTTCTGGTGGTACACCCTGATTGGCTGTGGTAGGGGGCCGCTCACAGCTGGGGTTCCACGACTCCTGGCTTAATTCTAAACTGGAGTGAATAAGTACCAAATTAGTTATTCTACAGTATGTGTAATGAGAGCCAAATCATATAATTATGGACAAATCACTGTTTGGCTAAGGGATTTATTAAAGAAGAAAATGCAATTTGATAGAGTGACTGGTCTATCAAATTATGCATTATGTCCTTTAAAAAAAAAAAAGTTTTTAACTGTGACAATTGCTTCCCACAGTCTCAGTTTTTTCCCTATCCTGCAAGAGGTTGTTTTTGGGCCCTGTTACCACCTGAGCACAATATCATAAAGTCAGAAAATCATCAAGCATAATGAAACTGATGTCAAATAGCAGAGTCTTAGAGGGAAAGAGACAACACATAAAAAAATCTAAGGCATTGAGAGAACATCTCTGGTTTGGCATGTGTGTGTATATATATGTGTGTGTGTGTGTGTGTGTGTGTGTGTGTGTGTGTGTGTGTGTATATGTGTGCATGTGTCAGTGTGTGTGTGTGTGCATGTTTGTCTGCATTTTAGGGTCTCCCTTTGTAACCATTGTTACGATCGCTATAAAGCGTTTTTCAATACTTTTAATGCTTATCTTAAACTCTTAAGGCATCAACACACCTACCACACACAGTGGCTCAAAATCACACATTGTAAACTAAACACCAACACTAATTTTCAAAATACAATACACTAACACAATACACTAAGTCTACCAAAACACTGCAAACATGTCTCAAAATCAAATAATTCTTCCAAAACACTAACACATGTTCTCTTCCAACAGGAACATTTAGTCAATCATAGCACAATGTCATAAAAAACACAGCAGCAGATGGAATTACAGAAACTGCGTTACTTACATGCGTCAGTTCTACCCTTATACAATAGACAATATATTGTATTGAACATAAATTGTCTTTTGCACTGCAGTTTCTTTTGAAGCCTCTCTACATTTTTATTTTGTTGGGTTTAGTAAATGCATGCATTTTTTTTTTGTTGCAAATATTCAATACCAAAATTGAATGACCCATCTCAGAGTAGCTTTATAGAATGTACAGTTTATGAAAAAAAGAAGACAGTATGTTGTGTATGTAACGTAAGTAAAGCAGCCAACGACGGTAATGCTCAACGTAATGCTCAAGTCTGCATCCACTCAACCACTCACAGTACTTCTTCTCCTGTATCTAGGTGCATAGCAGGTAAGTCTAATATATAAGAACAGTGACACCTACTGTGTATGTCTAGGATAGCAATATACCACACAGTAAGTGACAGAATTGCTGCATTAAAGGCTTTATTTGCAATGGGAAATTACTGCAAGAGAACAAAAATATGCAATATAGCTGCTGGTCACCATTGTGTGAAAATACAAAATATACAAACAGAAAAAGGCACAGAAGAAATAAAAGAAAAATACAAAGTCCTCTTCTAATCTGCCTGGTATTCTGCATTTGGCCACATGTTCTCATCCACATCACACCTTATATCTTCTCTGGCAAAGCACCTTGGGAAGAATCTTTTGGCATGCCTTATCCACCTCTGGCAGTGTTCAGCTGTGATGTCTTGGCATGCAGCATCCATTGCATCCAGGAGGGACATTTAGTCGTGTGGACGATGATCGGAAACCTTCCATCTCCAGGCTGAAAAAAACTCCTCAATGGGGTTGAGGAAAGGGGAGTAAGGGGCAAGGAAAAGAGTCCAGAAATCAGAGAAATGGATATTATGCTGATTCCTTCAATATTCCCAAAGACAAGGTTGTCCTCTATAACTCTGGCCTGAATTTCCTTCAGTTTTATCTCATTGTCAGCAATCACCATGTCGACAATGGCAAGCTCCTGTTGTTCATTTAATAGCTGTCCTCTGCCCCCTGAGGGAGGTAGACGTTGAATCCTTAAAGGAACAAAGTTACATATTAGGGACTGGAGGCATACAGTTACTGTAATACATGGTAAAATTATTTACACTGTGTAGTAGGAGAAGCCCTTATACAATATCCTACCTGTTTCTTGAGAAATCAGGACAATGGATGCCACTGTGTCCCGGCGGAGATTTGGCTGTACTCGTTCACCAGCCTCTCTGAATGATAGCCCATGGTTAATGACATGGTCTATGATGGTAGCTCTTATCTCATCTGTTACCCTAGCTCTGGCCCTTCTTTGAGCGCCACCACACATTCTAATTCCTCTCCCTATACCTTGTCCTCGTCCAACCATTCCTCTCCCTTGTCCTTGTCCAACTCCTCTCCCTTGCCCTTGTCCAACTCCTCTCCCTTGTCCTGGTACTCGTCTTCCTCTCCCTCGTCCAGCCATTCTTCTTTCTCTCTTTCTGTTGCTCTATGTTGTTCTTTGTCCACACAAGATCAGCCCAAAGAGGTTCCCTTTTTATACTATATGGTCATGCGATTGAAAGAGCCTCAACACCTGAGTATGTTTCCTAGACGGGAATCAGCTGTGATTGATCTATTTGAATATCTTCAATCAGCTGTTTCTCAATAGCAATGGAAAAAAATACAGGACATATATTTGTGTTTCAATCTACAATGTGAACTGCTGTTCACTTAAACTTTCGCCTATAAGTTAGGTTTAGAACATTGTGAAAGCATTTGCAAATTTGGCAGTAAAAATCCATTGTTTTGGTCTTGGTTGAACTTGTGTGTAAAAGAAGTTCAAGCATTTTTTAAATGTGTTAACTGTATGCATTTTGTGTCAAAGGAACAATACATGTGTTGTATAGCCCACAGAGACTGATGTTGTGCTAACTGTGTTAAGAGTTTTGCAAATGTGACTACAGAACTGAAAAAAGGTTGATAGCAATTGTAAAAAAAACTGTAAGAGTCAGTATGACAATAAAGGGTGAGTATTTCCTTATTTCTCAGACCAAAAATGTATTTATGTTAAAGTTACTATTACTATAATATGCAAGTAAACCATTCAGGTTAAAACAAGATGAGGTAAAGTAACACAATTAATATAGGTTACATTAATATTCTAAAAGATGGAATCCATTTTCAGTTTAACTTACTGTCTTAAATGTCATTTCTAATAACCATGATATTTTCTTCATCCCATGATTTTCTTTCCCCCATAGATATTTATTGGGATTCTTTATAATATAAAATGTATTTCACTTCTTGCATGTTACATAACATAACACAGTGTGGGTTACAGGGTTAAAGAACAGCACAGCAGGACAAAAAGTCCAAAACATTTCAGAGAAACATATATAGCAATGCAATGTCAAGAATTCAGCACCGCACATGCAGAACAGTACACATAGCAAAGCACATACAGCATAACAATGCAGGGACACCCATCCATTGTAGCTTAGCAAGTAAAGCACAGATATAGCGTGGTCCTTGATAGTTTTTTTTTTACATTTTGTTTTCAAAAGTATTTGTTGTAATTATCTCATGCTTTGTATGTTACCCAGGATAAGGACATATGCTAATTACGTAATATAAAAAAAACCCAGAATAAATAAATTATGAATTAATGAATGAATAAAAATAAATAGAACCCGGTGGCTCGACTCATACTAGTTGCAATTGTATCAGTTGTGTGAGCCTGTGTTCCTGGCAGGTGTTGGGATGACCTAGGCAGTGCCCAACGGTGGATCATAAAAGCTCCCATCCTGTTCTCTGTGTTTGTAAGATTAGTGCTGAAAAAGCACTTCTTCACACTGTATCAACTGTATCACTAAATGATTCTTTAGCAAGCAACCTGTTCTCTGTACGAGTACGAGTATTTACAGTAAAAGGGAATTTCATGTGTCATGTTCGAGAGTGCAGTGCATGCAGAACCATACACACATATAAAAAACTGGTTTCACAGATTTATAAAGAAAATTACATAATACCTGATGTTTTCTCCTGTCCAGGTGAACTTTGTGGTATTTGTGAACATCATGAGGATCACTGTTCAGGAGATGAAGATGCCAGACATAGAAGGGAGTGAGTGGCCACACTATAGGTGAGTGGCAAGCATTCAAAGGATTTTAACTGTCCACATCATGCTGTAGGAATGCTGTCTGTGAATAGCACTGGAGAGATGAGGTCTGTCTGAAAGAAAGTTGCTAAACTTTAAAGCTCACATTAGGATATTCCTTGAAATGAATTAATCACTAACCATAATGTGATATGCAGCACTGACGTTTTTTTTACTTGAAATGAATTTCCTATGGGATGTGTCTGTTTGCTTTGCTTGACGGGAAATCGCTTTGCCTGACGGGATTGCTGTGTCATACGTGCTGAGAGTTTGAGCGGATTGTTTGTTGCTGTCGGGATATCATTTGGATTGTGTTTGTATTGTTACTTATGGTTCTGTGTTTTGTCATCAGAAAGGTAAAAGGATAAAAGATTTGCTCCTAAGGTAAACGTTTGTCGCCGTTGCGGACAGAGAGGGAATTTTCAGTTTTTTCCCTGTCTAGCTTCGGAAAGCTTGTTAAAAAGTTACCAATTTGCATTACACCCAGCTGACGCTAGTTTTTGTGTGGTTTTTCGCCCTCTCAGGAGCAAATCCAAGAGCAGGGAAATATAGTACAGCTAACTAGCTTTTGTTGGCTTAAATTTAAATGTAATTGTTATATTTCAAGCATAGAGCGTATAGCCGTTTCAGTTGGCTGCTACTAGTGCTCTTGCTACAGACAACCGGACCAAAAGTTTTTAAATTCGCTTTAAGTGTTGTTTCCATTTAGAAATTTCTGCACCTGACTGTTCGGAACCACCTCGGTGTATAGTATTTTTATCAACTTGGTGTCTCTGTTTCGGCAGTAATTCGTTCAGCACAGGGAGAGCAGTAAATATATCTAGGGGTGAAAATGTGGCCATCGGCAGTGCAGTGCGAGTGTTGTAGAATGATTGCGTTTCTGGAAGGAGACTTCCAGGAGGGTTTCGTCTCCGACAGATGCCAGCTTGTGAAGCATCTCGAGAGCAAGATTCTTGATCTCGAAGCCCAACTTGCTGGTCTCGACTGCCCTGCAGAATTTGTAGAGTTCCAGGAACTAATTAGTAAGCCCTTTAGAGAGTTAGCCTGCACGCCAAAGCGGGGTAGGGGGGAGACTCTAGAGCAGGTAGGGAGAGAGAGTTGGGTGACGGTAGGGCGCCAACATAGAAAAGGGCGCGCACATGCAGGGGCGGCATCTCCAGAGATTGTGGTGTCCAACCGATTACAGCCCTTACAGGAAGAGGATCTGGCCCAGCCCTCTGTGAGCGGGAGGACTAATGAGCCCCAGGGCACCCTGGCAGCCAAGTCACCCAGGAAAAGGGAGTTAATTGTAGTGGGGGATTCTATAATTAGAGGTGTAGACAGTATAGTCTGTTTGCGGGAAAAGGAATCTCACATGGAGATCTCCTTGAACACGCGGACAAGCTCCTGGCCAGAACAGGGGTGGATCCAGTGGTCATGGTCCATGTTGGAACCAATTACATAGGTATGGGTAGGTTTGAGGTTCTGCAGGACAAATTTGTAGAATTAGGAACAAAGTTAAGGGGCAGAACCTCCACAGTGGTCTTCTCTGGAATTCTGCCAGTACCACGTGCTAGCAAAGGCAAGCAGAATTTTATATGGAGATTTAACACGTGGCTACAAACCTGGTGCAGGAAAGAGGGGTACAGGTTTATGGGGCACTGGGACTCCTTTTGGAACAGGGGTAACCTGTACAAGTGGGACGGGTTACACTTGAACCGGAGGGGTACAGATGCATTGGGCCAGCGTATGCTTAGGGTAGCAGAGGAATATTTAAACTAGGGAATGGGGGGGCAGGGAGGGAAATTAGTAGTAGTAGTATTATGGATAGGGAGGTACAGACTGCCCAAATGGAAGATACCAGGGCGGAGTATCATAAATCTAAGTATATAATTAATAAAGACTTTTTAGATCATAATGTGAATAGAGGTGGTTTGGCACACTCATGTGTGGAGGGGAAGGACAACATAAGTGTGAGTAAGACTCTGAAGCTCATTTGTTTAATAAATTTTTGGAACTAGAGGCTGTCATGTTGAATGGGGGTTATGACATTGTTGGGATTGCTGAGACGTGGCTTGGCGCAGCAGATGGGGATGAATATAATGTAGAGGGGTACAAATTGTTTAGGAAGGATAGAACTAATACAAGAGGAGGAGGAGTGGCCCTCTATGTGAAAGACAATCTTAATGTGCAGGAAATTCCAGGTATAAACTCATTTGTTTCTTGTGAGGACATCTGGATTAGATTATTGGAAGATCATGAGAAGGGCCTTAATATAGGAGTATGCTATAGACCTCCAGCTTCAGACAGTAACATAAATAGTACGCTCTTTGGTAACATAAAACAAATCTGTGCTGAAGGAGAGACGATAATAATGGGTGGCTTCAATTACCCCTCTATTAATTGGGAGATAGTGACAGGTCAGGGCAAATGTGAAGAGGAGTTTTTAGATATGGTCAATGACTGCTTTTTGGTACAGTCTGTTACTCAGCCTATGAGAGGGAAATCAATACTGGATCTGGTTTTGTGTAACAATCCTGATTGAATTTGCAGCACAGAGGTAGGAGAACCAATAGGGGCAAGTGACCACAGTGCAGTTATTTTTGATATTTTTTGGCAAGTTAAGACAGCCTCCTCTAACTCTCGAATTGTAAATTTTAGACGAGCTGACTTTAATAAAATGAGAGAGAATTTAAATAATATAGATTGGGTAAAACTTCTTACATTTAAAAAAAAAATCTGTTTATTTGGTTTGCAATTATTCCAACATAACAGAAACAGTTGAACTTGTGCATCCCAACCCACCCTCCCTCCCCACCCCCCTCCCTCCCGTCCCCACCAAAGATAAACAGGATTGGGAGACCTTCAAATACAAATTAGGTAAAGGAAAGGTTCAGAATACAAAAGCAAAACAGACTAATCATACTATATCAACAATAAAAGTGAATAAAGGAACGAAGAGAGAGAGAGAGAGAAAAAAACAAAACACAAAAGGATAAAATAAAACTGTGTGTGTAGGTGCATAAATGTGAATATATGCCGAACATTCCCTCCAACACTCCATGGCTTTAATTATCTCCATCCTCTGGAACAACTGTCAAGGTCTTTGCATAGTCCAGAAAAGGTGTCCATGTTTTTTTAAAGTTTCTTAATGAACCTTTCAGGGAAAATCTAATCTTCTCTAGCTTGATGTAGTATAGTACATTCTCGATCCATCTAGAGTGGGTAGGTGGCCGTATATGTTTCCATTTGAGAAGTATGAGGCGTCTAGCTAAAAGAGTGGTGAAAGACATAATTACATTAAGATACGGGGGAGTATTGGTACTGGGGGGGACACCAAACAGGGCCGTAAGAGGATTGAGTGGAACGTCCACACCAGATATATCCCTAAAAGATTTAAAAATGTCTGTCCAGAAATCATATAAGCGGGGACATGTCCAAAACATATGGACCAGGTCAGCAGGTGATTGTCCACAACGGTTGCATGCATCACTAGTACCAGGGAATATCCTTGCTAGTCTGGCATTAGTATAATGAACACGATGTACGATCTTGCATTGTATAAGACTATGCCTAGCACATATTGAGGAGGTGTGGACAATTGGGGAATGAGAGGATGGTCTGTTAAGACCAAGGTTCCTCCTGAATTGAGTCCAAATCTTTATGGTGTGTGTAACAGTGGGCATAGAACTGACAACAGAAACAAGCGGCAAGCCTGAACATACTAAAGAATGAAGAGACTGCTGAGAAGAAGACACCTCCATTTGCACCAAAAGAGGAGTGTTCTCAAGACTAGACTAATAAAGAAGCTTCTGAATATTGCATGCCCAATAGTAATTGAGAAAATTTGGGAGAGCCATCCCACCTGTCAACCTAGGCCGTTGGAGATACACTTTTTTAATGCGCCTTGGTTTGTTTCCCCACAGGAAGGAAGATATAGTCTGGTCAAATTTTGTAAAGAAGCTTTTCCTAATAAATACTGGGATGTGTTGAAAGAGGTATAAAAATTTGGGTAGGACAACCATTTTGATAAGGTTAATATACGGCCAACCAGTGAAAGGGGTAGAGTGGACCAACAGCTGAAATCTTCTTTACAACGTTCTAGTAGTGGGAGGAAATTTTCCTTAAAAATGTGGGGGAATGATTTAGTAATGAGGATGCCTAGGTATTTAACCCTCTGAGGTCCGTGCTAAGCTTTTAGATGTTTTTTGATTTTGGCATGGTCTGATATTTATCTCAATTTCATCAATTTAACACACACTTACTCCAAAGTGTTTGATATTTTTATTTGAAGGACAATCACAGCTACATTTGTATGCCATCAATAGTTTGGTCAGTATCATATGCAGCTTGTAAATAGATCTACAAACACACAAGTTAAAAATAGTCAATTTTTCTGCTGTCACAAAAGTTGTGAAAGCACACACTAAACTATAGTGACGAATTGTTTTGCCAATGTGCGTTTGTTCATCAAGGTCTTGGTTATGTAAGGGTGTGAAAACAGTTTAGCACATCTGAGATCTAAATAGCTAAAAACCTGTTTTTATCAGAACTGGTCACATTTATTTCAGGCTGTGGGAGGGCTAAATGCTAAAACCTGAATATTCATTATTCATTGTCCACACCTCTAAGATCTGTCAGATGGGCCATCTCACTGGGCCATCAGTGTTATATTCTGAGTTCCTGTTCTGTTGTTTTTTGGTCTTTGTTTATTTTTCATTCAGTCCTTATTCATTATTCTTTATCCAGTATTGCATTTTCCCTGTTCTGTCACGTTCTGCTCCCTGTCTGTCCTTGTTCCGTTTATTTCGAGATCCACTCCTTGTCTTGTCATGCACTTCGGGAGTATTTATTTATTTATTTCATTTATATAACACCTTTCATACCACAGTAACTCAAAGTGCTTTACATACATAGTCACAGATACATACAAAAGCAAATATATAATGAGTATAAAATACACTACGAATTTAAAAACAAATCCAACACATTACAAAACAAAAAGAATATTACAAGTATAAATTAGTCGCTAGGATAGGCGAGACAAAATAAATATGTTTTAAGATCTCGTTTAAAAGTGACCACATTCTCAGCCATTCTCAAGCTCTCTGGGAGTGTATTCCAGAGCCTGGGGGCATAAAAACTAAAAGCTGCCTCTCCCTGTCTCTTTGTCCTGACTCTTGGAACCACCAGGAGTTCTCTGTCAGAGGACCTCAGAGATCTACTTGGAAAATATCTCACCAGCATATCCGAGATATATCTAGGCGCACAACCATGCAGTGATTTATAGACTATTAAGAGGATTTTATAATCTATTCTGGAGTTGACCGGTAGCCAGTGCAGTGATTTCAAAACTGGTTTGATGTGTGTTCTTCATCTCGTCTTTGTAAGGACTCGTGCTGCAGCATTCTGTATCAGCTGCAGCTTATAAATTGGTTTCTGATTTGATAGACCAGCCAAGATGGCGTTGGAATAGTCTAACCTGCTAGAAATTAATGCATGTATCACTCTTTCAGTATCCACCTGCGAGAGGAAGGGTTGCACCTTGGCGATGTTTTTCAGGTGATAAAACGATACTTTTGTTATATTTTTTATATGAGTCTCGAAATCCAAGTCAGAGTCTATTATTACACCTAAATTTCTGGCCTGGCACATGGGTTTAAGATCCAGTGTATTTAGGTGTGCAGAGAGCTTCTCTCGCTTAGCTTTATCACCTATGATCAAAATTTCAGTTTTGTCCTGGTTTAATTGTAGAAAGTTTTGTGACATCCATACATTTATATCAGCAATGTATAAGGCAGTCAGCAGGACTATAATCGTTGGGTGTCATGGAAACATAAAGTTGTGTGTCGTCAGCGTAGCTATGGTAATTAACATTGTGTTGCTTTATGACATTGCCAAGGGGCAGCATATATAAACTGAAAAGTAACGGTCCTAAAATCGACCCTGAGGGACCCCACAGCTCATCCGATGTTTTTTGGAGCTATGGTCACCTAGGCTGACAAAATATTCCCGTTCAGTCAGATAGGTCCTGAACCAGTTAAGGACTGGACCTGAGAGGCCAACCCAGTTTTCAAGTCTGTCAATGAGAATATCATGATCCACGGTATCAAACGCAGCACTTAGATCTAGCAGAGCAAGAATCGAAAGCTTTCCAGAGTCATTGTTCATTCTCAGATCATTCACAACTTTGACTAATGCTGTCTCTGTACTATGATGAGAGCGGAATCCAGATTGAAATATATCAAATGTGCAATTTGCCTCTAGAAAAACATTTAGCTGTTTAAGTACGGTCTTTTCCAGAATTTTGCTTATGAATGGGAGATTCGAAATTGGTCTATAATTGCTTAAAACTGAAGAGTCTAAATTGCTTTTCTTCAAAAGGGGTCTCACCAGAGCAATTTTAAGAGGCGATGGGAAAATGCCTGTCTGTAGAGAACAATTTACGATGTTCAAGATGTCCTCCGACACAGACTCAAAAATAGTCTTCAAAAATTTTGTAGGAATGGGGTCAAGGGGGGATGTAGATGACTTTAGTTTGGCCACTACTTTGCTCAGCATCTCTGCATCAACTGCTATAAATGAGTCCATAATTACATTACATGGTGAAATGGGTCCAGCATGCAACACATTTGATCCTGACTGGGTAATACTTGTCCTTATATTCGCTATCTTATCTCTGAAATATCCTGCAAATTCCTCACACTTGGAGGTGGAGAAAAGATCTTCAGGTATTTTAGCCACCGGATTTACGAGGCTGTCAATAGTCAAAAAAAGGACCCTGGAGTTATTTCGATTAGTAGAGATCAAATTTGAAAAATGATCTGTTCTAGCCTTTTTTATTGCTTTATTTATGGAAGAAAGATGGTCTTTGAGAATCTCATAGTGAACCTGTAGTTTGGTCTTTCTCCATACACGTTCAGCCTTTCTACATGTTCGTTTGAGATTCGCAATTTCCTCATTCTTCCAAGGAGCTTTTTGTTTAGCTAACACCCTTTTTAGCTTCAATGGTGCTACAGAATCCAGAGCTGCCTTAACTTTGATGTTGAAACTGGTTACTAGGTCATCAACCTGCAATGGGTCTTTTGGAGTTGTAGGCCTACTATTAACTATCATCTTAAAGCCCTCAGCTGCTGCAGCAGTAAGATATCGTTTCTTAATAACACGTTCAGTACAAACTTCAACCTTTGGTGTCATTATTGTAAAAAATATACAAAAATGGTCAGACAGGGCAAGATCACAGATTGAAGATATATCAGTATCTAGACCCCTTGAAATGATCAAATCAAGAGTGTGACCTCGGTTGTGGGTGGGCTCGTTGATATGTTGAGTGAAGTCCATGGAGCTCAAAAGGTCCGCAAAGTCTCTGGTATCTGAGTTAGTCTCACTGTCCATGTGTATGTTAAAATCACCAACTATTAATATATGGTCATAGTTTGTGTGTATAATGGACAGGAGTTCTGAAAAGTCCTCTAAAAAGGTAGGAGTAGGAATCTTAGGTGGTCTAGTCTTAGTCTTAGTCTTTGGTGGTCTATATATAGTTACTGCCAGTACAGGAGGCTCACAGCTTATCATGATGGCATGATGCTCAAATGAACAGAAATCTCCCAGAGATATATTTCTGCCGGCAAGGGTTGATGAGAGGATGGTCGCAGTCCCACCCCCTTCGCCCAGGTCTAGAGGAGTAGGAAGAGCTATAGTCTGGGGGAGAGGCTTCCAGGAGGGTGGCTGATCCATCAGTGCCAAGCCACGCCTCGGTCAGGAAAATACAGTGCAGATTTCGGTCGGATATGAGTTCATTAATTAAAAATGTGTTATTGTTCAGTGATCGCACATTAAAAGAGCCATGCTCAGTTTCTCTGGGCCGTTATTTTGTTCAATTGTTTTGTTTACTGATACTGATACTGTGACCAAGTTGCCCTTATTGGGATATGCTCTTTTTTCAGTAGTGAGACAACTGGTAAGGGGAGAAGGTCTATTAGTTATCATAGTTGTAATGATGGAGTCCGCCTGGCCAGCGAGTGGCACTGTTCTGCATGGCAGCGGTAGTGGCGGTGCAGCGAAAGAGTCTCCACAACAACAGGTGGCTGATCTCCATGTGGCATGTCGTGGGGAGACACTAGCGCTGGCAGCATGTCATGTATGGCTTTGGAGATGGCGATGAATATTAGAGGCCAGGACTTTGATGCCACTCTGGTTTGGATGTAGGCCGTCTGCTTTGTAAAGGGATTTTATGTTCCAGAATGAGTCAAAATGGCTAATATAGCCAAAACCACCATCCCTGCTAAAGCTAGCTAGCCATTTGTCCAGCTGATAGAGCCTGCTAAATCTCTCAGAGCCACATCGGAGGAGGGGGGCTGGCCCAGAGAGAATGCATGATTTCACAAGACGCGGAATTCATATATTTTCACGAGTATTTGAAAACAAGCGAAATAAATAACATTTTAGGCTGTTTGAAAAGTATTCTTCCATAGATCTTGTGTGCATATTGCAATTTGTCGTTGCAACACGCGGAATATGTAGTCACAAGACGCAGAATTCATATATTGAATATATATACGAGTATTTGATAACATGGCAAATCAAATATAGTTACTTACTCTTCGTCAGTTATTGTCTTCGTCGCTTTTCATCAATACTCTCAAACACTGCAGCGCAGAAAATCTTTCCATCTTGAATAAAATTGTATGTCTGTTTAAAATCTTGCTTCAAATTGTAGGGACAGTTTATGTGTTTACGCCAGCGTTTTCACACATGGCCCCACGCCCCTCCCCACACACCTCCCCGAAACTCGCACCTAGTTACCATGTCAATAGAAGGGGGACGTTACTACCAGGTAAAAAAGAGAGTAAAAGGCAAGGTTTACTTTTGGTCTAATTAACCTAATTTTAAAAATCCCATTTGATTTGCCAGTGCTCAAATCGGAAAGTCGCGATTCTAAGGTTTCTGTCAATGTTTTTGTCGCGTGTGTATGATAAAATATCGCGAAGTTAGAAATAGTAATATACTTTTATTGCTGCTGGGAGCGGCGCCGCTCCCATCGACCTCAGGGGGTTAAACCCACTATCCATCCGTTTAAAAGGAAAGAGGGAATGAGACATTCTAGCGGCTATTGGGTTTATAGGGAAAAGTTCACTTTTCTGAAAGTTCAGTTTATACCCTGAAAATCTACCAAACTGTTCCAGTATAGACATAATAATAGGAATGGAAGAGGTTGGGTTAGATATATACAAAAGTAAGTCGTCAGCATACAATGACACTTTGTGAGTGACCCCACCTCTCACAATACCTTCAAACCCTGCCTCACTGCGAAGCCAAATGGCTAGCGGCTCAATGGCAATCGCGAACAGTAATGGGGATAAAGGGCAACCTTGTTTTGTGCCATGTTTCAGAGGGAAGAAAGGTGAATGTAGGTCATTAGTGATAACTGAAGCTACAGGGGCTGAATACAAAAGTTTAATCCATGAAATAAAATCTTTAGTAAATCCCATTCTTCCCAAAACAAAAAAAAGGTATGTCCACTCTACCGTATCGAAGGCCTTTTCTGCATCCAATGAAAGAACAAATTTGGGAGAATCCGAGCATGGTGCGTGAATTATATCAAGTAGTCGCCTTGTGTTAAAAAAAGAATGCCTCCCCTGAATAAAGCCTGTTTGATCGGTCGATATCAGGTCCGGGACCACTCGTCGGAGACGGTTATAGAGAACTTTGGCTAAAATCTTTAGGTCGACGTTTAGAAGAGAAATTGGTCTCCTGCTGCTACAAAGAAGTGGGTCCTTATCTTTCTTAAGCAACAGGGAAATAGAAGCTTGGGATAGTGTGTCTGGGAGCCGACCATTCAAAAACGAATCATTGTACATACTTTGTAATTCGGGGCATATAAGGTGAGAGAATGTTTTATAAAACTCCACTGTATATCCGTCAGACCCTGGGGACTTGCCATTTTGCATTTCGTCAAGAACTGGATAGCATATGTTGTCAAGGGGATTGTCGTTGTCCCAAATGTCAGGGGGACACTCAGAGGGATAAAGATCAGAGTAGAAGTTAAAAAAGGTTCATTTATATGTTGTGTATCTGAGAGAACAACTCCAGTAGGTGATTTGATCTTGGTGATCAGTCTGGAAGCTGCAGCTGAACGAGCTTGAAAGGCAAGAAGTTTACTTGCTTTGTCCCCCGTCTCAAAAATGTGCTGTCTAGATTTAAGCAGAAGTAGTTCAGCCTTACTTGTTGACAACATATCAAACCCTGCCTGGAGGTGAAGGCGTCTGCTATACAGAGCTGGAGTTGGGGCTGATGCATACTGATTGTCTAAATGTAAAATTTCCTCAGAGATCTCAGACAATTTAATACCTTCTGACTTTTTGGCGTATGAGACATAAGAGATTATCTGTCCCCGTAAATAAGCTTTGAATGCTTCCCATACAGTGGACTGAGAAACATCGGGGGTTTTATTAATTTCAAAATAAAGTCTAATTTGAGAAGTAAGAAACTCCTAAAAAATATCATCGGACAACATTGGGGAATTAAAGCGCCACTGCCTTGATGGAAGATAACTTCTAGGAAAGTTGATCTCCATAGAGGTTGAGGCGTGGTCCGATATAACGATGCTATGGTATTCACACGACTCAATCTTTGATAAGAGTCTCATCCACAAGAAAGAAATCTATACGAGAATACGTATGGTGTACGTGTGAAAAGAATGAATATGCTTTGGTAGAGGGGAAATTAAACCTCTAGGGGTCAGACAAGCCCAGCTGCTCAGCATAGGAGGCCATAACCCTAGCAGAGCCAGAAAGGACTACATCTTTGTTAGATGACCTATCAAGAGTGGTGTCTTGGACCATGTTGAAGCCCCCCCCTATAATTAAAAAACTGTTGTCGAGAATTGGTAAAGTAGAGAAGAATTTAGAGATAAATTGACTATCATCCCAATTTGGTGCGTATACGCAGGCGAGGTCTACATGGGTATTGAGTATGAGACCAGATACAATAACATTGTCAGCGATGGAGCTAAATGGTTCAAAAGCAATGTTCTTACGAATTAAGATGGCAGCACCCCTGGCTTTACAGTTAAATTTTGAGTGGAATAAGTGCCCAACCCATCCCCTTTTGAGTCCCGGAACACCAGAGGTGCACAGGTGAGTCTCCTGGAGAAAAGCTATAGCAGCCTTCAAATGTTGTAAATGGGACATTATTCTGTTTAATTTAGTAACCTTGTTTGAGCCCTTGACATTCCAGGAGACAAAACGGATACCAGCCTGAGTAATGTTTAGATCAGCCATTTGGGATGCGGGAGAAGTAATATCCGGCACATTGTCGATACAGCCAAAGTCATATAGTTGCTACACACACAAGTGAAGAAAAAAAAGAAGGAGAAAATAAATGAAAAAATAAGAATCCCTACCCCCAGACCCGCCCCCCCCCCCTCACCCCAACCTCCCACCCACCCGCCCCTGGTGCCCCCCCACCCGCCCCTGGTGCCCCCCCAAACGAAGCACCCTAAACCCAAAACCCTGTCACAACAAACGGTTGCGTAGGTGACACAATCGTTCTCTGACATTAAACAAAGTAACTCCACTGAACAGCTGACAAAAATAGCTTGAATATAAACTGTAAGCCTGCTAATCACAAACAGCCCTATTCCCGGGTGAGAAAAATGTATAATAATAAGTCAAATAAAAAAATTTAAAAATTAAAAAAAAAAAGTAAATAATAAAATGTAAAAAAATACATTTGAGAACCAAAGATGTAATGGGCTGCTACAAAATAATACAGCGTGGGCAATGTGGACATCAGAAGCCCCACAAAATATGCTCCGTTATAAATTACTAGGCTAGTAAACCATGACGATTTCTAAAATAGAACAAAACGCAGTTGGTTAGCTTACCGTCCTCTGCACTGTTAATGTCCACATGGAAGAAAGGAAAAAAGGGAAAATAACTCGCCCGGAAAGGCCGTGACCTTTCAAAGTTCAAGAGAGCAAGTGGACCAGGCATATCAAATAACATCAAAAGCCTGCATTACCTGGAAAAAGAGAAGCACTGCCCGGGGTTATTGAAGGTGTGAACAGTTCCCTGGAAAGTAAGCCGTAGCTTGGCAGGATAGACCAAGCCAAACTTCACGCCAGCTTGGTGGAGTTGTGCCTTCACATCCCTAAACTCCGCTCTACGTCGTGCCAGTGCTGCAGAGAAATCCGGGAATATGTGGTTCTTTTTCCCTTTGTGGGATAAATGTCCACGTTCGCGGGATGCGCGGAGAATCATTTCCCTCGTCTGGTAGTAGTGCAGCCGCACTAGCATAGCTCTCGGGGGTTTACCTGGAGGTGGTTTGGTTGCGAGGGTACGATGCGCTCGGTCAATGACCGGCTGGTCGGCGAAGGTTTCCTTGCCCAGGACTTCCTTCAAGAAGGATCCCATAAAATCAGTTGGATTGGTGCCCTCTTCACCCTCAGGTATGCCAATCACACGTATGTTCTGTCGGCGGGAGCGATTTTCTTGGTCGTCTACTGCGGCTTTTAGCATGACATTGTCCGCAGCCAGGGAAGCGCATTGGGCCTCCAGCTCCGCTAGCCTATCCGTGACTTCATTCTGTGAGGTTTCCAACGAGGAGATTTTATCTGCGTGGTCAGACACTGTTGTCTGTAATAAAGTCAATGCAGAGCGGAGTTCTTTGACTATTTCTTCACGCATAGCTGAAGCTGTTGCACGAAATTCGGCCATAATCTCCGCCTGTAGTGCTTTCACCTCAGTGCGGATGGTAGAGATCACATCGTCCCCAGTGTTCGGCCCCGCCATTTCACCTGTTGTCGTTTGGCTAGCTAGCGAGGAGTTGTCAGATTTCGTCGACTTGTTGCTTCCCCCGTGGGACTTATTCTTCCCTGACATTAAGAAGTAGTTGGTGGTCGTTTACAACAATAATGTGTACTGTCTCTGGCGATTCAAACGCTACATTTATAAAGAATAAAAGAAGGTTCAGTGGAGAGCCTTCGGAACACGTCCTCACTCGGCCATGTCAAAACCGGAAGCCCACAAAGCATTTTAAGGGTAAAAGTTGGTCCTAACTCGCCAATTTAGGAGCAACTCCGAAAAAGAATGGGCGTGTCACTCATAAATTTAGGACTCCTAAATTTTTGGGATAAGAGTATTTCACAAAGGGTTTGAGAGCTAAAAACAGCTCCTAAGCCCAGGAGAAGTTAGAAGCAGTCAAGGGGACTTCGCTAAAGACCTACTCACAGCGATCCGAAAATCTGCTGCTGCCGGCAATCGTCGTCGCAATCGCGTCAACACTTTGGAGATATTGAATGATACAGAGCTCATAAAAAAGGTACCGCCTCAATCGCGAGTGTATTATATATATAATATTATATATATTATATATAGATACCCGCTGATTGTTTACGAGATGCAGATATGTAACGAATTGACTAGTCAGTATTCTTGGTTTCATGTTAAATCAGTGACACGTAGCCTACATTTGTATTTTAGAATCTTTATTAGAATATAATAGGGGTGCATTGGATAATTTTTCGGATCAGCAAAAACAATAATAACGGGGGCCAAAGGCGCATTTCCACCAAAAATGACCAGGGACTATTCTCAAGGAATTGAATGAATGATAATTTCAGTTTTTCAATTTAAGATATTTCACTAAATCTTTATTTGAAAATTTCACAAAATACATTTTTAGATTCAGTACGCCTTATGCGATTTAACTAGGGTGGTCTCATGCCTGAATTAATTTAATAAAAAACGTAACAGCGGCAGAAAAACTGTATTTCTTTTCAATATTGTAGTAGAAAAGGGAAAGTTAAGGATGAGGTTAAGTGCATTAAGAATAAGGAAGGAACTTTGCTTTATAATAATAAGGATATTGCTAACACACTAAACAGTTACTTTGTGGAGAGCTTTACTAGAGAAGAGGTTATAAATATGCCTAAATGTATAGACAAGGTACAGAATGTTTTGGAGGACTTTGAGATAAGGGACGTAGAAGTACTACAAAAACTACAAAAACTTAAGACAAATAAGGCAGCAGGCCCAGATGGCATATATCCCAGAGCACTCAAAGAACTTTGACCATTGACAGATATTTTCATTCAATCCATAATCACTGGAGAAATACCAGATGACTGGAAGCAAGCAGGGTAGTATAATTCCAATATATAAGAAGGGGGACCGTACTGACCCAGGGAACTATAGGCCTGTCAGTTTAACTTGCATCGCATGTAAAATGCTTGAATGTATTATTAGGGATAAGTTGGAATCATTCTTGAAAAATAATAATATTTTAAGGGAGAGCCAACATGGATTTCTCAAAGGGAGGTCATGCCTAACAAACCTCCTGGACTTTTTCGAAGAGGCTACAAAGTGTGTTGACCTGAACCAGGCTTATGATATTATATATTTGGACTTTCAGAAAGCATTTGACAAGGTACCACATGAGAGGCTCATTGCTAAAATGAATTCAGTAGGAATTGCAGGAGTAGTTTCAGAGTGGGTTCATAATTGGCTGCAAGGGCGAATACAAAGAGTAACAGTAGGTGGGGCCGTATCTGACCTCGGTGCTGTGGGCAGTGATGTCCCGCAGGGATTGGTGGTGGGACCTCTGCTCTTCCTTATTTACATAAATGATCTTGATATGGACGTTAGTAGCAAAATTGTTAAATTTGCAGACGATACTAAACTTGGGGGTTTGGCAAACAGTTTGGAATCGACTAAAGTAATCCAAGATGATTTAAACAAAAGCCAAAAATGGACAGATACATGGCAGTTGACATTAAATATTGCTAAATGTAAAGTTATGCATGTGGGAAATAAAAACATTAGACAGGAGTATTTTATGGGAGGAGAAAAGTTAGTAGGCGTTCAATTCCCAAAGGACTCAGGAATTGTAGTTGATCAAAGCCTATCTGCATCAAAGCAGTGTGCTACAGCCATAGGCGCCGATCCCGTGGGTGCTCCGGGGCCCGAGCACCCACGGAGAAGGCCGAGCACCCACGGGGAAAATTATGCACTTGACATCTGTATAATGCCGCTCAAAATTTCCTGGGTATTGAGCACCCACGGGCAGAAACATAAATCGGCGCCTATGGCTACAGCAGTGAAAAAAGCCAACAGGATGCTGGGATACATAGCAAAAAGTATTGAGTATAAAGTATAAAGTAATATAAAGGAGGTTATATTAATGTTATATAATGCCGTTGTCAGACCTCACTTAGAATACTGTGTGCAGTTCTTGGCACCGCACTATAAGAAATATATAGAAGCTCTTGAAAAAGTCCAAAGAAGGGCAACTAAACTGATACCTGGTATGAAAGGTAAAAGTTATGATGATAGACTTAAGGCACTCAATCTATTTAAACTTAGCAAACGGAGACTTAGGGGGGATTTGATTGAGGTTTTTAAATTCCTAAAAGGGATTAATAAAGTGGGGTCAGCAGAACAAGAGGCCACAGATGGAAATTAGTTCAAGGCAAATTCCGCACAGATATTACGACGTTTTTCCTTACACAGAGAGTTGTCAATGCCTGGAACAGCTTGCCAGGTCGGGTAGTAGAGGCAGAAACGCTTGGGCTATTCAAGTCAAGGTTAGATGTAGTACTAGATACTCTTTAGATTAGGACATGATGAGCCTAGATGGGCCGAATGGCCCGTTCTCATCATTATGTATTCTTATGTTCTTATGTTCTTAAATATAAGTAGCATTAAAACAGATATTTTGTCCTGAAAAGCCTAAGACAAACTTTAGATATTGTGGCTCTCTAAAAACAAGCTACTGGACCAATCCCATGTGTGTCAGGAACGGTGTCGGAAAACCAGGCGCGGACCCAGAAATGCAATAATGGCTTTTATTGCATAAACAGGCAATGGTCATACAGGAGTAAACAGAGCAATGCAGGGATCCAAAGAATGGTCGGGGACAGGCAGAGTTCGTTCCGGGCTTCAGTAGTATCAGGGGCAGGCAAGGCGTAGTCAGTGGGCAGGCGAAGGTCGATAACATGAAAGCAGTCCAGGGAACACAGGGAGAAGCGGGAACGAGACTGAGGTATAGACGAACACTGGAGCACGAGCACGAGCACGAGCACGAGCACGACCACAAACACAAACACAAACACAAACACGATTAAACAAAACACGGGAAACAGCGAAAACGCTGGAGAGTTGTGTAGGCATACGCAAAGCACAAGACAATCTGGCAACGAACATGGGAAAACACACAGCTTAAATACATTTAGACATAACAAGAAACAATCGGGAATAAACATGAATGCAGCTGACTGCAATCAGACACATGAGGAATTCAGTGAAAATGATAATACAATAACGAGACAATCAGGAAATGAACATGGGAAACAAACAGCTAACTACATCAGACATAACGAGAAACAATCAGGAATTAACACGAATGCAGCTAACTGCAATCAGACACATGAGGAACAGGTGAAAACGATAATACAATGACAAGACTGGGAACAGGTAAGTGAAAGTGAAAACATGGACCAGACAGCCAGGAAAACATGGAATAAATGAAAACACCTAATTACGGGGAACACGAACACGAGACGTGACAATGTGTCCCTTGGTTATGAATGTGTTTGTTTCTTTGTAGTGATCTCTTGAAAGCAGGCTTACAAAATCCACCCTGCTGCTAATCCCCTTGCTTGGGGTGCATTATACAGTATTTGCACTCTTCCCAGAGCATGTGGGCTTGGAACTAAGGCTCTGCTTTGAGCTGGTCCTGGGATCCTTCCAGGTATGGACCTCTCGGACTCCATCTGAACATGCAGAACATGCCACAATCAGTGTTCATAAGCAAGCATCAGAATAGTACAGATCATTTGTTCAGCTCTGGGATTTCAAAATGTTGACAGTCAAACAAATGGCGATAAACTGAATGAGAAGTAGAACAAGAACGTTATCGCTGTCATGCTCCTTCATCCCTGCAGCCTCCCTAGGCAAACCTATGAGGAGAATTGCCTGTTTGATTAAAAAAATGTACAGACTTTTATTTTTATCAACACCCTGCATATCCTTTTTCGGCTTTTTGGGTATTTGTTTTTTTGGTTGTACTCGAGGAAAAAATAGAGATGTGAATTTGACTCTGGACTTAAGTTTGCAATCTATGAGCCCATGTTCAGATATTTTTCTGTCACTCCATCCACCACTGCAGCTCTTCACCCCATGGATCAAATACCATTTGCTGCTCATATGGAGGAGTTTGTAAGGCTTTGTAGCATAGCTGATGTAACATGTCTCACTTTCAGAGGAAATTAGACAAAATGTGTAAATATCCTCTTTGATTGTCCCCTTCCATACATTTTTTTGCACAATGTTATTTGTTATACCAAGACTACTTTAGTTGATGGGAACTTAACAATATTTATATACATAAATAATAATAGGTAATATATGCTATTTTATTGCAGGGGTTTATTGTTGCATTGTTATACTGCTTCTTAAATGGGGAGGTAAGATATTAATTAATGAATTAATGTTTATTGAATCTGTTGTGTCATCTAGCACAGATCAGAAATGAATACTGAATTTGTCTAACATTTTTCAGGTGCAGAATGAAGTTATAAAGCAAATGAGATGTCGGCCTACTACTGAAAGCAATGCCTTCAATCTGGTGACCCAGGATTACACAGCCTAGACCATGAGGGTGGAATCTCAGTTCACGGCACAGCAAACATTTCTTGTTTCCGTTATGCAATTGGGGAAGATGATTCATCTTCATTAATGTAATTCACAGTTTGTAGGACAATTATTGTACACTATAGTCAAAAGAGTTTGCCATTCACATCAAGTTTGTTCCAAGAGCACTAATCCACTTGTAGCTGTACATTTACATTTACATTTTAGGCATTTAGCAGACGCTCTTATCCAGAGCGACTTACACAGTTCATATTTCTTTACATACAATCCATTTATACAGCTGAATATTTTACTGAAGCAATTCAGGTTAAGTACCTTGCTCAAGGGTACAACGGCAGTGTCCCCACCTGGGAATCAAACCTGCAACCTTTGCGTTACAAGCCCAGTTCCTTCTAGTATGAAATTGTGCATTACACAGGTATGCAAATGCACAGATGCTTGTAATATTCACTTTTTCCATTTAGGTATTTGTAGCAAGGTGGCAGGGGTGGCCACCATGCCAGGTGGTGAGTCGATGAAAGACCAACAAATAACTATGGCTCAATAGGCCAACGGCCAATTTATTACCCTTTTCAAACAATTAAAACAAAACACAAAAATAAAGCGAAGGAAAGGAGGGGCCCTCAGGGAGGTTGCCGATGCCAGGCAAGGAGGGGCCCTCGGGGAGGCCTGCGTCGGCAGGCAAGGAGGGGCCCTCGGGGAGGCCTGTGTCGGCAGGCAAGGAGGGGTCCTCGGGGAGGCCTGCGTTGGCAGATGGCGATGGGCCCTCGGCGAGGCCGGCGATGGCAGGTGGCGATGGGCCCTCGGTGAGGCTGGTGACAGGAAGGCACGATGGGCCCTCGGGGAGGCCGGCAGGAGCCAGTGGCAAGGTGCCCCTGGGGAAGCCAGCAGGAGCCAGTGGCGAGGCGCCCCCAGGGAGGCCGGCAGGAGCCAGCGGCAAGGGCCCCCCAGGGAGGTCGGCGACGTCAGGCAAGGAGGGGCACTCAGGGGGGCCAGCGATGGAAGGGCGCGATGGGCTCTCAGCGAGGCAGGTGATGGAGGTCTGTGGGGGTGCATGATCGGGTCTTAGGGCCTTCCTCTCCTCCTCAGTCAGGGAGAGGAGAAGCCGGTGGCCAGTGTCATTAATTGGTGCCGGATAGTGGTGCCAATAATGAGCGTCGCTTGTGCAGCTTCCGCATCAATTGGTGTCCCACACTGGGCACACAGACCAGTGATGGTCTGGCTCCCCACACCACTCACAGTATAGGAAAATCCTCATCAGCTCCTCCCAGGGGCCCCCGACTCAGGGTTCCAGAGGTCGATGGGGCAACTCCCTCCCGCCCCAGGGCCTGCAGTACTGGATCACCGGTGAGGCGATAGCCAAGCAGTGGTGGAGCCAGGGAAGGGGTTGCATGATTGCTTCTCTCTGGGTTGCCTCGCTTTTCCCCATGAAAGCCAGGAGTGTGTCCACCACACACTCGCTCAGGTAACCGACCCCCTCCAGGTCCAGCCAGGTGTACACCTCCGGGTCCCTCAGCCAACAAAGGAGGTCCTCCACCTCTGGGCTGGTCCAGGTCACCACATGCCAGGGCTCAGGTCCAGCAGGGCTTGAGGCTGGCTCCAATTTGACCCCAGCCACTCTACCCAGCAGTTCTCCCTGCATCTCGGGGGAGCAGACTTCCAGGTCCTCCCAGCAGATAGTCCAGGGTTCCTGGGGTTCCCTAGGCATAGGGACTGCCTGCCTCTTTGCCTTGCCGTGTTTTCTTTTCAGCACTTTTATTTTTATTTTTGTTTATTAGGTTCTTAGCCTAAAAACTAAATCTGCAATCATGCCAAATCGACGCATGTACAGTGAGCGCGAAAATCCAACAATACCTAAACTATGCTTAGTTTATGGTGTGATAATCAATAATTAAAGAAGATTTCAAATACAAATCTAATATTTTACTGGTACAGCTTTTTACAGTGTTGTTTCCCCCAGAATTATTATTCCAATGTAATGAATTAGATACCTGACCATGGCCACTGTTGAATATTGCATTCAAGTTTAAGATTCACTACTGTATAATGCCAGACGATGGTGATAGTGAGATATATGCGCAACAGACTGATGTCCTCTTAACGGTTGAAAATAAACATTTGATTATATCGCACTGCACCTGTTTAATCTAACTTCAATGCACTTTGTTCTTTACTTTGATTCACAAATTTAAGCGGGCATTACTTTTTTACACTGAATTATGAGTTTGGCATTTGATGAAATTCAGGACAAAGTGTTTGCATTTGTACCTTTTGCAAATCAAATGTTCTGTCTAATTCCTAATTTTTCCTGAACTTAAAAAATATAAACAAAAAACATTCAAATTGTGTCTTCGGTTATTTGTCGCAGAGCTAATTGTGTGTCACCTCCTCCTGTATTGTTTTCACACTGCTTATGGGGCTTGTTTCTTAATTTAGCATGCCACTGCTGGCCAGTAAGCACACGCTTTATGCAATAAGAGAGTCAGCAAGTGACCAAGCAGAGCTGCTTATCCCTTCCAAGAAGAGTCTGCTCATTATATTAGAATATGGCAACATTATCAGAGGGAGCGATCAGGCCTGGGATTACATTTCTCCTCAGCTGCTTTATCTAGATCAACATGGGCTGAAGAGAGCATGCAATAGTCCCACTCTGAGTGAGAGAGAGAAAAACTGGAGGGGGTCTTTCAGCAGACTTAGGGCTTAAACGTCCCACTCAATCACATTTTCTGCTACAATAAAGAGGGATTTATAAAGACTCTTCATTGTTTTGCATTAGTCTGATTATCTTTCATTATTAACTTAGCACTTATAGGGCACTCTAGCATGCCTTGTGTGGAAGAAAGTAATGTGGATTAACATTTAATATTCATGCAACAAAATTGACTGACAAATGTATGGGGTTCTGTCTTCCACCTTATTTGAGTGCTATTTGTACAGCCAAATATGTTTCAACAGCACAAGCAGCCATATAGTACGGTTTGACAGTGAAGTTAATATGGTTTACTCTTTCCATATTTATATATTTCTTTGATAGTGTATCCAACAAGGAAAATATGGATAAATTGAGTCAAATATGTCTATAGCACCTCAATCCTCATCTTTATGATAAAATGAGTAGACAAGGTGTCATTTTCTTGGATCGCATAAAATAGGATGCACCCAGAAATGTTATATCGTATTTCAACTGATGATATTCTTCCGTTGGCCACGTACCATTATCCCCGTAACTGTAGCTACATCTCTAACTGCGTTTACACGCCGGTGAGAAATCTCTGCAGGGAAAAAATGGTGACCCGCTCACAGCCTAGACAGACTACCCATTTGTAGCTGCACATCTTGGTGATAGCTGGCAAGGAGTCTTCAGCTGTGCAGGCGCAAGTGCACTGAGCTCCCTAGAAATGCAGGAACTGCAGAGGTTCTTAGCCTAAAAACAAAATCTGCAATCATGCCAAATCGACGCATGAACAGTGAGCGCGAAAATCCAAAACATACATTCTTGACCGATGTCACATGAAACACATTTGCTTGATGTGCCTAATGGAAGACATTCAATAGTATAGCCTACATTCAATAAATATATCTACAGTGCAATACGACGCCCATACGGAAAGAAAGAAATTCATGACACCTTTCACAAATGCCCCCCGCTATTGCGCACTATTCCCCCTCAACCAGAAGGCTATTAAAAATACGCTAATACGATATCAAGTTAATCTAATTGCCCCTAATGTTTTTTATCTTCGTGTCGAATTCTAGTTTTTAATTAACCAAAAAGCACCGAATACCTGTAGCATAAATGTTATGTACTAAACTTAATTAAGTTTTAATTTGGAGACCTGTTGCTCATAGCGCGATAACCGAGTCGCCGTTTAAGTGTCAAAAAGTTTCTCCGAAGTGATGATCCTACCTGAAGCAACGCTCAGGTTTCATTCATGACACCCCTGCGTCAGCAACAGCTGCCTTGGAGCGTGAACTGGCTAGAAGGGGAAAATAAACTTCTCACCAAAAGACTTAAAGGAAGACTTAACTAACGGGCTAATTACTGGTTTCGGTGGAAATATATACATTTTTATTGCGAAAGGTAAAATACTTATTGTCTTTTTGCGTTGCGCTGGTCGTTTAAATGATATGCTTAAATTGTCTTTTGCGAAATGTGCACGTGTTTTGGAAGTCAGAAAATTGTAATGTTCATGTGTGTTTGAATTCACGATATTTAGGCAATAGTTTTTATGGATATTGCTATTTTATCAATTACTTGGCAGGATCTTATTTATTTTGAAAATAATAACTTTTTTGAAGCCTCGAATGTGTATTGAATTTTAGGAAAATACAAGTTGTTGAGACACACCTGTCATACATGCTTGCAGTGAGCACACCTGAGTTTTCACTATAAAAGCTATGGGTTAATTTGTTTATACTCTCAAATGGGTAAACAATCGTATTATCCGATTTACAGAATAGTTAGATCATCTGTATATTAATATTTTTTAAATGGTGTCATTGGAAGTTGATGGTTTCAACAAAATACACCACAAACATTGATTAAATAGGCTGGTGAGTTCTTTTAAAATCGAAACAACAGATTAGTCGTTTAGACAGTTATCCAACAAATGTGCATTTTCGCAATAGACCACTGTAATAGACATGCTGTAAAATACTATTCTGTGTAATATACAGTCCTGTGATCTTTTATTAAATCTTGAATATAAACTGTGAAGTGTGGTACTGTTATATAATATATAATCTAGGATCACAAAAGGTATATGAAGGTACTGGGAGCACATGTGTGGAAAAATCCCACTCCCAGTGATTTCATAATCTTATTGTTTCATGCTTCATGGAAGAAACAACATCTAGATAAACTTAATTTAATTAATAAAATAACAGCTGATCTGAAATTGAATTTACAGAAGCACATTCAGCAGGAGACATATGTTTGTGGTGAGGTCATTAAATAAGAAAAATGATCCTCATGGCATAGAAACACAATTGCCTTTGACAATCTTATCTACTTTAATATTTTTAAAGAAGAACCTTTAATTTGCTAAAGGTATTATACAGTAGCCTATATACAGGGACTTGCAAAAGTACTCAGACGCTTGCACAATTTTCACACTTTCATGCTTTCAAGCTTTAATTTATGACACTTTCATTTAGGAAGTAATATCTGTTATAAATACACCCTAGTCCACACATTTGTAAAAAAGAAAAGAATAGTGGAAGTATATAGATACTTAAAATGACAAAAATGGAACAATTGCTTTACGAAAATTGCAAATTGAAGGAAAGACACCAAAATTAAGACCAAAGATATTTCTCAGGAAGCCAGGGATGTGGTTATCGAAGGGCATAGATTAGGAGAAGGATACACAAAAGTATCTAAGGGTTAGGATTAGGGCTGTGACATGATGGTGTGAAATTTTCACGGTATGATAATCATACTACTCAATATCACGGTTTTCGGTATATTACGGTATCAGTTTTGACTTGTTCCCTCCTCTGGCCATTACATGTTTCCCACATTCTCTACAGGTGGGAGATCCATTCTCAACAACACCATTTTTTCCACATGGATGTACGAGTTTGCTATTTGGGGGGATATAATTTGTCATTACAGACCTCGGCATCGGAATCAGCGTCAAACATTGCAGGTTTTATAAGGGACTGCAAATGGAGATTTATGCCGTGTAGCTAGCTAGCTAATAACCACCACCTACCAGGTTTGGAAAATGCGAGGGAGCTGTCTGCATGTTAATATGGGTTATTTAGACATTTTAGTAGGGTAACGGTTGAAATATGTTTTTCCCCACATGAAAATATATTTCATCACATGATTTACTATCACGGTATTACATTAAGTTTAAGATAGTACTATTTCTTATTTGAATATTGTGGTATACTGTCACACCCCTAGTTTGGATATCCCTATGATCTCTGTTGGCTCAATAATCAACAAGAGGAAGCTGCATCATACCACCCAGACGCTGCCTAGAAAAGTCTGTCCCCCCAAACTCAGTGACCAAATAAGAAGGAGACTTGTGAGGGAAGCCATTGTGAGGCCAACAATGACTCTAAAAGAGCTACAGTGGCTGAGAATGGAGTAATAATGCATCAGTCAACAATATCAAGAACACTGCATAATACTGGCCTGTATAGCAGGGTGGCAAGAAAAATGCCATTACTTAAAACAAAACATCTCAACCCACCTGGAGTGCGAGAGGGATCCAGCTTAGATGTGGGGAAATGTTTTGTGGTCAGATGAGACTAAAATAGAGCTTTTTGGCCAAAATACAAAACAATATGTATGGCACAAACCTATGGGGATGCTTCTCTTTAGCAGGGACTGGGAAACTTGCCAGAATAGAAGGAATAATGGAAGGAGCAAAGTATAGGCAGATACTGCAAGAAAGCCTATTTCAGTCTCCCAAAAAACTGAAGCTGGGGCAAAAATGTACCTTTCAGCAGGACAACGATCCAAAGCACAGGGCCAAAGCTACATTGGAGTGGCTCAAGAATAAAAAGGTGAATGTCCTTGAGTTGCCCAGTCAAAGTCCTGATTTGAACCCCATCAAGAATCTGTGGCACAACTTAAAAATTGCAGTCCATAAGCCATGTCCAAGCAATTTGAGAGAGCTGGAGCAGTTCTGCCAGAATGGCTGAAAATAATTTCCAACCAGTGTGAAAAATTGGTAGAAACTTTGCCCAAAAAGACATAAAGCTGTTATTGCAGTGAAAGGTTTTTTATGTTTATTTCAAATATTTGCTGACATAACTAATAAATTTAAAAAAATCAGTTTGAGAATGCGAGAACATATCATTTACAATCCAGCAATATATATATATATAAAATGGAGCTTATATATATATATATATATATATATATATATATATATATACAGTAAGCTCCATTTTTTCATACCCTTGACAAAGATGAACAAAATAGATCGTACAAAATAAACTATATAAGTAATGAGGTATATTTTATACAAAAAAAAATCTGAAAATTATATTCTTTGATAATAATGCATTGGCATGAACCACAATCTAACAGTTCACAAATTCTACTTTTTTTCCAGAAAAAACAAGAATCACAAATATTCATACCCCTGTTATCAGTACTTTGTGGTTCCTCCCTTGGGCATTATAACAGCAAGTAGTCACCTTATGTAATGTCATACGAGGTTATGGAACTTCTTGGGGGGGGATCCTCAACCATTCCTTTTTGCTTTTTTGAGACCACAAATGTCCAATTGGATTCAGGTCTGGAGACTGAGATGGCCACGTCAAGACATTGATCTTGTGCTCTGTCAACCATTTCTTAGTTTTGTTGGAAGGTCCAAGGTGTAGCTTCCTGGCATAGGGAAAGGTTTTTGGACAAAATGTCTTGGTAAATGCTAGAGTTCATGGTTCCATCTATTTTAATAAGGGCCCCAGGGCCTGTGGATGCAAAACAACCCCAAAACACTAAAGATCCACCACCATGTTTCACCGTAGGCATGAGGTGCTTTCAACATTACTTGCATTCTTTGGATGTCAAACATAGCGCTGATGTGCATGTTCAAAAAGCTTGATTTGCCCACAAGCCATGGTTCCAATTGTAGTTCATTTGGAGTTTGACGAATTCAAGACGCCTTTTTCCTTTTTGCAACTCTACCATAAGGCCATTGTCATGTAAGCATCATTGAATGAACATAAGAACATAAGAATACATAATGATAAGAACGGGCCGTTCGGCCCATCTTGGCTCATCATGTCCTAATCTAAAGAACATCTAGCCTGGCCTTGAATAGCCCGAGCGTTTCTGCCTCTACTACCTGACCTGGCAGCTGTTCCAGGCATTGACAACTCTCTGTGTAAAGAAAAACTTCCTAATATCTGTGCGGAATTTGCCTTTAACTAATTTCCACCTGTGGCCTCTTGTTCTGCTGACCCCACTTATCTTAAAAAATCTTTGGTATTTTAAAAACCTCAATCAAATCCCCCCTAAGTCTGCGTTTGCTAAGTTTAAATAGATTGAGTGCCTTAAGTCTATCATCATAACTTTTACCTTTCATACCAGGTATCAGTTTAGTTGCCCTTCTTTGGACTTTTTCAAGAGCTTTCTTGTAGTGCGGTGCCCAGAACTGCACACAGTATTCTAAGTTCGGTCTGACAAAGGCGTTATATAACATTAATATAACCTCCTTTGATTTATACTCAATACTTTTTGCTATGTATCCCAGCATCCTGTTGGCTTTTTTCACTGCTGTAGCACACTGCTTTGATGCAGATAGGCTTTGATCCACTACAACTCCTAAATCCTTTTCAAATTGGACACCTACTAACTTTTCTCCTCACATAAAATACTCCTGTCTAATGTTTTTATTTCCCACATGCATAACTTTACATTTAGCAATATTGAACGTCATCTGCCATGTATCTGCCCATTTTTGGATTTTGTTTAAATCATCTTGGATTACTTTAGTCGATTCCAAACTGTTTGCCAAACCCCCAAGTTTAGTATCATCTAACTATTTTGCTACTAATGTCCATATCCAGATCATTTATGTAAATAAGGAAGAGCAGAGGTCCCAGCACCGATCCCTGCAGGACACCACTGCCCACAGCACCGAGGTCAGATTCAGCCCCACCTACTGTTACTCTTTGTATTCGCCCTTGCAGCCAATTTTTAAATAAATTAAAAATAGACTTGATAGGGCAAGATAGACTTGTGTTGTCTAAACATGTGTTCCCTCCTTTTTATACCCTAGGGAAACAGGAAAGGCCACTGTATAGTTCCATAACATTCCAATGAACTTCAAATAAGTTGTATATTTATGAAGATTTGTTTTTGTTGGATCAAATTTAAAAGAATAGTTAGGGGAATGACAAATTGTGATCCAGATGTTTTCTGGAAAAAACATAATTAATAAAACAAAATATGTTTTTCTGAACAATTGTATTAGTAATGTAGGTTTGGATCTCTTTTGTTCATCTTTTGTTCATCTTTATCATATATATATGTGTATATGTATATATATATATAATTGGTTGCTGTAACCAATGTTAATTCATGGATGGAAAATGAACATCCATAATATTAATGAATTAAACTTTTAGTCTACCTGGAAAATACAGGTCTACAATATCATGAAATCTCTATTATAGAGTAGAATGGCTGGCCTAGTTATTTTGCACAGTTTGTTCCAAAACATGGAATTCAGAATATTCCATATTAAATCGCACCGTGGTCTAATTCCTTTGTGTCGCTCTAATCAGACGTCAACCTACGGTTGGGCCTTGACAGATAGGGCATAAAACCAGGTTTATGATACAGCTAATGATTAAACTTTAAAAAGTACAGTTTTCTATAGCAGTGTAGCATAATGGTTAGGGAACTGGACTTGTAACTCAGAGGTTGCTGGTTAAATTCCCAGGTGGAGCACTGCTGTTGTACCCTTGAGAAAGGTACTTAACCTGAATTGCTTCAGTAAAAATATCCAGCTGTATAAATGGATTGTATGTAAAGAAATGTGAACTGTGTAAGTCGCTCTGAATAAGAGCGTCTGCTAAACACCTAAAATGTAAAATGTTCTATCAAAGCCGACCTCAATTAAACTTGAAGTGGAGTTTGATATATTCCTTGGGAAGGGGTAGGGTATGGGAGTGGTACCAGTATGTGAATATCATCAGTTTGAAAATCTTTGAAATTGGAGAAAGCAACCTGAACTCATGCTCCTATCGTTGACAGGTTGACGTCTGACCATAGTGACACCAAGGGCATGAGACCAGGCTGCAAATCCATAACATGTAATTGATGTGCTCTTTAATTTCTTCACCGCAACACTCAACAGTATATGTTTGGGTCTGTGTGAGATAAGGAGAGAGACTGCAGACTGCACTCTGGTGTGCTTGGGTGTGTGTCAGTGAGCTTGCTGGAAGGTTGACAGATCAATGCCTCTGCTGTGTACCTGAAAGAAATGACAGGCTCACGCCCATTCAGGGGTGGAGGCCAGCACCTGTTCCTCCTCTCGGCCGCTTCCACCTGACCCTCCGCCGAGGCACTGCCTTATTTATAGCTCAGGGCTTCATTTCCAGCTCCAAGGATGCTGTGTGTGCTTAGTGCCCCCCCACTCCTCTGCCACTAATCCAGGCAAATCAGAGCCATGGGGTGATGGGGACTCTCAGGGCCCACTTCTCCCCGGCTTCGCATTTGACATGAAGATCGGGTTGTAGCCTCCTTTTCATATAAGTACCTGTCAGCAATATACCCCCTTCATTTAACCTGACTCACACAGGACCTCGCTGCAAAGTTTACATTTCATTTCAAATCATTGCTGTATAGAGTGCATGTCTGTTTGTTGGTCAAATTGGGGTTTTGTGTAAACGTTCATTCCTTGGCAGTGTGCAGAATGCTTCGTGTAAAATCTTGCCAGGCCATTCCCATGGTTTGTTGTTAAGTAGTAAATTAACCTGGTATTAATGACTGTTTTGTGTTTGTGGTTTCTGGTGAATATTATTCAGGAGGGTAAATGGCTCTTTACTGATATCTACAAACCCTGCCAGGGAGGGTTTGTAGAGTGGCCTGCTGTGGGTTTCAAACCACTCTTCCATTACATACTGTAGTGGCATAATAAAACAGATATCCCATAATGCAGTGGGGGTAATTTGCCATGTTGTGTTGGGCATTGCTGTTTTGTGGTTGATGTGTAAGACTGTTCAGTGTGTGAGTGTCAGGGCATCACATGCACTTGGACCCAGGAGGTGTTGGTTTTGGGTTTCTTTCACTCAGGGAAGCCATGTGACTGCTTCGCCTGCCCACTCTTCTCCCTTAGTGGGCAAAAGGTGAAATAAGTTGAAGCCAAGTAAACTGTAAATGTAATAAATTCAGCATTGATTTTAAATTTTGTTCATTTTGACCCCCTAGATGTTTTATATTTATTTCTTACTACTACAAACTACATTTGATCAGCTCATAGTTTCATTAAAGCCCCTAGTCTAATCACATAAATCATGTAATGTACAAATATCTCTTGAAACAAAATATGATATTAGCTTTGTAAAAAAATAAGGTAGTTTAACTGTCATTTCAGTTCAGTTTGAGAGTGAATTTTCAATGACACATTTCTAGTAAGAATACATACCAAGAAAATATTTATATTGCTCTCTAGGTCTACTTTTAAACTACTTTAAGATCACATTTGGTTGTCGTTTAGCTTACTACAAATTGTTGTGTTAAGTGTTCACAAAACCTTTTTTCAAACTTGGTTTTAAGTGAGCATTTAGGTACTACAAAATTGACTTTATCATTAGTTGTGATTTGGCTTGACCGAAGTAAGATTCATCACTAATATTCAGACCTGATGACACATTCTCATTAAATTCAAAAGGGCAAAAGGTGAAATAAGTTGAAGCCAATATAACTGTAAATGTGCATTTTGACCCCCTAGATGTTTTATATGTAAAAACTGGTAGGATTCCATAGTAAATCCCTATCACCTTTATTTCTTACCTTCTATGCATTAAAAGCCCAAGTCTAAGAAATAAATCATGTAACAAGCTCATGTACAAATATCACTTCAAACTAAATATGATATTAGGTTTGTAAAGAAATAAGGTAGTTTAGTTAATTGTCCCACCATAGTAGGTTAATACACTCTTAATACACTCAAATACACTCTTAAATGTTTAAATAGGCTCCTAAAATAAATAACTTTATATATATAAAATTATATAGGGTATCATCTAATTTATTAATATCACTTTCCTAAAAGTATTCATCAACCTATTTGATCAGATATGCAAGAAATGTATGAAAGGATATACCATTGTTGCAGTACTTGTTTTAGTATAAGCATATGTACCCTTACTTTTTCAATGATTAATAAATTAATAAATATGACAGCCTGAGGGGTGTTCAGCAGCATATAAACTTTGGCTTACGATGGTTTGTATTGATATGTTGTAGTTTGTTTGGTGAATAACCTATACAAATCTATATCTCCATTATTTACCCTCTGGCTGAAACATATGGAATGGACATGCAATATAAAATATTGATGGGTACATTATGCCTAATTTTTGATGTCAAGAAAACTCAAAAGAAAACAATGGTTTCCAGAAGCCTCTAGAATATTCACACATATGTGAGTCCTTTGAGGATGGTCTCCTAGGTCTCTGGATGACTGTTGTGTCTGTTTCTGCTTGTGGGGTGAGCATGCAACCCAGACTCCATCTATAACAGTAATGATACACATTATGTATATACCACTTTCCTTAAAGCACTAATCACTCAAAATAGGCACCAGGCACTCAAAGTGCACATTGTCCTTAACAGTAACATTACACTATTATTTACACACATTTTGAAGGACAAAAAGGAAAAATATTGAGTCAGTAGGAAATAAATGGTGACTTAATTGTTTTATTTTTTAGTTAAAGACAAAGTGTAAGGCTCATAGCTGCTCTGTGGCTAAGTTACGCTATTATGTAAGCATAACCTTAAATATCTATATAAAAGATTACCTGTTCAGCAAATGTGAAACAAGGTATATTGGCATCATATGAAATGAGATGTTTTAAATTTGTGCCAACTATTTGAATTGTCTAATAAAGTTCATATGAACAATGACCGTCTGCTTCGAATTACTACTGGTCCCTGTTGAAAAGATTATTATTGTCATCCTTCGACCCATTGACTACCAACAACAGTGTGTTGTTATGTACACTCAGATGAAACATTAAGCTTGGTGAGTCAAGGCCAACTAATGCAAGAAGATAAATGATAGAACAAAAGATAGACTTGAGGAGCATATGCACAATAATATGATATAGCTATATGTACTATGTTTGAGCAATTCACTGTAACATGTATCAAATTACATACAGTACCAGTATTATTTTCATATACGTAGGTCTAAATAATTAATTTTAAGAATCTATTCTAAAGAAAAGATTTTACATATAATTTTGTTCAAATCCAATGTGCTTCAGAAACCTGATTGCCTTAAAACCTGTGTGACCTTTCAGTCATGAATGTCCCTCTTATTCTATCACACCTTTTAAATCTTTACATGCACGATTGGCTCTTGTGAGCTCTTATTATCTTTGCAAATATGCCAATAACCTAAAGCTGTGTAAGTTAGTTTCCGGACAGGAATATTGGTGCACGCATTCCATGACAGGCTAGTGTGACAGTGTCGCTCTATATTACCCAGCTCCCTATATCCTGCCCTGGAATGTTCCATGTCAGAATGGTGTGGTTGCCTGGGCTGACATGCACAACGCATAGATCTTTGCTGCTGCCTCAGCAGTTCCTTCCTGCCCGTCTTTGTGTTAGAGCCTATTGCAGACATACTATGCATGCAATGTGGGCCAATACTGGCGAATAATTGGTTTCTCTCAAGGCAGCCAATTCAAATA
Source organism: Aldrovandia affinis (assembly GCA_029706075.1). Classification (NCBI taxonomy): domain Eukaryota; kingdom Metazoa; phylum Chordata; class Actinopteri; order Notacanthiformes; family Halosauridae; genus Aldrovandia; species Aldrovandia affinis. Next base: position 154,359 of record JAINUG010000292.1, on the reverse strand, counting down.
AAACATCTAATTAAAAAAACAAGCTCATAAAACACGTACTTACTTAGCTGTCAGATGTATTGCTGCCATTCCCTTAGGCAAAGCCTTTCACTTTAATGACAATAAAGAAGATCATGGGCTCCAGAATCTAATGTATAAAACACTGTATATGAATTTAAACTGCTGATAATAAGTCGGCTGATGAATACATAAGACTGAATTATGTCAATGAATAAAGATCTTATTTAATTATTTTCTTCAATGCTTTGATCCTGGTATGAAAATCAAATGTGGTGTTTACTAAAATGTTATCTAACATGTACCTGCAATTAAAATAATCAGGTATATGTTTCAAGATTTAGAGATATATAGTTACAGCAATATCTGATGTCATTGTGATATATGCTGTATCTTTATAATATACCATCAGGTCCAGAATTATTGGCACCCTGTATAAAAAAAAAAGCCCCAAAAATGTCTGTATAAAATAAACAACACAGATAATGAGCTACAGTAGATGTTATGCTCAAACATATAAGAAAATAACATAATTTTATTGTAGTACAATTATTCAAATTTTTTATTTTATTTTTATTAAATAATGCTAATGTTTTTCTGAAAACCTAAAAATTATTGCCACCCCTAAAGACAGTTAAATCGGACCATCAGATGAGACTAAAATGAAACTTTTTGGCCATGTACACTATCGGCATGTTTGGCATCAAGGAAAAGCACCTCCTACCTACCATAAAATATGGTGGTGGATCATTGATGATTTAGGGCTGTTTTGCTGCCAGTGATCCAGGGGCTTTTGTTAAGAGCAATGGCATAATGAATTCCAAGTACCAAGATATTTTAACCCAAAACCTGGCTGCCTCTACAGGAAGCTGAGACTTAGCTGTAGATGGACCTTCCAACAAGACAATGACCCCAAACATACCTCAGAATCAACACAGAAATGGTTCAGTGAACACAAAATCAATGTTTTGCAATGGCCATTTCAGTCTCCAGAATTAAATCCTGTCAAAAATGGTCTGTATTGAAGAGGGAAGTCCATAAGCACAAACCTAATGATATCAGGTATCTTGAAAGGTTCTGCATTTTACACTTTACATTTTAAACATTTAGCAGACGCTCTTATGCAGAGCGACTTACAAGATGTGCATTAATACATGATAGGAACAATCATAGTTCGCGCAAGAGATCAGTGCAGTAATACAGCAATAGACATCGTTATAGGCAGCTGCATACCATACCTGTAACACTGGGAAGGAAAAGGTTAGTAATTTTTTATTTATTTTTATTTATTTTATTATTATTTTAAATGAGGAGTAAGCAGGGATACATATACAATTATTGATCAAGTAGGCAGTGGTGGTGACAATTGGGTAGATGTACAGAATTCAGGGAGGGATGGTACAGTCAGAGGAGGTGGAGCGGAGGAGTCTGGCTGAGGTGTAGGGTGTGATGAGTGTCTGGAGGTAAGGGCGAGCAGTTCCTCTAGCCACTTGAAAAGCAAGCACCAGTGATTTGAATCTGATGCGTGCTGTGATGGGGAGCCAGTGCAGAAAGGAGAGTAGAGGGGTGACATGAACACCAGACGTGTGGCAGCATTCTGGACTAGTTGCAGTGGCTTGATGGCACAGGCCGGTAGGCCTGCCAGCAAGGAATAGCAGTAGTCCAGACGTGAGATCACCAGGGCCTGGACAAGGAGTTGTGTGGCCTCTTGGGTGAGGAACTGTCAGATCCTCTGGATGTTGTGGAGGGAGAATCAGCAGGTCTGGGTGATCACTGTGATGTAGCCCGAGAAGCACAGCTGGTCACTTCAAGACTCCTGGCAGACTGGGACGAAGACACTATGGAGCCTTCCACGGTGATTGAAGCATCAATCATCGGGGAGCCCTTTGTTGTGAGGAAGAGCAGCTCAGTCTTCCCCAGGTTCAGCTTCAGATGGTGGTTGGACATCCAGGCAGAGATGTTAGCCAGGCATGCGGAGGTCTGTGCCAGGACCTGGGTCTCAGACGGAAAGGAGGAGAGAAAGAGTTGCGTGTCGTCGGCATAACTGTGATAAGAAAAACCATGAGCAGAGGTAACAGAACCAAGTGACTTGGTGTACAGGGAGAATAGGACGGGGCCTAGCACCGAGCCCTGCGGGACTCCGGTAGAGAGGTTTGGGGAGAGGAGAGGGATCTTCTCCTGGCCACCTGGTAGGACCGGTCAGCCAGGTAGGACCATGTCAGTGCAGATCCAGAGATTCTCATCTCGACGAGAGATGAGAGCAGGATCTGGTGGTCCACCGTATCAAATGCAGCTGACAGGTCGAGGAGGAGGAGGAGGACGGAGCTAAGGGATTGGGACTTGTAGAGCCTACAATTTCCTCTGCATGGAGGAATGGTCCAAGATCCCTCCAGATGTGTTCTCTAACCGTATTAAATATTATAGAAATAGGCTCAGTGCTGTTATCTTTGCCAGGGGAGGCTGCACTGAGTACTAAATACAGGGGTGCCAATAATTATGAAACCCTTTTTGGAAAGAAATGTATCATACTTTTTTTTTATTTTGGTCAATTCCATTGCTTGTAGGAGCACCTCTAAAGGAAAACAGAGAAAACATAGAGGGCAGCTTCATATATAGTCTTCATTTCTGTGAGAAGTGTAGCTAATGTGACACCAGTATTCCTAATTTTTCATCTGAAAAATGTGGCTTTTGCTGTTTTGCTTCCTCCTGAGATGGAGTCAGCTACTGTGTGATTTTCTACACAGGGGCTTCTCCTTTTAAGCCCTTAATTAAAGTCATGGGAACATGCAGACAATAGTGTTATAAATGTACTCTTAAAAAACACACCACAAAGCTAAACGGATTGGGAAATTCGATATATATCATACATATATCAATGCCTATTCATAGATTCCAACTATTTCCATTCAATAGTGGACAACCAATATTTTTTTATTAAAAGTCACATGCTCCTTAAAGGGATGAATTGAGACTCTTGAATGGAAAACACCATTGAAACAAAACTCAGATTAACAACTAGCTCTGTGTCTCTAGATTAAAGTATGCGTGATTTGTATTGGCAGCCTTATGAAGTAGTGGCAGTCTCCATGGAATAATAACTTTTGTATCTGGCAAATACTTTTTGTAGAAACTATGATATACACACTAAACTAATGTTTCCCCAAGTATTTCACTGACAAACAGAATATATGTAAATTGTATGTTGTGGAACTATATTGCTGTCCACTGATGATTCTGTACATGGATGAAATGGAAAACTGAGAGTGGATGCAGTGCTCATGAAGTGCAATCAGTGACCCCCAATGACCTTTTCTCTGATTGTTCTTTTGGGTTCTCAGAAAGTACCAAGCCAAGAAAGTGACCTTTAGATTGTATGATGTTCAGGACTATGATACTCGTTCCACATATGGGTAGTGAAATACAGTTGAGAGCAGTTTTTTTTCCCAGTTTTTAATCGGTTTATTTAAGTGCACACTCAAGTCTGGTGCTTTTTGCTAAATTGTACATCGCTCATTTTTTGCATGGCATGTAAATGCAGCACAATCTTAGCATTACTGCATGAAGACAGATACAAATGTAAACAAGTCAGTAAATTGATTATTTGCTTAATCTAAACGTGAGGCAGGACACTGCCTCCAACCCTCCTAAACCTGATCAAAAGCCATTATTTCCTAGACACCCAAATTGGCTCATATCTTTTTAAAAAGAACATGGCCCATCCAATCTGATTGGCTGTTCTGTTGGATGACCCTAACCTCATCGCTCATTATAATGCCTTGAGGAAACAGCTTCAATAAGCTTGGGAGAAAAACAAACCAGACCAGGCTGTGTATTTTAAGTTCAGCTATCCACCCTCATGGAAGAGGGCCCCTGTGAGAGTTTCTTAAAATAAGAGGAGAAAATCACCTGAGAACTGGGAGATGCCGGGTTAATGGGTGACCAGAATGGCACAGTGAAGCCTTATAGTTGTGGGAAAATAACAGACATCCATCTTTGGCAGGAAAATGAAAGATTGACTTGAGGCGACATGTTAGGGGAAGAAGGGGGGGACTAGTGGGGGATGGAGAGCATGGCTGTGGAGGAGGGGGTCTCGGCGGAAGCTGGGAAGAGTTCTGCCCCTATAAGATAGACGGTGTAGGAGTGGGAGTTGGTAAGCTAAGTTGGCATAGGGGCCTGTTTATTGGTGTGATGTGAGGGAGAGTGAGGGCTCAGTGAAGCAGGAATGAGCAGAGTCATCGTGCTGCTGTAACCCAATGCCACACCTTGATTGCCCACAGCAGCTGCGCAGCCACCGTATCTGCATGTGTGCGCGCCTGACCCACACTTTCCCAGCTCGCCTTCACGAGTGGGCCCCCAAAAAACCCCACAATACGCACAGTCATATATCTGACCTAGTCCCCCTGTCCCCAAGTGCATCAGAATGCCAACATACAGGTGCCTCTGACTAGACTGATACACACCTAGCCTCAGCCTTGTGCTGGGCAGATAGTGTTTGGGGCAAGCACCTCCTCAACAGGTGTATTGTTGTAGTGGATAGTGAATGCCTAAAATGTCAAAAATGAATAGATTTGTTGGCTTATTTTCTAGCCTTTTAAATAGATTTTTTTAGAGGTGTTTGTGAAAAGGTCAGCATTCGCTTTTGTAAGTTTTAGATATAAACAGGCTTTAATCCAGTCACTCATGGAAACAATCAATTAATCAATAAAAATACTGTATATTTGCAATAGCACCCATTGTCTGTGGGAAAACCGAAGTGAGTGGAGAATAAAGCTAAAGTATACTGGCTGATTCCACAGACAGCTCAAATCCTGAAAGAAAGCCATTTAGATTTGATTCAGTGTGAGTAAATGGCATCCAAAGATCATAGGAAGAACCTTTGAATCTTTCCCCCCACCTAACACTGAAGCAAGGAAGAACTCCTTCCACCCAGGGCAGGAAGTAGCCTTCTATGGGAGGAAGAGGAGTTGGGGGGACCATGGTAGTGGTGACCGCCTGGGCCCATGGGCTGGCACTGTATCCCAGTCACAACTGATCCAGATTAGAGCTTATGTTTGATTGGTGGCACCCGGAATCGATCCTTTCCTTGGACTACCAGAAAGACGGTGCTGTCAGGTTGCTCAACAGGAAATAGATCCTTGGCGCCAGCTGTATGGCACCACAGAACTTGTTTGTCTGAAAAAACTTTCCTGGAATTCAATAAAGGCACAGAGATTTTTAGATGTGCAACAGTGTGTAGGCTCAGCAGAAACCTGTAGCAGCATATTTTTCTGTGCATTATAAATGGTTATATATGAGATGCTGACTTGCATCAAGAATTCATGTTGTTAAAAGTATCAGGTACATACCTGAATTGCTCCAATAAAGCCCCAGTTGTCTTAATGGGTTACAGGATATATGTAAGATGTAATATGTTAGTAATGCAAGCTGGCCTGGATAGGGTCATCTGTTAAGCTAATAAGTAATATGATGTACATGAGTAATGCCAGAGTTTCTTTGGTGCTGTGGGAAAGTATCCTGTTGAACTTGAACCCCCTGTGCTCGTCTTGTGCGCAGCACGTCACTTTGTCATGACCTTGACACTTTTATATGGGTCACCATCCTGCTCCAGGCCCAGACTGTCTATTCTCAAGGGTGAAAACAGTCGAGAAAGAGAGAGCTGCCAGCTAAGCCTGGTACACACCACCTCTTCACACATACACACATTTTTAAGCCAATTCATAGAAAACACAGCTGCACATGGTTTGTATTACATTTAAGTTTGCCTGAGAGATTAGGCGAGACTCACTCTCTTCTTCAAATGAGACCTGGCCAAGTGGGCTGGAATAATCACAAGGTCTGTGTTATCCTGTTGTATGGTTTATATTTCAAGTGTGAATTACATGAATCATTTAAAATCATTGTAAATCATTGTGAATGAATCATTCAAATCATTGTAAACACTCCACTGCAGTGGATTCTATCATACAGTATCTCAAACATTACTGGTAAGTAAAAGGGGGACAAAGAACAAGCCTCACAGAGTGGAAGTTAGCAATATTTCAGTGATGTGAAGGAGCAACATAAGAATACATAATGACAAGAACAGCTTTTTTTTTAGCCCATCTAGGCTCGTCCTGTCCGAATCTAAAGAGTATCTAGTATTGCATCTAGCCTGGACTTGAATAGCCCAGGTGTTTCTGCCTCTACTACCTGACTTGGCTGTTCCAGGCATTGACAACTCTCTCTGTAAAAAAAACCAACTTCCTAATATCCGTGCCTAATATTTGCCTTTAACTAATTTCCACTTGTGACCTCTTGTTATGCTAACCGAACTAATCTTAAAAAATATTCACTTTGTTAATCCCTTTTAGGAATTAAAAAACCTCAATCAAATCCCCCCTAAATCTCAGTTTGATAAGCTTGATTAGATTGAGTGCCTTAAGTCTGTCCTCATAACTTTTACCTTTCATACCAGGTATACATTTAGTTGCCCTTCTTTGACCTTTTACAAGAGATTCTATATCTTTCTTGTAGTGTGGTGCCCAGAACTGCACACAGTACTCTAGAACTGCACACAGTACTGCACACAGTGCACAATACGCATCATTGGACATTACCCAGCAACATAATATACACCATTTAGCAGAATAATATACACCATTTAGCAGACGCTTTTATCCAAAACGACTTACAGTAGTGAATGCATACATTTTCAGTATATGTGGCCCCAGTGGGGATTGACCCCACAACCTAAGCGTTGCCAACGCTGTGCTCTACCAACTGAGCCACAGAGAACCACACAACCACACAACATCATTGTAAAGTCTTAGGTATGGCATAGCTATAACACAAACTCATAATATTTAACGAGAGAGAAAGGCACACAACAAGGCCACAACAAGTATTGAGTGCTTACCAACACACGCCGTACAGAGCACATTACTCCTGTCCTTAGGACATTGCATTGGCTTCCTGTTAAATTCAGGGTTGAATTTAAGGTGTTGCTTACTACTTAAAAAGCACTTCATGGCCTTGGACCTTCATACTTGCAGGATCTGATTGAACCTTATGTTCCCAGCCACAATCTGCGCTCTGCAACCGCTGATCTCTTGATGATACCTCACAGTTGTTTAAAAACTGTTGGGGGAAGAGCTTTTAGCTGTTCTGCACCTTGTGTCTGGAATTCAATTCCAAGCCATATCAAAGGTACAGCTACAATCGGCTTGTTGAAACGGGTCTAAAGACTTATTTGCTCATGTGCCTATTCCTCCTAGTTTGGACTTAGCTGATTTTGATTTTAATAATAATTTTAAAATGTATTGTAAAGCGCTTGGAATGACATACCTGTCTATTCATCCTAGTTTGGACTTTTAGCTGATTCAGATTTTATTATCTCGCAAGAAGAGCGCTATATAAGAGCTTTTTGTATTGTATTGTATTGCATAATATTGAATGTGTTTTAGACTAACAAGAGGAACAGTAGTTATATTTTCACTGCTGTACCAGATCACATTGGCTTATAGCCCAATGTCTAAATACTTGGGTAAGAAGGTCTCTTTGTTTTCCACTATCAGGCCACAACAAGTATGGTTTAGCTCCCAATACTCAGATATATTGTCGTGCCCAAGAAGAAAACACATGGATGGCACAGCAAACTAGATAACCGTAAACAATAAGTCATTTTATCCATATTTTCTAATTGTAATAGTTGTAATCAGCCATTTTATCTTTATTTCCAATTTGAATGCAGATTGTAAGTTGTCTAGATAACTTGTTAGCTATAATTTATCTTGTTAGAAAAAAACTAATGTTTCCACTACAAGCTATGTAGCTTCAGTTGCAAGTTAGACGAGCAAGCTGCAAAAAGCATCAATTTATTCTCCATCAGTGCCAGACAAAAACAATTTCATGACAGCTAGTATAATATACTGTAGCTTGTAGCTAGCTCCTTTTTAGTTTTTCAAAATGTGCTCTCGAGTGAATGATTTGCTTAGTGTTTGCATACAATTCACATGAGAAAAACAGCTGTAACCTTTATAGCTAACTATATTAGCTTACCAACTAATGATCATGTCAAACACAATAATTCACACTTTGTTGTATTTCTTGTAGCTACACTTGAAAGTTTTTTGATAACCATGTGTTTGTCTGTAATTGCTGAAGGTACAGAGGATTCATGTTGCTAGTGTTTGTAGCATATTATAGAAATATTGTCCAGATTACTGGAATTTATATATATGGTGGAATTTTTCCTTTGGAGTTTTTCACATTTTATTTTCTTACATGAAATCAAGAAGAATTTAAATGGGATTTCTTGCCACTGGTCAACTACTTTTACCTTTATCTGCAATTACAGCTGTGAGTCTATTTGGGCAAGTCTCTACCAGCTTTGCACAACCAGATACTGCAATTTTGGTTAATTTTTCTTTACAAAATTGCTCAAGCTCCATCAGGTTGGATGGGGGACCATTGGTGAACAGCAATTTTCTAATCTTGAGGTCTGGGCTTTGACTGGTGATTTACAAATGCAAAATACATTTCCCATGGGGAATCTGTAAATGCATAATATTGATGCACATAGTTTTGTTCCATTTTTTGCCCACTATTTGACTCTTAGACTATTAGACTCCATCTTAAAATGGAAAAACATACTTTATTTGCAGAAAAAGCAGACTCTCTTCCTCTGTGATCCGTAAGAAAAATGTGATTGTGCATCAGGTTAAAATCTTCAGAATTACATATTATGATCATCACCCCCTAACCCATAAACCCCATTGGTTCACTGAAGTACACATCGTAGTGGTATATGTATTTTTAGATCACTTGCTGTAGTGTTTCCAAAAATAATTTTAATTTACAGGTAACTGACAATACAAAGGAAACATCAACATAAAGTGTCTTAATAGGGTGTTGGACCACCACAAGCCACCAAAACAGCTTCAATTCACCTTGGCATAGATTCTACAAGTGTCTGGAACTCTATTGGATGGATGCCATACCATTCTTCCATGGAAAATTCCATAATTTGGTGTTTTGTTCATGCCGGTGGAAAATGCTACGCTGTCTCAGACATTGCCCAAGAATCTTAGTTCAACAAATGTGTTCAACTGGGAAATTGGGTGACTGAGAAGGCCAAGGCATATGGTTTACATAGTTTTCATGCTTATTAAACTATTCAGTGACCACTTGTGCCTGGTGGATGGGGACATTGTCATCCTGGAAGAGATCACTCCCATCAGGATAGAGATGCTTAACCATAAATGGTTGAAGGTGATCAGTCAGAATGGCTTTGTATTTACTGGTGTTTACCTTGCCTTCTAAGGGGTTGAGTGGAGCTAATCCATGCCTGGGAAATGCACCCAACATTATAACAGAGCTGCTAGAACCATTCATTTACTCAAGTGTTGCCTTTATTTTGGCAGTTACCTGCATGTAACATATAAAAAGGGTTTATAATTGACGGGTGATCCAGTGCACGTTTAGGAATGCAAGTATTTGTGCAAGAAATGCAGAGACCATCCACTAAACACAGAATCAGGAGGTTAAACAATCACTGCATTACTGTAATATTTCAATATCAATGTCAAAATAATGTAAGTGTAATAAACAAACAAATTAATACATTAATACTTTAAATAAACAGTTAACAGATTAATAGTTAAGAACACAAAAATAGGCTGTTCGGCCCATGTACCTATGATAGCCACATGAGACATAGCAATGACTTTCCATACAATTCCAGAGAAGCGGCAATCTCAGATTAAGGTGATTATCAGATTATTGGTCTGTGATCACCACACCAAATTAATTTCATACACACCTCTTTACGATAGTCTGATATGATATGCTAAAATCCCCACTTGCAATGGTGTTAAACTGTCAGACTTGTCACAATAGAAACCCCCTGATTGACATGTTATCATGCCTATCCGTATTCCCCCAGGTGCCAATAATTGTCTGTTTTTTATTTGTAATTCTTTTTTTTCTTTTTTTTGGACATTATGGAGTATTTTGTGTTGATCACTGGCAAGAAATCCCAAATAAATCCATACTGATTTCATGAAGCAAGAAAATAAAATGTGAAAAATGTTAATACTAAGGAATAAACCCACGACAAGCTGTGCGTTCTCAGCATATAAACGCATGCCTGTGGTTCCCACCCCAGAAGTGCATATATCAAATCAAATCAAATCAAATCAAGTTTATTTGTATAGCGCTTTTCACAATAGAATTGTCACAAAACGCTTAACAGAGGGGGAACCCAGGCCTAGACCCCCCCCAAAAGCAAGCCTAACGGCAACAGTGGCAAGGAAAAACTCCCTAGGTAGGGAGAAACCTTGGGAGGAACCAGACTAAAAAGGGGGGGAGCCCATCCTCTTCTAGCCGGCACAAGGTATGTCCAAAAAGACCATGTCATGGTCAGTCCAAGGTGGCTCAGGGCTGAAAGACTTTGCCCCTCCTGAGTTAGGTAGTCAGTGGGGGGGCTAAACCACGCGGAGAGGGTCCAGATCCAGGAACTGGGGTTGGCGTGGGGGTGAGGGTTGATGGTTGATGGGGGCAGCTCACACTTCTCGCAGGATCTAGGGCTCGGGGGCAGGTGCCCCCGAGTCAGAGGCCGAGGCAGAGAAGAGAACATGCAGTCAGAAAAAAAGCAGTGCTATAGCCAGTAGCATTATGTAAGAGCAGGGGAGCACAAGCATAGGAAATATACAGATAGCCCCAACAGGTGTAAGCTATGGCAGCATACCTATTAGGAGAGGGACAGAGAAAACACGCAGCCATGAGAGAGTTCCAAACAATCCACACCTGATAACAGTGGTGGTAACACATTGAGGAGGTGACAGTATGGAAAGTTTCTCACTCCATAAGACACTAAGGCATGGCCTTCTCCATCTCTCCACCTAGACTATGTTTGGCAGTAGGCTAGGCTGAAAAGATATGTTTTTAATCTACACTTAAAAATTGAAACTGTGTCCGAATCCCTAACATGCCTTGGTAAACCGTTCCACAACAGAGGAGCTCTAAAAGAGAAGGCTCTACCACCAGCTGTGCTTTTCAAAATTCTAGGGAGTAATAGATGGCCGGCTTCTTGTGAACGAAGCAGTCGTGTCGGCTTATAGGGGGCAATCATTTCGGTCAGATATAAAGGTGCAAGTCCGTTTACTGCTTTAAAAGTTAGCAACAGTACTTTATAATCAGTCCGATATTTAATAGGAAGCCAATGTAGTGATGCTAACACTGGAGTAATGTGCTCATACTTTTTGGATCTAGTCAAAATACGTGCCGCTGTATTCTGTACTAGTTGAAGACTCTTTAGAGAGCTACTAGAGGAGCCGGATAATAAGGCATTACAATAGTCTAGCCTCGATGCAACAAAAGCATGCATCAAGGTTTTAGCATCCTCTAATGACAGAAAGTGCTGAATTTTAGCTATGTTTCTCAGGTGAAAGAAAGCTACTCTGGAAGTGTTTTTAATATGAGTGTCAAATGTAAGGTCCTGATCAATAATAAAACCAAGGTTCTTAACCATAAGACTTGATGTAACTATGCAATCACCTGCATTTAACTGCAGATCCAACTTGTTCCTTAATTTTTTGGGGCCCAAAACCATCATCTCTGTTTTATCTGAATTTAAAAGCAGGAAATTTACTGTCATCCAGTTCTTTATATCAGAGATACAAGCCTCTAATTGAGTGAGTTTAAGTGTTTCACCTGGTTTCATTGATATGTACAGCTGTGTATCATCTGCATAGCAATGGAAATTCACACCATGTTTATGAATAACATTACCGAGTGGTAGCAAGTATAATGAGAACAGTAATGGTCCCAGCACTGAGCCTTGTGGAATACCATATTTAACCTGAGAGTAGTCAGAGAACTCTTGATCTAATTGCACAAATTGAAACCGGTCTAATAAGTATGATTTAAACCATGAGAGTGCCCGTCCACGCAAACCAACCAAGTTTTCTAGCCTATGAAGGAGAATCTGGTGGTCAATAGTGTCAAAAGCAGCACGTATGTCAAGGAGCACTAGAATAGAAACACAACCAGTGTCCAATGCTAACAGTAAGTCATTTACAACTTTAATAAGTGCTGTCTCAGTGCTATGGTTTGGTCTAAAACCTGATTGTAGTGTTTCATACAGATTATTCGTTTTTAGGAAAGCAGTTAATTGTTGAGCTACAGATTTCTCTAAAATTTTTGACAAAAAGGGCAGATTTGAAATGGGCCTATAGTTCTTCAGATTAACAGGATCAAGATTTGGTTTCTTTAGAAGAGGCTTGATTACTGCTACTTTTAAAGACCTAGGTACGCAACCCAATAATAGGGATGTATTTATGATATCTAACATGGTCTGGCCTAGCACAGGCAAAAGCTCTTTAATAAGCTTTGTTGGTATGGGGTCTAACAGACATGTAGATGATTTGGAGGACATAACCAGTTTACTGAATTTGTCCAGATCCAAGGGAGTGAAAAACTCAAGGGTCTCTACGCAACCCTGCTCCTGATAGCCCTGTGCTATCTCGGGAGTTGGAGTGCTAGATATTGGAGTCATTTTCATAATTTGTTCTCTGATTGTCTCAATCTTATCAGTAAACGAGTTCATAAAGTCATTTGAATTATAGTTAGAAGGATAACTGATGGAAACTGAAGACTCTTTTTTTGTCAGTTTAGCTACCGTGTTAAATAGAAATCTTGGGTTGTTTTTATTCTGGTCAATTAATTTTGAGAAGTACGATGACCTAGCTGTAATAAGGGCGTGCTTGTATTCTATGAGGCTGTCCTTCCAAGCAGAGCGAAAAACCTCTAAATTGGTAGAGTGCCATCTGCGTTCTAATTTTCTGGAAACTTGTTTAAGGGCACGGGTATGGTCAGTAAACCAGGGTGCAAGTTTCTTCTCACTGCATTTTTTCCTCTTGAGGGGTGCGACCGCATCAAGTGTATTCCGTAAAATGTGATTTAGCGCATCTGTTTGATGATCAATTGACAAAAGGCTATTTGGGTCCTGACTTGATACTAAGGATTCGGGAAGTAAGCTTATACATTTTGAAGCCGTCAATGAATTTATAGAGCGGCTGGAATAGTATTTAGGTTCCGATTTAATAGGAATATTTACCTGAATTTCAAAAGAAATCAAAAAGTGATCCGATAGTACAGGATTATGGGGAGACACAATGATATTCTCGACATCGATACCATAGGATAAGACTAAATCTAAGGTATGGTTGTGGCGGTGGGTTGGTTCAGATATATTTTGAATAAAACCGACAGAGTCAATAATAGCTGCAAAAGCCAGTCCTAAAGGGTCACTGTCATTATCAATATGTATGTTGAAATCTCCAACAATCACAACTTTATCCGCCATAGTTGCCAAGCTTGATAAAAACTCTGCAAACTCGGAGAGAAAAACAATATACGGTCCAGGTGGTCTATAAATAGTTATTAAGAGGAATGATTGCACTGAGGTAACTAGATCTTTTGACCGTCCAGAAAGCATAGCAAGCGATTCAAAAGAGGAGAACTTATCCCCACATGTGTAAAACTAAATTTTGTCGAAAAAATCAACTGCAACACCGCCCCCTCTACCGGACAGACGCGGTGCTTGGCAGCTGGCATAACCATCGGGAGATGCCTCATTAAGTGCATTGTATTCGTCAGGCCTAAGCCAGGTTTCAGTGAAACTAATCAGGTCAAAACTATGGTCGGTGATTAGTTCGTTCACAAGAACCGCCTTGGGGGAAAGTGATCTAACATTTAACAATCCACATTTAAGATGCGTCTTACTACAGGCAACACTTACTGCAGGCTGAGAGGTTTTAATATAAATAAGATTATGTACAGAAATGCCACGACAGCCAGTGTGCTCAGATATATTCTGAGAATGCATGGCTTGAAGTGGTTTATTCTTCTTATACCACTGCAACTTGCCACAAATAATATTAAAATGCAGTATTTAGTATTTAGAAAAAAGTATTTAGAAATCTAACCATTATGATGTAAAAATGATCATATTATGGCATGTGTAATTCCACCAAGAAATAGTTCCTCATTTGCCCAGGTTCAGGAAGAGATTAAAGCATTCATTACTTGCACAGTTGATGGCAATATTTGATATGCAGATAGAGAATTATATCAAAAAGCCTGTTAGTTTGAGTCAAGATTAGCTCAAAGTAATGTTAGCAATGAAGAGTAAGGTAAAAAAAAAAGATGTAAGTTAACAGTGCTAACATTAGCTAGCTAGCTAACATTAATGACCTAACATAACACACTTTTAAACTACGTACACAAAGTATGGTATGTTGTTGTAGCAAGACAATTTAGGTTAGATTAGTTGCCTAATGATGCATAAAGCCAGCTTGCTATCAGAGTTTGGGATCGGATTATTAAACAAAGGGTTTAGTGATGTTATGTGATGAAAAACTGGTTGATGGTAAATGGTAAAACATATATACAGTGTTGGGGAAGTTGTTCTGAAAATGTAGTTATCTAAGTTACCAATTACTCTACACTGGAAGTAGTTAAGCTACAATAAAGATACCATGGTGAGAAACATAGTTAGCTACACTAAAACTACTTTTAAAACTACATTGAAATTACTTCATGGGGGGAAAAAACTGTGTACATAAATGGCCATTGCTTTACTTAGTTTTATTTTAGCTCTTCTAAATGAATTACCTTTAAGTCAGTGATTAAAGTGGTCAGGCTGAAAAAAAGCTGAACATTTTAATGACGTGTTGGCAGTGTTTACAGTGGGGTTTTACAGATGAAAATTAAGCCTAGTCACCTAATATGCTATAGGCTACACATGGTACTTTGTTTACTTGGCGCACAGAGTGTCGCACAGACTGTTCAGGTCGGCACAAGCCGTTTTATGTGCTGGATTTAAATGGACTGGACACCACGCCCGAGCGGCACAAACCGGCATAGTGCTGGTCAGGTTTTGGAACGGACCAAATGATAAACTGATAATTAGTGGCAAGGCCTAATGTTTCATGATGACTGATTGCTAGTAAACCATGCTAGTGCTAGCCAGCTAAAATTGTATGAACAAAATTGAGTCATGTATAGAGGAGCTTGCATTCATGAACTCTGTGTTCTGTCCCTATGTTTCCAATAGATCATTTATGTAACCTATTATGTGCACATGGTTTAATTCCTGTATGTTTTGCTAACTGGGCCAATAACATTCCACTAGACACATAAATAAAGCCACTGTTAGTCTATCATCAGTATGTGAATTAAAACAGAAATATTGCCTACATGCTGCGCTTGGAAGTGAGACACCAAGAACTTTAAATGAAACAGATGTGTTGGGCATATAAATTATGCAGGGACACAAAACTTATACAAAGAATACAAGAATCATGTCTAACATGAATCTAAATCGAAGTCCCGAGTGTCTGTTTGTACAGTAGTAAAACTGTCTCTGTCCGATGAGGTAATGATTATGTGTACGGGAGAGATCCGGACCGTGCGATCTGGAACCTTGCTCTGGCGCTAGTCTGTAGTTCAAAGTAACCGTAGTCCTCCCCTCACTAGATAAATGACCAAGAAGGAAGTCCACCAGGGTTCACCCGTCACTGGGATTTACGAGTCCAGTTCGGGAAACTTTGGATGGCACGAAGAGGAGAGGACAGGAATTAAAGTTAAACAAATGCATCTCGCCACGTTTAATTATTTTACCTTTGTATCAGAGATTCAGCTAAATTTACTGTCAGCGTTCCTGAGACGTGCGGCGGACAGATTATAAACGCATGGAATAGGATTATCTGCATAAATCGTGTGAGAACGATGTAACCATGTATCAAATAAGTTGTTTACACGATGTATGTCTATATAACCATAGTACACAATAGTACAGTTAGGTCAGGTCAGCTGAAGTGTCTGTTTATCTCTGTTTATTTGGTTTTAATAAAGAATGAAGAACAACGAATTAAAGGATGGAAAAGTAACCAAAACGAGAAATAAAATTATCACGAGGGACAATGGAATGTGATGAGATCATGGGGTGGGGTTGAGTCAGGGGGTGTAATGATGACGTTGAGCTCCGAGGCAGGAGGGGTATGACATGTTTAAAAAAGTCGATGCACGAAATGTGGGCAGAGCTCTTTGCGCAAACCAGCCATGGGTTCTTGTAGATGATTTCGCATTTTGTACAATAAACCCAATTATATCAGACTCTGAAGAACGTATTGTTTATTAAGAAATATTGAATGTGGTTTAGGATCTCTCAGTCTAACTGGCCCTGGCTGAGATTTGATTCTCCACAGAATGTGATCTTCCAAAGCCTTATATCCTCTGGAGCCATAACTGACAATATTTGAAGAATACGTGCAGAGTATTTGGCCAGGAATATCAACTTTTTCACAACATTCACCCACTGTCACTTCGGTGGTGGTCCCATTGACTGAAACCAGGAGTTTTATGTCCAACGGAATCTGTTTTTTACTCCGCTTTCAATTTCTTTTAACTTCAAACTATTGTTTTTCTCTCACTTTTGCCATTCGTCCTTTGCGGTCATTTCACCGTTTATAGAGGCTTTAGCTAGCTAGCATGCCCATGATTTACAGTGACAGTGACTGACAGTGACTACGCTTGTACTGCTGTCAACCTGACTGGTTTATCATTAAGTGTGGCGATTGACAACAAATTAAAACCAATGAGGCTTATCGTGGGTCATCAAGACCCCCCCTCAAAAAAACATCATATCTACACAAATCTTGTGGTTGATGCTTTCTGATCCGGGAAAGGCGAAAAACTCTTTCATCACTGTTAAGTGTAGATAATTACAAAGCACTGGGTATATACACTACCGTTCAAAAGTTTGGGGTCACCTTCCATCTGGACTATGGCTAATCAGGCACTCCTTCATTCTTCAGCAAGATAACGACCCGAAACACACCTTGAAGTTGTGCAAGAACTATCTGGTGAAGGAGGAATGTGAACAACAACTCAAACTAAAGACCTGGCCTGCCCAGTGTCCAGACCTCAATCCCATAGAACTTGTATAGGACAAACTGGAAAGGAAGAGTCAAAGCAAAGCAACCCACAAGTTTCTCTGGGAATTGCTGCAGGATAGCTGGGAAAACATGTCGGGTGATTTCCTGCTAAAATTTATTAACCGAATGGCCACTGTTTGTGAGGCTATTCTCACGCCAAAGGGTGACTATTTTGAGGAATCCAAGATTCAATTCTCAATATAATTTTCTTGAACATTTCTTTGATGTTCATTTTGTTCATCGTTACATGTGTTTTTGTCATTTTTAAGTATTTACAGAAATGTATACAGTGTAAAGCATAGTCAATTATGAGATAAAAATAGTTTCCGGCAGGTGACCCCAAACTTTTGAACGGTAGTGTACCTGGTAATTATCACATTGTAAAAGAAAGCGAAATCCAATTTCTTAATTTTCAATACTGACAACACAGTATGTACCTCCCTCTGACAATGAAGACAACATCTTTTAAGGGAACTCTGATCCATCAATGCAAATTATAATGTTGTACACAATTAAAACTTGTAAAATGTAAAAACATTTAAAATTAAATAAATGTAAACACTTTTATATCATACAATAAGCAGCTTTTACCCAGGGTGAGATTAGATGCCTGTTCATGTTTCATGTCATTCAATTTATCGTAATGATAATTATCATTATTTATACTGTTTATGGGAATGAAAAAGTGAGTCCGACTCACCAGCTCATTTCACCTCTAATGAGACAATTGAGCCTGTCTCTCATTTATAAGTTGTCAATCACAGTGTGGCAACAGCTGTGATTTTTATTCTGTAATATTTTCCCATATTTTCAAACCAAGTGACTGAAAGTGAAGTTTACTTAATAGTAATTTTCGTTGTTGCGTAAGCCACGTAAGGTGTGGATTTATCCATATATTATAATCTTATTTTACCCCAACACACACACATACACACATGTCAATTACAATATACCGATAATACAACAAATTAGATGCCTATTAATCACTTTCAGTCACTTGGTAATGCAGTGGTTTGACAACTAGCTAACGTTATGTGTTTTGTTATCATCATGGCGATATCTGTCGGCCACTCAACATCAGCTTTAAGTGACAGTGAAATATCCACTTACTTTTGAAAAGTTATCCCACGAGCCTTGGGTTTCGCCTAATTGTACAACGGAAAATCGTTGAGGAAACTCATCAATTGTGAACTTTGGAAATCAAGTAATCTGCATGTTATGCAGAAATAACAAGCGTTTATAACAAGCTAATTCTCCTCTACGTTTTTATATCTATAAACCTGCCGCCCTGTGTAGCTGTTCACACTGAGAAGCATGGCTAGGGAAATATGCTTTGATCTCCATTCATTTCTACTTGGCGCGTGAATAGAGACTAAAACAACGAACTAACTAACTAACTAAATTAACTAGCTGTCACATAATATGAAAATATTATTTTTATGTGCGCCCTGTACCGGCCCCACTGCATACAGATGTAATCTAAACGAGTGCTCGTTGAGAATTGCTCGGTGATGTTTCATGAATAAACCAAAGCCACAAACTCTGTTTTGAGTAGGGGTGGGCGGATCGATACCAAAAGTAGTGATACTACCATTTTACATTTACATGTTACATTTTAAGCATTTAGCAGACGCTCTTATCCAGAGCGACTTACAATATGTGCATCAATACATGGTAGCGCAAGAGATCAGTGCAGTAATACAGCGATAGACATCATTGCAGGCAGTTGCAGGGTACCTACCTGTAACACTGAGAAGGAAAGGGTTAGTAATTTTAATTACATTTTTAATTAAATGGAGTAAGCAGGGGTATATAGTGTTGAGCAAGTAGGCAGTGGTGATGACATTAGCTAGATGCAGTGGCGGGCCGTGCATTTCACACCTAGGCCTTCAGTAGTGCTCCGTCTGAATCAATCCACCCCTCAATAACTATTTTATGGCTATAAAAGCCATCTTATTGTTATGTTTTGAGTGTTTGGTTTGTTTTTGCACTTATTTATCTTTCTTCAGTCATGTTTCATTCTCGTTCTGTCATGCACTTCGGGAAATTCGATGTTTCGGTTTTTCCGTCTTCGTTTCTAATCTCGTTTTACTTCCTTCTTACTTTCTAATTACACTTTGTATATATTAGTTAGATGTATATAGTACTAACCAACTAATCTACTAACATTAGGATTTAGATTAAGTTACTAACACTACTAATCACTAATTATCTCATGCTCCTAACTATCGCTGTCATTCTCTCATCCTATCTCTGTACGCTTCTCACGTTCCGCTTTATTCGCACGCAGATTTTCTTTATGCGTTCCTCCTCCTCCCTAAAAACCGAAATATAGAATTTCCCCGAAGTGCATGACAAGACAAGGAGAGGAACTCGAACAGGAACAATGACAGACGTGGAACAGAACGAGAATGAAACATGACTGAAGAAAGATAAATAAACAAAGTGCAAAAACAAACCGAACAGACACCCGTTGCATCGAAGATAGATAACTCGTGTGTATCCAGAATAAATGCCTTTACTGAAGAAACAAACCCGGGTGCTACAGCTGCGACACACATAAAAAATCATCAATAATAACCTCATAAAATTGCAATATTATTTAGGAAAATAGCAACATTTTACTCACCAAAAATCCTTATTATTTGTACACAAAATCCATCCCCCTTTCTTTCCTCAAAAAGAGTTCAATTACTCTGTCGTACAGATTATCCGTGTGTTTCAGTTCCATCAAGAAGTCCTTTTCTATCGCCATCGAAGCTAATGCTGAAAGTCGAGCCTGCCCTGTCGTATTTCTGGCATAAGTTTGAATTACTTTAGGGCTGAAAATGTCAGCTCAAATGTCTGAATCACAGACTGATGTTAATTATATTTTGTCCATGAATACTTATTAAATAATTCAAAATGGCCTGTCTGCTTCCTTTCATAGCTTTTCCCCTGATTGCGCTGCTTCCAGACGTGTATTTTCATATTAAAGCATTTAACCAATCACATTACATCATAGTCAGACACTCTCTGACTATCCAATCAAAGGGTGTGCATACGCTGACGTTACCTAGGCCTTCTAGAAGGCCTTCGTGTCCCCAACTCAAAATCTGATTGGTTGAAGCAACAGTTTGATCAACACTTATTTTA